>CM067377.1:214291511-214849908 GCA_034510155.1 Eucriotettix oculatus | reverse complement strand
AGAAATTAATTCGAGAAATAACAAAATAGAAGAGCAAAGTGAGGTCAGAAAAGCTGACGTGATAAATATTAGCTGTCAGAGCATTCCAAGTTGAATCAAGTATGTTTCCTCTTTTTTTGGATATACGGTGATATTTATTTATTGCACTTTTCATTTGACTTTTCATGTTACCACGTACCACTTTTCATAATTATGCTTTAAGTTATTTCAATTGAATTTCGAAGAATCGAATTTACAATTGAAAAGAGCAGACCGCAGAAAATTGTTTATGTGTGATGTTATATCCAACCCTTCTCAGTTATTTACTTCAGCCAAGAAACGCCCATAGGAAAGAAAATTTCCTGTAAAAGGTATAACAACCACTTGTTTCCCACTAGATAGTTATATTAATATGTAGTTTATGAAGTGATCAATTTTACATTGTATAAAGCTGTAATAGAATATGTATATTTCAGGATTGTGCAACTGAGAACGTTGCTCAGAATAATACAATGTAGTAATTCCAGTCATAGAATTTAAAGCTGAAATCTGAGGTGATTAATGAAGATTTACTATTAGATTCATAAAGTCTGTGTATTGTAAACACCCTACGGTTGAGAGATTATTAATTTTGCTTTCACTTTTAGGTTAAGAAACATAAAGATTAACCCACATGGAATGGAAAATAGATTTCAGCAGATGTTTGAGAGTCAGATCCAGTATCTGCAGAGATCTGCTACTAACTATGACAGGACAGGCAGTATTTGAGGAGTGTTAAGTATCCACTAAGACCACTAGACACAATAGTAGAATCCTGCAAGGAATACAAAATCATTACATTCTGTCCTAATGGCAGGTTTATGTTATGTAGGTGTATGACTTGTCCACAAACTTGCACATGTTCCTGTGTATATAGAGCTCATATCTGCAAAAGAAGTTCCACAACATTTGCCACGTCAATGGACAACTGCTGTTAATGAGGGAAATTTAATTTATCCCTCAGAAGCAATGCTTGATATCATTAAGCAGACTGAAATTACTTTTAATAGAAACAGTAAAATATTGTTAAAGGCTGAAAATGTCATTGACTCTGTTAAGTGTGCAGAGCTCAACAGTGTATTAATGATGTATGTACTTAAAAATGTTTTTTCGGGATTCCATCCGGTTGGAATGCAGTAATTTCACGTGTTTTCATAGCGGAAATGTCTATCATCTGATTGGTATCGAAACGTCGAGGTATCAGTGCATTTTCACCCGCATTAAATTCCCAGAAAACAGGAAAAGCTTTCGTTAGATTATGATCTATGTTAGTAAAACATTTTACTGTTCTCAAATACCTTTTAATTTATTTGAAGGTTTCATTCTTTTCAAAAATTAAGTGAAATTACTGAAAATCATTAAATGTATAAGTTGTTTAATATGTTGCATAAAAATGGGGAAAAAATCGGCATTATGTGTTATTCAGTGGGTTTCTTCAAGTGCTACTGTCATTCACAAGTTGACGTCCGAGCTGACAACAGAATTTATTTTAAAAAATAAAACATTGTAAGGCTTGTTAATTATTTCATTATTTTATAGAGTTACTAACAGACACCGGCCAGTCCTTACTTTATAACTCAAACATTAAATCGGTAACAGCCTCAAAATCTCCAATGCACCGAATGACTTTTCTCAATAATCACATTTAATTTATTTTCTTCTATAATTATAAATATATATGTTATTTTATTTTTACATTTGTAACTTACCTCAATTTGAAATACCTCTTTAATGTAAGAAAAAGTTGTAATATAATATAATGTTCACTGTAGTTATTGTATACGAATGTTTATACTTCTAAATTCTTCTATTGTAACACAAGCATGATATCTATGTAATTGGATCAACGTCTGTGTCGTACCTACAAATAAATAAAATAATTAAAGAATTCGTCGAAAGGCCTAGGTTAACACTATTAGCCTTCGACTAATCTTCTTTCATGGATATAATTAAAGCTGCACGGAAGACGAGATCACTAATAACATGGCTACTATTCGGTTATCTTTGTATTTATTGTTATTCTACAATTGTCCGGTGGCAGATACAAAATGAAATTACTTAAACATAAATACTCTTAATCAAAAAATAAACATAGTACTTTAAGATTTCTATAGCCCTGAAAGGAAAAAGAGAAACACTACAAGAATTATAGTATATTCACTTCAACTTTAACATTTAAATTGTAATATGCATTTATATTATTAAAAAAACACTTCACAGGTTTTTCCACATTTTTCCTGAATTTATTTTCCTGAAGAGGATTTCCTCCAAATACTCCTGCCACAGGTAACTTATTCCTTGTTTAGGAATGACAATTTGCCAATATCTGTTTTATGCCTGTCTACATTTTACTTTGAATTGATGATCCCATCTACCTATATAACTGGTCTTTTGCATTTTGGAGCTAATTCCAATCCATTGTAACGGTCAAACACATCTGCTCGGACTTTTGGCGGTGCGAGACTTCACGTCGCGCCTGGGGTGTTTCCCAGTTTAGGTGAGATCGGCTGGTGGGTTTTCCCAAGCGTAACCATAAATGTTATTGGTCAAAATCCATCCTTGCCACCTTAGTGATATAAAGTGGGGAATAGATTTTAAAAAGGCCTGCAGACTTTTCTTGGGACAGAGATTGTGCGAGAGCGGTGAGATTAGATTAGAACAGATCGATTGTAGAAAGCGATTTACACAGGTTTTCTTGGAAAGGGGATTTTGGACAGAATTTTGGAGTTAGTGAGAAATCCGCTTGGAGTTAGCCTACGCTAATCTTCTCACTCATGACTGTGGATCAAATTGTGACAAGGAAGATTTTAAATGCTTCCTGAAACAGGAAGAATAGAAGGTCGGCAGCTGTTATGTGAAGAGAAACGAGCCAATTAGGAGGAAGGATCTGCATTAAGCAGACACGGTAATTACCCAGGCTGTTGTGACTCTTTGCTGATTTTCTGTTTCTGCTAAAGTTTGAGTAGATTCTGCTCTATGCGACCCTGAGGTTAGGCTTAGAATTGTTTAAGTAATTAATTTGTATCATGTTTGCAAATATATATTGTTTTAATTGACGGAAGAAGTGCCGACATAAGAATCAAAATTGTAATTATTATTGTAAAAATGTTTGGAGATCAAGTAAATTATTTCTTTTCTTTTATAATATCAAAACTCGTTATTAATATAATAATATTCCACTTGAATGAATGTATAATTTTAATAGAACAATAATTCCATAAACAACTCCAATTTACCAACCTGAAACATTAAAATTTATTAACAGTAATTACAAAAAAGTTAAATTATGTACCTAGCAAATTTTATATTTCGGATTCTAAATATGGTGTTTTTCTCAGGGGATTTTGGGCCAAGTCAACTGTGTCCGAAAATGCTTATAACAATGGGCGGTTCTCACCAGGCTCCGTCGTCCTGATTGTGGCCAAGCAAGCAAGGGAACGGGTGTCTAGGCGTCGACGTCGATCACGTGCCAAAGGTGACGGCGGCGGGAAACTCGATGAACGTCGGCGTCTCTCATAAGAGTCTCAAATATTTTACATTCGTCGCCTTTTGCGCCTATCGACACCTAGCGGCGTTCACCGTACCTGTCCCAAGACTGCCCAAGTTACCGTCTTTTCATTTCGGGTTCACATTCCTTCTAGACCCCTTCTTTAACTTTGTACCGCACCTCCTGTTCGTCACAGCTGGCCGTTTGCTCAGTTCCTGTACTACCAGGTCCGAGTAGATGTAGTGTAAAATATTGTCACGTTTCTTAGGGATCGTGAGATTCAATAACACACACACGTAGAGGTTATAAGCGTTTAATCAACGGCGAAGTGCTGTACAAAACTCGTACTGCTTAAGACTGACTCCGATTTGGAATCCAGTCCTATTTATACATACATGGAATAGTCTAGAAGCAGAACATTCTAGAAACAAAAAATACTAGAAACTAAAGACAAACAATGTAAATAAATAAAACAAATAAAAATGGTTGCGTCGGATGGGACTCGAACCCGAGTCTACGTGTCTGCAGTCCTCTGCCATCACTGCAGGTCTTCACATGTGGCAATATTCTGTTCTATGTGAAGGCCCATAATATACGACCCTGAGTTTGGAGTTGAAAAAGTGTTAGTTTTAAGAATTTAATTTGAATGATTTTTTATGTAACTATATTTGCATAAAAGTTAGAAAATGGCAAAATTGTAATTATAGACGTAAATTTGTTTTGAATCAGGAAAATTGTTTCCTAATTTTTATTACAAAATCTTATTATTAATATATTAATATCGCATTACATAATTAATATGGTTTAGTCCCGTATAAGCTTTGAACAGCAAATGCAGATTTCCTTTCTCCCTCCTTTGTGACAATATCTACCAACCTTGTTGTTCTACCTTTTCCTTCCTATGACCCGGCCCCATTCACAGCACTTTTCTCAACTTTCTGTAATGATTATAATTGATTTTTTCTATACGGATTCGAAAATTAGTTCAAGTAAGGATAAATATGTCACCTCCTTTGATTTTTATCTTCCCTTTTTTAAGTTCCTCATTATGAAATGTAAGGAATTCCACGCTGTTCCCCCGACCCAAGTCTGTTGTTGAAATATATCCCCAGATATTTGCAGCTCGTTACCCCACTCGCCTATTCTATATTCTGTCTGATTTAACAAGGCGCGTTTTGTAAACGAGATTCAGCTGCTTTTCTTTCTATTAATTTTCATTTTATTTTCCTGAGCCCAGCTATTGACTTTCTCTGGATCTTCTATCGCGTCTTGCTTGTTCGTTACCTTTCTGTAGATGTCGCTGCAGTCGTCAGCGAAAAGCCTGATCCCTGACTTTAAATAATTTGGTAAGTCATTACTAAATATTGAAAACACTAATGGTCCGATTAGAGAGCCTTGAGGAACTCCCGACGTCCCAATGCCTGAATACCAAAATTTTTCTCCAATTTTGGTTTTTTACGATCCGCCGCTTAAAATTTTTCTACCCACAATAAAATTGTTTTATTTATAGTTGTTTTGTTTAATTTATCCAATAGGATATGATGAGTCATTACATCAAAGGCTTTAGCGAAGTCTATGATAGCACCATCTATTCTACCCCATTATCTACTTCATCTGCTAACTCCAAAAATAGATTTATCATTTGGCTTTCGGAAAATCATGCTGACCATTAAAAAACTACCCTTTTCAGATTTAATGTAGGCTGCTAATAAGTGCTCCGTAATCTTAGACGCTACTGAAGTAAGACTGATGGGTCCAGAGGTTCTGACGTCTGTTCTTTTACCAGATTTATAAATTGCTATAGTAATAGCAGTTTTCCAATCAACCGGAAGAGCCGAATTGTTAATTGATACGTTGCAAAAAATCTTATTAAGTACGGAATTACTGCCTCCTAAGCGTTTTAATAATTTTTCGGGTATATTTATTTATAGGGGTGTAGTGGATTGCATCACCACAGAGCTCCCGGGCTCGATGCCTGGCAAGGTGACTCAGCAAACTTTACTAAAGAGCAGCAAATAAGTTAGCTACTTCTCAGTTCAATGTGTGATTTTTTGTTAGTCACATCTTTGCGTCACTCTTTGGCTTTGTACTAGTATGTGTGAAGTATTCGAAAAGTCTACAGGTGTTGGTCGCAAAGTGGCTAGTAAATTCTCGTTGAAAAATTTGAATGTCAACGCCTGCTACACGCCTCATTATATCTTTTTTTATGACGTTTAATGAAAATGACTAAGATCTCAACACATTGCGAACGGGAATAGTTGGACATGGTTTCTGTGTATGACGGTCCGTAAACCGATCCCCTAACAACGTAATTACCTGGGCGCTGGATAATTAGCGAGTTAAAATTTTCTAATTGAATGCTGCATTACCGGGAGAGATGATCAAAAACCCAAAATGTCACGTTAAAACGATCTAGCCCTGTGGACTAGTTTTTAATTTGCGCCCACCTGTGGTCACTTATAATTGCATCACAGTTTTCATTACCCGGATGAAGGCTCCGCCAGATTGGATATCCGCTAAATTGCCGCCCACAGTATAAGGGCGACACAGTTTAACCATTTCAAAACAGCACACGACCACAGGGAAGAAATAAAATATTCAGAAACGATCTAATTGGTTCCTTTTTTGAAGAAAGGTGTAAATAGGTTAACGGTTTACTTACAGAAAATTATTTCATAGTAGCTGGAGACCCGGCGTTGCCCGTGTATTTATTTATATTATACTGGTACATTATTAAATTCTTGATCAACACATGGGTAAACCGGCATCGACAACGTCATAACATCAAAATCAAATATACTCCCAGTGCCTTGACAGTCAAAAATACTCCCGGTACAATAACAGGACTAAAAATATTTTCAGTACTAAGATAAAATAGAATTTCTGCCCCACTTAAGGAATGAATTTTTATTTAAATAAAAATTGCACCAATTACACCCCATCCCACCCCCTAGGGAGTTTTTCGGAAGTTATACGCCAAACGTTCTTAGGTAATTGTTAGGTTTGACCTTCTGCTTTGTCGCCTCAAGCCGACGGTATGGATCGCTCTTGAGAAACTCTTATTCTGTTTGCCTCCAAACGCTGCCTAAGTTCTTCTTCAGTCTCATTGTCTGGATGATTACGAACGCGACTTACGTTACACGTACGCCAACCGAAATTTTGACGCCTCACTGACCTAATTTTTTTAATTTTTCTTTCCGTTATAACCTTGTCCACAGTATTATAAAACTTATAAAAAAAGATGGATGAAATCGGTAAAGTCGTTCTTAAGTTATGCCGTGACCAAGGGAAATAGATAGATAGATGAGGTTTTAACTTTCTGTTGTTTGTTAAAAGAAACAATTGCAATTCAATATTGTGATTAATTTCAGTATTTACTGACGGTAAGCAATTACAACGCCAAGGATTAATTACTTCAGAAAATAACATTAATTTCAATTCAAATAACCGTTTTGCGCAGCGCAATTAGTCTAAAATCATTCGCATGCTGTTCCGTTAACTTTTATTAAATCGAAATAATTACTTAACAAAATTAAGTTTAAGTGGAGGTTGTTCATAAAATTTCTTAAACAGTTCCATTTTTTGGCAGCCAACTTTTACGTTCCACTGCCTTGTTGACGCTTGATCATTTTCTAAACTATATTAATTGATTTTCATTAAATTCAGTTCTTTAATGATTTTGAAATTTTTAGTTTAAGTTCTTGAATATTTAAATTTCAATAATTATTTATTTTCAATTTCTAATGAAGTTCTTATTTTGATTTTCTTTGGTTTTGATATTTTATCTAACGTTAAATATTTCAATTTAATTTAATTAATATTTTTGAATTGTTATAAAGTTTTTCTTAAGCAGCCAAGACACATCACTTGTAATATTAGAATGTTATAATTACTATTTTCATATTGTTATTTTTATATTAAATTTTATTTTGATCTTCATTAATTTATATTGTGTATGCGGAAACATTAAATATGTAAAGTCTAACATGTCGGATAAGCACAAAGGATTTAGCCGGAGGGAGGGAATAGTCCTGCGGATATTCGTTCTTGTACATAGCCATGTAAATAAAAATATTATATGGAGTCTAAGGAAGTAGAAATGCTTTCACCAGAAGCTCAAGCAGGAGCAAGAAAGTATTGTTTGTTTTTTATTTGCCTTCAAATAATCAAAAACGTTTCTTTCAATTAATCTTAAATTCTTACACTTTCAGACGTCGTATTTCTTTCCCCAAGTTTAATTTTATGTGCCTTTCTCAGACTTAGTTAAATTTTGATAAAGATTTATTAAATTCGAATACCATACCAAAATTGAAATGAAATTTCAAATGAATCGATATTGAAGTAATTGACCATAAACTGCCGAGGACTGACCCTTGCGGCCTGACAAACCGGGAATATATCCTTCCTTCCTCCTTGTCTCTACAGCCCATTGAGGGCCTGGGCCTACGGAGTCGACTGCGGACTGTCATCTTGCATGACACATTCCGAATTTGGAGTGACACGTGGTGGTCAGCGTATCGATCCTCCAACAGTCTTAATCCCGGTCCTCGCGACCATGACGGCACAAACATCCAAGCCCATGCCAGGATTCGAACCCCGGACCTCTGGGTTGTGAGGCAGCAACTAGAGGCTAGCCACTACACCACAGGAGGTCGGCAATGAAAATATATAAAATATTTATTATACCAAAGCCTTGGGAATTTTTATTATGAAAAAATTATTACACTCGTCTATTGAAGTGATTTTTGTATAGCTTTGACTGTGCTGTCAAGATGAGGAAACTTGAAGTGAATTTTAACGAAGAGAAAAGAATGCAATTAGAATATTATCAACCATCACTTATTACTAATCGATGATTAAAAATATAATAAACCTTTATCAAAATTTATTAAGTTAAATTTTGATAAAGGTTTATTCAATTATATATATATATATATATATATATATATATCGCACCACATTTCAAAGGATTCTATTCCAGTTCTCATGTCCCTAGACAAAAGCTCGACGGTCTAATGAGTCATTATTCTATAAAGCTTGTGAAATGATGCCTTATGATGCAAACAGCAACAACAACTAGTACCAATTACTTCTCGTTCTATTAATAATCTACTTTTACTTAATTGTTGGATATTTGTTAAAGTAGGTTTACACGCAGGGGCAGTGATGTTCGTCGAAGTTGGGTTGGCTGTGCTCTGCCTACCATTTACATTCTTGGCACTTCTTCACTGACAACTGCTCCCTCACTAAAGAACGGGCAGAGAACTCTGGTACATGTTTATACTTCTCTGCTATTTCTTGGCAACTACGACAGGTTGGATTGTTGATGTTGCGTAGTATCGGTATATTGTTTATATCAAGTTGAATATTTTTCCCCTTTGTGTTTTCGCGCACGTATAATGTCGGTGTTTCATAAAAAGAACTACTCTATTTGTGTTTGTGCTAGAAAAGGCGTAACGAATGAGAAGGCAAGGTTCGTGAAATTCTCACGAAAAAGTCAAACTCACTATAGATACGTAAAAATGAAAACAGTTTAGTAATATTGCTTTGTATTATTATTACTACTACAGTAATTAAGTAATAGTAAAAATAGCGCCTTTACTTTTAAACTGTTTTTCAGTTTTTAATTGACTCGGTTTTTATTACTTGTTCTTTTATCCCCCTTAAAGATGTTAATTACTGAACAAAATAAAATGAATTATTTTTCATTTCGTGTTTTTGTGCCAGTTAAAGTTTGTACCGTTAGTGGGTGGACAATAATTCTTTTTGGAAAGTTAAACCAAAAATTTATAGGCGAGTAGGTGTAACATACGAGCTCTATCCAAAACGCTTGCTGAACCAAACTATCCACTTGCTCCAATTGCACACTCAATCAAACTACACGCGAATTGAAAACGCAAAATGCAAAGCGTTTACCATCGCGCAATCGATACTCGCCTCTTCCACACTGTTCACAGTCGATACTTGACAACATAGCTGCCTCGTACGTGGAACGCCAGTCATGACTGACACGCCGTTGACACGCTCCAAGAAAACTGAGGCAGTGCTGTCATGTCAGGGATGGATTATCAGTTGACAGTGCGGCACTGACATATGTCTTTAATCAACTACATGAAACTAATAGTGGAAGTTTTCTTCCGTCTTCAGGTTTTCTATATTTTTGCAAATAAAACAAACGTGAGAAATTATTACCAAAGTGAGACAGGTATTTAAGGCAAATCACAGAAACTTAATGGTTGAAGAATTATCAGTGCTATTTAATTTCTACAGCAACGTTTCTTCTTCACCTGGCTATGCAACCGACCATCGGGTATCTTGAGCCCAATCTCAGCCATAATGCAACTCTGTATTCGTTTCAGGTGGAGAAAGATTGACAGTACCTGTACCAGATTGTAGTTTTAAATACTGTGTTATTTCTCTTTAAGATAACCGTAGTCGCTCATGACCTCCTTGGTTAATGCGACGTTGAACCTTACAAAAAAAAGAGGTCCGAATGTATAAAAACTTTCCGTCGCTGACATTTCCAACCCACCTGTTGCGCATGCAACAAGTTAAACTTCGCCGAGCAAATACAGTTCATCTTATAGGCTTAAATAAGTTATTAAATTAAATAGACTTGTGAACAATCATTAGTCACACCTAATAGCTATATGAAGACAAATATTCACTCAAGAGTAATTGACAATACAAGAATAATGAAATAAAACTCGTAGAACTATAGCATCAACAGTTACTATAAAAACATAACAATTACACGACATTTACACGAAAATTTAGAAATTTTATTTAACATAAACTAGGCGTTTCATTAATCCATTGCGGTCCTTGTCAATATTTGAAACCAACTGAGGATATAAAAACAAAAAAATACAATCAGAGAATAGCCTAAATATAAAATTAACAAAGACGTTTTAATAAACCATCGTTAGAAAGTGTGTCAGGTTCACAGTGTCATTGGTACAGACAGCGTGACTGTCATCCCCACTCCTCTAGGATCAACTCCCTCCATAAGAGCCACCTTAAAGCAAATAAAGACAAATTAAAGTGGATTATTTATTTTCACCACATCTTAATTTTTTTTAAATATGTAAGGTACAAATATAAATTTATACGGAACATTAAGAATGGATCCGAAGTTATATCAACATATTTCTCATATATATGTTAATATTATAAAATTTTACATTCGAAAAAGTTGGAGGAGAATATAAATTGTTTTTCCTAAGATCTAAATTCGTAAAATAAAATGTTTTGGATATGCTTCGACCGAATAGAGTTTAAAAAATGAGACACTATCTCAGTAAATTATTGAAATGTCTCCTTTTTAAATTCGCAATAAAATATTTCAACACGTCATTTAAACGTTTTGATAGAAAACTAATTATAAACAATCAAATTAATAAAATATTAACTTCTTAAAGGTTTTGACGCAAAGTTTTTTTTATTAAAATATGATGGCATAAATTTGCAGACATCGTTTTTCCGTGTAAACTCCTGCAAATATATTATTCTTGTAATGCATCAGTGTAATCAGCTTGTGGTGGCTCATGTCCCCCACATTGAATCGGTAAAGCAAAAATAATTTATTTGAATAACCTGCCGAGTCGCGTAAGGAAGCAGAAAACGAGATTTGGTCGTCAAGGTCAAGTCGGGGTGAATCGCCGATTACGGTACATTTTTGGCTTGGGGATGTTTTGTTCACATATGTCGCAGAGTTTCTACCTGCTGTGAGAGGCGTAGCAGATGGTGCAGGGAGTCGGCCTGAAAGAGGAAGAACAAGCAACATTTATAAAATTATTTTTTGCACGTTTCGAGAAGAGAGATTTAGTTGGTGGGAGTGCAGAAAATAAGAAGATAACATTTGATCTAACATTTGATTTAATCTGAAGGATTGGCGCTAGAGGATCTTAATCAGAAGAAGACGTGATGCAGCAGAGGAGCAGCCGGCGAACGAATATGAACGAAGAACGACGTCACCAGGCGTAAACTTCCGGTAACGGCAATTTTACCCCGGTTCTTCCTTGAAAACCATTCCCGTTTGAAGCGCGATTGTTTTTATTTCATTAATATCGTTTTTCACCCGCGTTCCCGAGAACAGCCAATTTAGAAGCTGCAAAGATTTTTTTCTTTGCCGATATAATGAAATTGATAATTCATTTTTTCGTAAATTTATTAATTTTTTTGAAACACTTAGTTTGAGTTATATTATTCTTTTGTAAATAATTTTATATTGTATTACCATAGCTTCAATTTTATCATAATAATTAAATTTATTATTTAAAAAGTAATTAAAACTTTTTTATTTAACTATTCCTTGTTATAATAATATTGTCGGTGTAAACAACAGTAACACCACAAGCTTATGAAATATGAGATAGAGTTTTATAAATGATATAATTGTGAGTCAAAATATTTAATTGTAATGTTCATTTAAGCTTTCGGAACGAAGTTTCTGCCATTCTCAAAATTCTTTTAAATAGTTTGTCAGGATATTTTCTATAAAATTGAATAAAACTTCAATATTCTCAAAACACGTAAGGAAATAATTTAAAAGACATTAAATATTTATTTTCAATCAAAAACTGTCGAAAGCTAAAAAAGGAAATTTTTCATAATTTCAATGCTTATAAATAGATTTATATCTAAATGTTTAATTAACGTATTGTAATGTTGAATCATGAATTTAAAAAGGCGACATTTCAAAAGTTAATGCGGCAAAGTTTCATTTTTAAACTCCCTTCGGTCCAATCATATAGAATGTATCTATTTTTCGAATTTAGATCCTACGAAATACAAAGTACATTCTCTTCCAACATTTCAGAGAAAAAAATTATGTTTGTAACATTTATTTGAGAAATAGTATTAATTGTTACTGTCATTATTAAAATAACAAAATATAATAGAGCCTGATCTCAACAACGAAACATAAAATGTTATTATTTAAATTATTCCACCGAATCGTTAAAATAATTTAGCTTCTTAATATTATTGTGTTGATAATTTCTGATTATTATGAGTATAATAAAGTAGTCCTTTCGTAATTAGAGATATTAAGCTAAGATAGTAAACAGAAATCCCCTCACAGAGGGCAAATGTATCTGCACAAATGACCTACACTGATAACGTGTAAACGACCTTCAGATTTCCCGGCAGATTTGTTAAATCTGGTCTGAGCCATCAAATGTGCGCGTTTCATCTTCACGTACAGATCACATCTTTGTTTTGTTCTTATTGTTTTAAATTAAACTTGTTTCATACTACTTATCTTTGGAATAGTACTTGTATATATAAATAAAAGGAAATCTAAGCAGCCCACTTTTTAGTTCATATACCGAGACTGTCCTTAGACGTTCCTATACCATTCATCTGATGACTCCAAAGAAGTTTTCTATCGATATTTCGAAGATTTAGGCTTTGCAAATGAATATATTCTTCCCTCACGTGTGAAACGAGATTATTAAATTGCTCTTAATTGAGAAACTATGCTAAGTTTAACTAACATTTAATTTAAGTAATGATACCTGTGGAGCAATAGGCTAGATAAACGTCATATTTTATGGCAAATATAAATAAATTCACGGGTATCGCATATATATATATATATATATATATATATATATATATATATATAGTATATTGTATATCCATCGTTTCTCTGTATTCGTGATTTATAATTCTTTAGGGCGCCAGGTATTTTTTCTTAAAACACCAAAAGATGATTTTAATAGGTTTATAGAGAGTATGAAGTTGGTAATCTACAGGGCGTGGTCACTCATTCGTTCACCGCTCACACACTCAAAATTCTTTAACGATGTCTTTAACTACTTCCCGGCGTATCACCACCTAAACTCAGGGGTTGTTTCCATAGCTATTTATTATCGCGTGGCCGCAAATTCACGGACCACCCACGCACGGTACCTCCGTCTACCCCACTGTCCACTGATCTCTCCCCTTGCGGACCACACAATGTCTCGCCAGGCCACATCTTGCGTCCCTCCCTCAACACTAGCCTGATTTGTTCTTTGTAACCTTTCATGTTTTATATATATATATATATATATATATATATATGCTGATGGGTAATTGATACACTGACCACGAATCACCCCAAATTCGGAATGTGTCATGCCAGATTGACAGTCCGCAGCCGCCTCGGTAGGCCTAGGTCCTCAAGAGGGCTGTTGAGCCCTTGGAAGAAGTAAAGTAGACCATATTACACAGTATAAAAGCAAGGCAATGACTTATTAGTACGTCGTCGTTGTCGTGTCTGGACATAACAAGTTCTTTCCAGTCAGGGAATTACGTTTTGAAACTTGTTGCCAGTTTAAAAAAAATTCCCTATTTATTTTTTAATAATGTCGAACTGGTCTAGGGAAATAATATTCGATTTTCTCCGTGAATATAAAAATCACGAGTGTTTCGGGATTTTGAACAAACATATGGGAATGAGCTTCTCTTCAATTAGTAGAAGAATAGAATATATAAATTCAGTTATAGCCGAATAAATATTGTAGAAACCGACATGTTACAAGAAACGAAAGTAGCTTTTA
Source organism: Eucriotettix oculatus (assembly GCA_034510155.1). Lineage (NCBI taxonomy): Eukaryota > Metazoa > Arthropoda > Insecta > Orthoptera > Tetrigidae > Eucriotettix > Eucriotettix oculatus. The sequence continues at coordinate 214,835,853 of CM067377.1, read as the reverse complement.
ATTTCAGTTTTGCTGCAATAAATTCTCACTAAACTGTGATGAATCTTAATTTCATATATTTACTAATACCTCCAGTAATGATGATAATTTGTCCCTTGTTTTTGTCAGTGTCGTAATAAAATGTTTTTCAATTTTGATTTCCAAATTTTATTAGGAGCTTTCGGCAATTTCCACAATTATCTATGACATACAAAATTTGAAACATTACAATTTTCATATTTTTTTAAATACACAAATATGGAACATTGTTTAGTTGCGTTTATTGATATAATGTTTTAAAATGTTGTACATACCTTCCTATAATTTGAAAGCAAGAATTTCTAAATTTCTTCATGGAAAAGTATGCGATTCCAGGCTTACACAGAGCGTTTTTTTGAACTTGGGAGTTCCAGAAGTTGATGCTCATCTGCTCACCGAGCACAACCGGCAACATACTTCCATTAAATGACGAAAATTTACATTGATAAACTTTCAATGAGTCTTTTAAAAATTTAGCCACGTCCAAATAGACTGTCGAAAGTCGATCATAATCGTAATTTTTAAATAGACTTATCGAATCTTGTAGAACGAGATTCGATAAGTCTACGTCCAAACTTAAATAAAATTCTTTTCTATTCTAAAACTTTGGAATAATCTTTTGGTATTTCTTCGCTTTCTTTTCTGGAGTTCATACCATTATTGTTTCTGAAAAAGTAGATGGATTCCAAAATCTTTCTTTTAATTTATTTTTTCTTTATGTATAATTTTTACATTTTCATAATCTATTTTATGTTTAAGGTTTAAATGACGTAGTGACAAGGCTGTATTTGTTTTGGTATTGCTCTCAGCATTATTTTTATGATTATATAATCTGGTATTTAGGTTGGTTCCTGTGTATGTCCAATATAATTTTTATTACAATCAATACAATTAATTTTATATTTTGTTCTTTTATCGGAATTTTATTGTTAAGTTTAGTTAATTTTTTTTTATCTTTTTTACAAGCTTTATTCCAAATTTCATTTCATTAATACCATAATTTTTTTAAACTTTTATTATTTTGTGTGTTAATGTATCAGTGTGTGTTAATGAGCAATACCTTATGTTCTTATCTGTGTTATTGATTTTTCTTGTCCTACTACATCATTCTATTATTTGATTTAGGTGTTATATTAACTATTGGTTTAAAATAATGAGTTATGTTCTGTTTATTTTTAAGGTTAACGAACAACTAATATAACATACTAATACCCTTGAAGTTTGGACGTAGACTTATCGAATCTCGTTCTACAAGATTCGATAAGTCTATTTAAAAATTACTTTCGACAATCTATTTGGACGTGGCTAAATTTTTAAAAGACTCATTGAAAGCTTTTCAATGTAAATTTTTGACATTTAATGGAAGTATGTTGCCGGTTGTGTTCGGTGAGCTCATGAGCATCAACTTCTGGAACTCCCAAGTTCAAAAAAATGCTCTATGTAAGCCTGGAATCGCATACTTTTCCATGAAGAAATTTAGAAATTTTTGCTTTCAAATTATAGGAAGGTATGTTCAATATTTTAAAACATTATATCAATAAACGCAACAAAACAATGTGTCCATATTTATGTATTTAAAAACAATTAAAAATTGTAATGTTTCAAATTTTGTATGTTATAGATAATTCTGGTAATTGCCGAAAGCTCCTAATAAAATTTGGAAATCAAAATTGAAATAGATTTTATTACGAGACTGATAAAAACAGGGGAATAATTATCATCATTATAAATTAGCTATCAGTCTTTAAACGAATAATTTGTAAAAAAATATTATTGAAGAAAATGTCTTCAGTTTGAAATTCCCTTAACAGATCGAGTTTACTTTTAGGCTAGGAGGCGAAAATGTAGGCGTTAGGCCTTCAGATCACAATAAAGTCCGTCCCTAGCTTCTTTGATCTTATTTGATACTTTCAAATATTAATTTTATGCAAGCTGTGAGGAGATGTCCTATGCTTCCTCTATATCCATTAATGTTTTAAGTGGCCATACCACGATATTAGCTTAATTATTTCTTTTACTACAAAAAATACCTACCTGCTTTTATTTAACTTTATATACGTTGAGACTTCTGTGAAGAAGTTTTAAATATTTATTAATCAATGAAATTATTTTTCCAGCTACTCCACAAAGTTCACCAATATTTATTTTTCTAAGAAAATAAAATAGTAACTGAGCAGGTTTCATTAAATTACCGTGTCTTTTATGAGTGTTTGCCTCACTTGTGTGCAGTTCTTTCTGCGGGAAATAGAAGTGCAGGTTTCAAAAAGTTGGGCTTCGTCAATCCACTTCCTCTGGATGATGAAAACTTTTAGTTCACCGCTGCCTTTCACGTCTCAATTCACTTTAATCGTACAATCTTTAACCGCAGCGTCTTATCCATTTAATTCTAACTGCAATTTTCACTGGTAGGAATCATTTCGCGAATTAGGCTAATTACAGCACTGGAATGGAGAAAGAGAATCACTGGAATTTATCAGGAGCTTCTATTTTAACAATATTAAAAAATTTTCATAATTTTCCTTCCAGTATACTAAAGTAGTGAAACCAAAGTGTCGACTTGCTTATTTACTTGTACAGTGTTTAGTCCTGTTAGAATGTTCACTGCATCACAAACGGCGCGATCACTCACAATTTATTAATAGAGGCAAGAAATATAATGCTACCTTAAAAACAAGAGTAAGTCTTAGAAAAAAGTTCATTTATGTCTCCGGTGTCTTAAGAGAGGTGAAAATAATTCCCAGAATAAACACCAGTCTCGGTACATAAGAAAGAAGTTAATAATATAACAAAAATTTTGAATAGTTTCCATAATAAATTACAGTTTACTTATGAATTAGAAAATAACAGTACAATTAGCTTTCTGAATGTTTTAATAACTAACAATCAGGGGAATATAGAATCCTATTTGGGCCGTGTTTTACATTTTCAATCTAGCCATCCAGTGCAACAGAAAAGAGCTATGATTGATAAGGCCTTGACACTCTCAAAACAGAAATATCATAAGGATTATGTAAAGATTGTAAAATATATGTTAATCAACAATTACTATCTATTGAAATTTTATTAATAGACATATTTAAAAAAGAATCGATTTCCACAAATTTAATTCTAAACTGAAGAATAATAATAATGATACAAATAATAGAAAAAGAAAACAGTTCAGGAATAGTTTATAACATTATCGTTTCATGAAAAATTGAAAAAGATATTAACAAGTTACAATTTGAGGTACTTTTTAAAATTAACAATAAACTCAAATTCGTAAAAAAGGAAAAAAACAAAATAAAAAAGAAATGTTCCATAATGGTATTTACAAAATTAACTGTCGTCAACTTCATTATAGAAAATGTTATATAGGACAGACCATACGAGCTCCAGGAACTACATTAAAAGAGAAAACTATAATGTTGTTACGTTACTCAAATTAGAGGAATCCCATGAATTTGATTAGTATAATGTGCAATTTTTGGATTTTTAAGAACATATATTTAAGAGAAATATTTTGGAAATAGTATTTATTAAAATAATCACGAGCACCCTTCATTCTCATAACTACACCTTAAAATTAAGTAATTGTTAATAGTTGTTATTATTTGTTACATTTATTGTTTAATTGATAGACTGCTATGTAAATCTTTATTAGTATATTTGTTTCTAAATTTAAAAAAGTTCTATAATTTTTTCTAAAATGTCATTGTCGTTAGAATATTATTCTTAAAGGAAATAATCTATTAGAGTCCTGTTTTGTAAAGTTGTTATTAACGATTAGTGAGAGGAGCCGCCTGTAGACGGTGTTGTAAATTCACAACAGGAGACGGTCCATCATTCAGTCTTGTGTAAAACTGTGGCTAAATAAGTTTATTTTTGCTGCCTCGGACCTCTCTTTATATAAAAAATTGGCGTTTATAACATCTTATAATACGTTGCATTTTTAAAAATTGGATGAAACAATAATTTGGTAAGTTGTTAGTTAGTGAATTCCCTCTATATTTGGTTATGTATAAGTTTAAATTAAAATTGAAAGATATGTTTCACAGATTGTGAAGAGAAAAATCTGAAGAAGTTGCGAATATGCGCCAAAGTGTTGCTTGATTAATTTTTTTTATAAATTCACTGAAATATCCTGTCGAAAATTATTTATTTTTAATATTTTAATATCAGTCCTTAATTGATTTAATATTTAATAAACATAGCCCCACGCGGTTCTGCGGGGACGTTTCCTCAACAGGTGTTGAATGTTGAGTTCGTGGTGAAAAATCTAAGGCTAGGTTTACACGGGCAGTGGTGATTGCCAGAAAACGAGGGGCAGTGATGTCAGTGGCGTGTCAACATACGTCAGTGCTGCACTGACAACTGCCTATACATCGCTGACACGAGAGCACTGCCTCACTTTTCTTGGAGCGTGTCAACAGTATGTCAGTCATGACTGACGTTCCCCCTCCACCGACCTAGACGCTGCCCTACCAGTTTGTTATTTATTCAATACGGTCTTGTGACTGGAGTTTGTTATTTAGTACGCTGCGTTGTATTGTGGAGTAGGTGAATCTTTGTTGTGAACAGCGGCTAGAATTTTGGTTCAGAACCATTTAGGATAGAATTCGTTTGTTGAACCTATAAATTTTTATGTTAACTTTCCAAAAATAATTATTGTCCACCCTCCAACGGCACAAACTTCAACTAGAAAAAAAATACGCAAAATAATTATGTATAGCTATAAACATACTACTATCACACGTAATGAAAAATAATTCATTTCGTTTTGTTCAGTAATTGACACCTTCAAGGGGAATAAAACAAGTAATAGAAACCGAGCCAATTAAACAATGAAAACCAGCTTCAAAGTACATGTGCTGTTTTTATTATTGCTTGATTTCTGTAGTAATAATATAAAGCAATATTACTAAACAACTGTTTTCATTTTTATGTATCTATAGTACAGGAGCGTGATACTGAGTTTGACTTTTTCAGGAACCCTTCCTCGTCACGTCTATTCTATCACAAATACAAAGTGATTAGTTCCTGTTTATGGACATTATGCGTACGCGAAAACACAAAGGGGAAAAATATTCAACTTGATATAAACAATATATCGACTCTATGCAACATCAACAATCCAACCTGTCGTAGTTGCCAAGAAATGGCAGAGAAGTATAAACATGCATCAGAGTTCTCTGCCCGTTCTGTAGTGAGGGCAGCACTAGCACAGAATTGTCAGTGAAGAAGCGGGCAGTTATCTGCCTAAGATGTGAATGGTAGGCATTGCACAGCCAATCCAACTTCGACGAACATCACTGCCCGTGTAAACCTAGCTTAACTCTGTTGTCAGCCCTTTCTCCCCCCCCCCCTACCCAACCACCCACCTTTCCCATCTCGTTGTCCACCAGAATTTTATTCGCACACGGGACAATCAAATATATATATTTTTGATTTTCATTCAATAACATATTATAAGTAATTACATTGTGATGCATGGCCCTGTGAAAATTTGCATTTATTTTATTAAAATTAATTAAAATCACAGCAGCTGGGGTTCCAGATTTAGGAACGAAACGTCATAGTTTATATTAAATTCTTTCTGACTCATAGGCTGGTATAGTATTTATTTTCAAACTCGTCAATAGTGACATGCTCGCATTTATTTTTATATTCTAAAATTTCTCGATTCTTTAAAATTTACCAGAACAGGATCCAAATTAAGGAACAAAAGGTAATGATAATAAGTTTCTAGTTGCTTTACCAGATAATACAACTAACTGTTTTTTGTTTCTTTGCGACGAATTAAGAATTTAGCAACACCTTATTAACTTGAAGTTGGTTGAAGAACCCACTTCAGAATATTCTTGTATTGCCGGAGGAATTAAATGTAAAATGCGCGAGTTTGCAGAGTCTGGCTGTGTGACGAGTGTCAAGCACAGTCCACCATTAGCAAAACACTCCATCCGCGATACTTGCAAATAAGAAATAATATGAGAAACTCGCGTCGAGTCTGAATGTCTGCACTGAGTGCTGAAATCGTGGAATTTTAGTTTAACGGTAGTCTGTCTGTCCACTTCATCAAGAATATTGCAAAAATTACTACTTCAAATATGAACAATTCTATATATGCTATGATTACAGAAACTGTATAAGTAAACTAAGGATAATAATTATTATTTGTAATATAAATTTCACTTGACAGCAATACAAGATGACTGTATTTATGTGTGAGCTGTTGTCAGCGGTCGCCATGAAACCGTCAATTCCCAGACATTCCGTTGACATTGATATTAGACCACAAAGAACCTGGCCTTTCATCTTTAGCCCACGCAATTCGTAAATTTGGTTAATTCAGAACAAAATAATACTGTAGGATCAATGCTTTTAATTTTATTCTGTTTAACGTTTATATATACATATAATAAATTCACATTGCCCAGAAAATTACCGTGGCGCCCAAAATCTTGACCACGTGTCGGTATCATAAACCACGTGGTATGTTCAAAAGTTGTATTCATTGTTGGTTTACAATTGTCCGGTGGCAAATACAATATAAAATTACACTACAAGAACTATATTAACTAAACACTTCACTTCACATTGACTTAAACATTTAAATTCGAATATATTATTGAGGATAACCACTTCACTTCACACGTCCTGAATTTATTTCCCAGAAGAGGATTTCCTCCAATCACTCCATGCCACTGGAAAATTATTCCAGCCGTTGATGGAATGAGAATTTGCCAACAATTGGTTTTTTTTGGTTTGTACATTTTACTATGAATTGATAATCCCATCTACCTATACAACTGGAGCTAATTACAATCCATGGTTTTTGCTCCGTATAAGCTTTGAATAGCAACTACATCCTTTTTTGTATAGGAATCCCAACAAGCCACCCCAAAATTGGTCAAACGAACGATAAATATGTCACCTCCTTTCATTTTGAACTTCCCTTTTTTAAGTTGCTCATTATGAAATGTAAGGAATTCCACGCTGTTCCTCCCACCCAAGTCGAAATATACCCCCAGATATTTTCAGCTCGCTAAATGTAATTAGTTCTCCACTCACCTATTCTATATTCTGTCTCATTTAACAAGGTGCGTTTTGTAAACGAGATTGATCTGCTTTTCTTTCAATTAATTTTAATTTTATTTTCCTGAGCCCAGATAATAACTTTATCTACATCTTCTATTATCGCATCTTGCTCGTTCGTTTTCTTTCTGTAGATGTCGCTGCAGTCGTCCGCGAAAAGCCTGACCGCTGACTTTAAATAATTTTATATAAAAACTGATCGAAATACCTCTATTTCAGTTATTACTCATAATGATGGGAACAAATTAATTTCGGAAGTGTTACCTTTCTTTTTAATATATCATTGTCTGAGAAAAAACTTTTTTTTTTCAAAAATTATATTTCTCTTTTTTTGAGGGGGGGAGGAAGGGAAGGTGCATTCTTCCTGGATCCACCTTTGACACTACAACATTGAAAAATCAGGTTAGAAATTCTCTTAAGTAAGTAGTGAAGTGCATTTTGTATAACGCTACCTTATAGACACTTTAAAATGTTACACATTGTGTTATCCGAAGTAAGTTAGAGGAAAGCAGCGAGTCTGCGCCGCAGTTAGGTTACTTCACATGTAATCATGTGTTCGGAAATGAGCGTAAAGTTGGTCGCACTTGTTGGCTTGATTACAGGCAGGATGTCCTTTGATGGTTGCGTCGACTGTCAATATGGCGGAGTGTGTGTGTGTGTGACACAAAGATCGGACGCTTGATAACGCAACACCACAACACGTCGTCCAACATCCGGCAGGATCATAGATTACGCTTCCTCAATTACACTTCAACTGCAATGTTCCCAACAATTCAATCTCACAAGATTACGCAAAATAATAAATATTTTCATGATATTAAAGCACGTGGAAAAATTAAAGTACTACACCAATAAATTTCTTTAAATGAAATTTAATTACATTTTGAAATTTAATATATTTAAACACACTTTGAAGAAATTAAAGTAATTTAATTAAAAGTTTTAAACTAATTATTAATGGGGCACGGGGACTGAAATTTCGGCTAAAAACGAAGAAAAAAACCCTTTTTCTAATTTTTTACATATTAGTGGTCCTATAAATTCAGGAAACTGAAAAAAGAAGCTCCCAAACAAAAGATGGAAGGTGTAAAATTGCCGCAGGACAAGTTTAATTATTATATTTGATTATAAAATAATAAATATTTACTTTTTTCTTGAAAATGTTTTGTTTTCAGCTTCATGATTTCTGGTACCAAAAACCTTCTATGCGTCACAAATATTGAGATATTGTCTTTAATATTTTTGTACATAATCTACACGCTAATACCTTCAAATACTAGTAATAGTTTTCTAATTTCTCAGGTAGATTTGATGAAATAAGTTTCAAAGTTATAAAAAAGGGCCAATTTTGAAGTAACCTTATGAAGCTCTTAGTATAAAATTATTTTCTCCCCACATTTTTATTATATTTAAAAAATAATACTGACAATTAATAACAATCCTACATATAAATGTAAAAAAGTTAACATTTATTCAAGTACGTAACGCAAGAAACATATTCAATACTGCCAAATTTTCAAAATAATTTTCAAAATATCTAAAAAAACAAGTTTAGAGTAAATAAAATTTTGTACATTGCTACACATGTGTTCTGTTAACTTACAGTTTCAGCTCAGTGGCAATTCAGTTACAGAAATTTTAAATTCGAGTCTCCGTGTCCGTTAAAAATAAAAATCAGAAAAACCAAGTTATCCAAATTAAAAGATATTTAAAATATTTTGCAAAATTTAAGCTTAAAAAATTTAGTTACAATTTCAATTTTAATTCCATACAGCAATCCTCAACAAGGAAAATAAAAGATACCTTAGTTTCTAATTACAAGAGTTCGGTTATTTTGTGACATTGATCGAATTGAAGAAATGATTAACTTCATAATTAAATTTAAAAATTAGTTATACTTGTAAAATTAAAAATATAATGTGTTGTGGTATTGACTGGCCTGATGCAACCCTCCATGCTAACTTATATTGCGCAAGCCTTTTAATTTCCTCATAACTTGCAAAACCCACAACCACCATAATATGATTAGCGTATTCCATCCTTAGCCTCTATCTTCTACTCTTACCCCCAACACTAATGCTAATTTTTACAAGATCCTCATGCCTTAAAACGTGGCCTATTAATCTATCCCTCCTCATGGTCAACGTCCTTCATATTGTTCGCTTTTCCTCCATTCTGTTTAGAACTTCCTCGTTACTTATTCTATCCACACATCTGATTTTCAGCATTCTCCTGTAGTGTCGGGGATGAACAATAAATAAAACTCGTATTTGTCTCACAATTTGTATTTATTTATAAATTAACATACGCTCACACAATACAACTCCTATAGCATCACATTTCCAAGGCTTCTATTCTTTTCCTTTCCGCAACACCTATCATCCACGTTTCGGACTCATATAACGCCACTCGCTCCATACAAACATTTTTAGCAACGATTTCCTAATATTCACCCTTATATTACCCGTAAGTAAATTCCTCTTCCTTGTCTGTGCTATCCTACTCTAGTTATTACGCTTCCCAAGAAGCAGAATTCCTTAACTTCCTCCGAAATATCCCTTCCCAATCTAACAGTGTTTGTTATTCCACTGTTTCCCATACTACACTCTTTGACCTTGGTTTCCCCTCTATTAGTATAATAAAATATATTTTATTAATAATATTGTCACGTAGAAATCGAAACGTTGGAATAATGATAAAGAATCAGGTTAGTTGTAGAACACAAGTTATACAAGATGTGACCCGATGCTCGCTCCATAGCAGATCACAGCTTTATATAGGCACAGAACAGGAAATGATGTAACACTCATTGTTAACATAGAACAATCTGGAACAAATTAAACGAAGTAATGAAAAGTGACTAAAAATATTAGTGGGTGACGGGAATTGATCCTTAGCCCTCCGTACCGCAGAGCAGAGTCTTAACCACTAGACCATAGCGTCAGGTGCTTTAGAGATTTGAAATGTGGCAATATTAGTTTAATTCCATTAAACAAAAAATATTTTAATTAACTCAATAAACCACATAATTTATTTATATGGTGGTTAAAACCACGTACTCCCTCGACTTTCCACCTATGCTGCTCAGATCTATCTCGATATTTCGACTTCTCGAAGTATGATATTTTATGAGGGCTGTCAAACTGGCGACCTGCGATGAGATTTTCTTGGCCCTTGATTATCTAAAATCAAATGAAAGCAGGACAATATATTAGAGCTATGGATAGTCCGGTTGGTGAACAGACCAAAGCCAAGACGCCCCAAGGATGTTTCAGTGAGTTGTGGCTGCAAGTCAGCATTGAACATCCCCTGTCAAGTCCTATCAACTTCCTTACATGTTAGCGGTTTTTTCCTTTTTAGCGCAGGGAAGGGATACTAAGCAGACTTTCCTTCCACCTCATGCAAATAGTCTCAATCTTCAATTTGACCACGGAACTAGTTTTTGTGGCATTTTTCGAGTCTGTTTCTACGGCCGGAATTACCAGATGTAATTAAACAAAGTTTTCCTTGGTTTAATTCTAATCAGTGCCAATTAAACTAGAATTTAGTTAGTATCATGACAGGATGCATTCAACCACTGAAATCGTCGATAGTTTACTCGTTTTAGGAAAGCGTAGAAGAGTGTATCAAACCTAATCGCCTTCGTTTTTGTGGCATTTGTCCAGTAAAATTAGTGGTGATGACGTGAATGATGGTGGATCTCAAATTAATTCATCAAGACGATAAAATTTCATGGCGGTAAAAAATGAGGTTGCCATTTTAAAAAAGAACTTGCTCCTTGCAGATTGCAATCCTGAAGTTAGAAGCTCAATTTAATGCATGCATCGAATTAACCCTACTACTTGTGTATTGAATATTTTTTCGTTACCTGCTTCCTTTCAGAGCAATTTGGCCGTACTGTTGTTTCAGACGGGACACACTCCATATCCAAATAAATTTAAAACCAAGATTTTCCATTGCTTCCGTCACCAACAAGTCCTCTGTTTAAAAATATTAATATGCATGAAATTCTGAAACCAGTAACAAAGACCGTTATCACTTTACCATGGACAATTTACGTGCTTCGTTCCTTCATGACTTAGAATCTGAATTCAAAGATCTTCCAAAATTGGGATTGATAGGCGAGTAGTTTTATGTATTAGAGAATTTTTACGAGACCGACAGCAAATGGTTAAAGTAGGGAACGAATTATCCTCAGTTGCGAAAGCTAAATCGGGTGTGCCGCAGGGTTCCGTTATTGGTCCCTTATTATTTCTAGTCTACGTAAATGACTTAGCTTCAGGCATTAATTCTCAGGTGCGTCTTTTTGCTGACGACTGCCGCGGTAGTATATCGGAAAATAAAAACTGTGATCGATGAAGAACTTCTACAAAAAGATTTAGACACAATAATAGATTGGGCACTTGTTAATAAAATGAAAATAAATTGTAACAAGAGCAAGGCAATAAGCTTTTGTAGGCGTCGCGTAGAAATAGTACTTAATTATAAGCTCAGCGGTAATGAAATAGTACAAGAAAGTAACTAAGTATTTGGGTATATACTTGAGCAGTAATATGGGTTGGGAATATCAAATAGACCATGTGACTAGGAAAGCATGGAAGGCGCTTCATTTCGTCATGCGGATTTTAAAAAAAGCAAACTGTGAAACACGGGAACTTGCATACAAATCTCTCGTGCGTCCAGTACTAGAATACGGCTGTATTTGTTGGGATCCGTTCCGAAAATATCAGGTCGAGGCACTGGAAAGGGTACAGAGGGGGGCGGCAAAAATTGTTAACCGGTGTCCTGGTCACGGAAACGAGAAGGTTCGTCAATTAGGGTGGGATATGTTAGAAAAACGACGACAAAAGTTACGTCTCGGGGCTGTTTAAAGCGTACGCAGGCAGAGTAAAGACTCTGGGAGGATATTCCATCAAAGTCTTTAGAAGTAAATTACTTCAGTAGAGGAGATCATAATTGGGCAGTGGAGCTTTAATACTGACGTTGGGAAATTTTTATTTTTAAATCGGACTGTAAGGGATTGGAACAATTTATCTGGAGCAGTTTTCGAAACATTCCCTGCCAATAGCAACGTGTTTCAGGGAAGAATTAGGAAGTGTAGTGAAGTGCGACGAAACAATATATGAATAATGGGTACTTTTTTTATCTTTTTTTGTTAGGATTTAATTTAATTTATATTATATTAGTGTAATTATTATCTATAACATATTTTATTTTTAAGTTTATTTTTCGTAATTGCCACCGAGTGCTACTCAATTGCAGTATTAATAAATTCATTCATTCATTCATTATTCCAGAGACGTTCGTTGCTTGTTCTGCCACAAAGGTGTCACGACTTTTGGAAAAATAGTTTCATCTCTTGAGATGAAAGACGAAAAAATGAAAAAATATCGATTCTAAAAGATGCTTTGTGGGTAAAAGATCTAGTATTTTTATCAAATATCGCACGTCATCTCAATAATCTTAATATTAAATTTCACAGCAAAGGTCAACTAATAACGAATATGTACGTTAAAATTGCACATGATTTTACAATTATTGATTTTGCTTAAAAATCATCTGCAGAACAAACTTTTTGACGTATTTTCCTTCGTGCGAACAGTTAAAAGCGCAAGACCAAAGTTGCTCATTTTCACCATATTGTGGTAAAATTGAAGAAGTCGAAAACGAATTCGATGAACGTTAAAATTATCTCAAATGTTTACAAATAAATTTTGTGACTTTGTACTGGGTCTTTTTCCTTCGAAGTTGCACTTCAATTCAACTAGAGTTAATTGATTTTCAGAATGATTCGATTTTAAAAGAAAAGCATTGAGTAGTAGGATTTCACAAAATATATTTTTATTTTGGTGTAAAATAACCAGAAATTTTAAAAATTGCTGCTGAAATTTTATGATATTTTGGGATTAGATAGTTATGTGAGCAACTATTTTCATCCACGAGATTAAATAAAATGGCCTACAGATCAAGATTAGCAGATAAACATCTATCTGCTATAATGAAGTCTGTGAATCCAGATATTCGAAAAGGAGTAGAAGGTAAAGTAATTAATTTCACCTTATAAAATATAAATAAACTTAATGTTTAAATAAAGCAATTAGTAGTTACATATCAATATTTTAAATTATTACAATAATATTCATTTAATTATTCCTGAAAATAACTACAATTTATAATTTTAAGTAAATTTGTAAATGTGTTGTGGCCCGCGTGAATCTTACCAGTTGCATGAAATGGCCCGGGTGTTAATTGAGTTTGACGCGCCTGTTTTACATTACTCATTAAAAGGTCGATTTATTTATTAATCGAATGGCACAGCCAATAATATTGCTTAATGTCCAACTTAAGCAATTGGCAATTGGTAATATTGAAAATATCTTTATTAAAAGTATTTTCGATCTGATTAATATTAGAAAGAATGTGAATAGGTAATTTATTAAATATTAAACAATTTTTAAGTTTAAGCACTGATGGATTAAAATAATATTTGAGGTAATCTACATTGATCGATTCGTCCACTTATCGTTTTTAAACCAATCCACTTTATTAATTCATTTGAATGCGCACCACGAGAAACCTGTGAATTTGCTTCTACCATGACAACCAATTTTAAAGCAAAGCTCTGATTCGCTGAATCAGTTTTTAATAATCTTATTAGAAATGAAATGATAAACTTGAGAAATGAAGGAAGTTAATTTGGTACTTATTATATATCCTTAGTAAGACTTGTGAGCGTCTAAAAGTTGTCTTTTAATTTCATTATCAAGAGTTAACATGAAACCTTCATACAATCCAATTTTCATTTGGAAGGGTCAATAAAGTAGAAAGACAAGTTAGTTTTTTCATTATTGTCAGACGAGTGTACAGGAAAATGCTTTATCCTTAATAATAATAAAAAATAGTCTCCGTGTAGGTTTTATTTGCGTAACAAGGCCGCAGTCGAGACTTTCTGCAAAGTAAATATGGTTAAGCTCCGCTTCTTGCCATCAATTCAATCGAGAGAGATATGAATGCAGACAGACAGCCATCCTTCCATTACTTACGGTGTGCGTGCTCTGTCAAGTGGAAGAACCAGGCGTATCTCGGTGCTTCTATCAAATCCTCATCATGTATCGCTTACCCTTGACATGTAGCACCAATACAACTTTTTTCGTAATACATTTTGAAAGATATTATTTTTAAGTTCATGCCTCAATAAAAGCACTTGTATCCACTAATTTATATAATTACCATTAGCGGAAAACATCGTTTTATTCTTTAAAGTATTTAAAATATTGGAAATCAAAATTTAAATAATAATAATACCTACATTCAATTTAGGCAGATAATTAGTATTTACTTTACCCAACAGAACACAGTTTTCCTGTCCTGTTTTACTCATTATTAATTCCTTTTAACAAGAAAAAACGTACTTGTTTTAAATTTGGATTCCTAGGCCTACGTGCTGAAGGTATCGAAAGTAAAATAAAGCCTCGCTGTTCTTCGTTTGGGCCCAAAGTGTGTTTTAGAAAGTAGTCGTTGCTAGTTGCCTGATCCCTCTAATGTTTTCTTGTGTTTGCGATTGCTCCAGAAAACAAATTCCTCGTCATGGGAACTGCCCTTGAGCTCTGCTCCTTCTAGTATACATCATATTCAGTTCTTTGAAATGAATCTCGTCGAATCTCGAATCTGACTTACACTTAAAATTCTCACATGACCAAATAAATATTAATTTCTTTTTAAGGATCAGAAATAAAAACCCTACGCTTGGCTGATGATATTGTAGTAACAAAGAAGTCAGTAGAATAGTAGGAGACCATAATAAATGACATGAACGTGGTCCTGGAGGAACAGTTGAATATGAGGATTCAGAGAGAGAAAACCAAGCCGTTGGAGTGTAGTATGGGAAACAGTGGAATAACAAAGGCTATTAGATTGAGAAAGGATATTTTGACGGATGTTACGGAATTCTGCTACTTGGGAAGGGAGGCAAGGGAGAGGAATTTACTTACGGTTAATATAAGTATGAGTATTAGGAAATCATTTCTAAAAATGTTTGTATGAAGTGTGGCGTTATATGGGTGCGAAACGTTGACTTGCAGAATTGCAGAAAGTAAAAGAGTTTAAGCCTTTGAAATGTGGTGCTATAGGAGAATGAGATGGATGGGTGGATAGAATTACTAATGAGGAAGTTCTAAACAGAATAGGGGAAAAGCAAACACTATGGAGGACGTTGACCAAGAAACGGAATAGATTAATGTGCCACATTTTGAGACATAAAGGTCTTGTAAAATTAGCATTAGAGGGAAGTGTGCGGGGTAAGAACAGAAGAGGGAGGCCAAGGATGGAAGACGCTGTGCAGTTTATGGAGGACAGGGATGTGGTACTTTTGCGGAAATAAAAAGTCTTGCACAAGATAGAGCATCAGACCAGTCTTAGGACTGAATACCACAACAACAATTATTACGTGCAATAAGGGCATTGAAAGTAAGATGACCTCATGTTTCCTCGGAGTTTTGGTTAGATGCTCCTCACCCAACTCAACATTCAGATTAAACTGTAATTTTGAGTGATGATAAAAGAAAGTAACACTCACTCAATAAAGGAAAGTAGGTGTAATAACTGTAACAAACGCCTCAAAACTAGAAACGAAGAAACGACTGCCTCAAAATGTTTCCATTCCATAATGTTTTGAAGAAAAATTACCTGTCTCTATACCCGGGTTTCCCAAACTGAGTTCCGCGGGCCCTCAATAGGTGACCTGCAAAACAATTACATACTATGGATTATAATACTAATTAATCAGTCCGTCTGCATCTAACGGGAGAAAGTGGAATCATTTCTCACACCTTTGTTTCCAGTTGTTTCGCAACCGATTCAACAACGTTACCCTGTTCCTTGTTTCCCGCTACAATGCGAAACATGGTTAACAATGAACCAGTGTGGACGTGCTCAGTTAACTAGAATCCTGTACGAGTGAGATAGAGATTGCCATAACACAGAGCTATACATATAATATTTATTTTAAAGTTAGACTCAAAAAATTATATTTGAATATTTTATTTAATTTGACAATGAGCAGCTGTAACCAACATATAAACCAACCTTAGCACATTTGTTTCTGGAATGTAATTCAACAGCGCGTAATTGCAGTCTCTCGGTGCAGATTTATTTATTTTTGCTGACAAAACACATATCGTCATCTGTTGGCGAAATGAATGTTGTGCAACTCTCCGACTATGTCCCGGCTCAGCCGCTCTCTTCTGATATTTCTTCACGCACAAGTGACGAGGGGCTACTACATGCCATGAAGAAAAGCTACTTACAGCATTTGCAACACCCGAGAGCGACAATACACTAAATTTTCCGCCATCAAGCACCACGATAATAACCCTTCCTTAACAGTATCTATTAATTTGCGTATTTCGGAAGATTTCGACATATTGTCATAATGATCCGTTTTAAAAATATCTCGTTACATTTCGCTGTTGTTAAGACATATTAGTTATGTCTGGTTAGGAAAGCTAATAAATCAGCAAAACAAAGCAAGTGGGCGAATGAGGATCTGAAAATGCTAACAAAAAATTTCCACAAATATAAAAAAATGTTATGAATGAAGCCGTGAAAGTGATAAACTATGTAAAATCAAAATTCAGGTTGAATAAGGCTTTGTGCGATAAAATGCACAAAATAATTCAGGACAATATTTTGTTGAATTTTTAACATATCCTACACGAATGATAAAACTTGCATATTTCCCGGATATTTTGACAAAGTGCAATTAACTTATCATTACAAGGAACAAGTATTATAATTTTAAGAAAAGAGATAAAATTGTATCTTTAAAAAAATACAACTTTGGATTTCAGTTGAATCTAATGATTTTAATTGTTTTTCTACCTTACATGATGAAAGTTTGAATTAATTAAATTTTAAAGTATATCATGAAGTTTCCAAAATGTTTGTACAACAGCTACATAACTTGAAATGAACTCTTTTGCAATATTTTCCTGGGTTCAGAATCCATTTTCCGCCACAGCTAAACCAGGAGCCATAATGCAAGTGACTATAAAAATCTAATTAATTTAATCAGTGACTCTCATTTGAAACAAATATACAAGTATTTCTGGGCGAGTTTCTCATAAGAGTAGAGTTCCCCTATATTTCAATCAAGCTTCTGTTTTCTATAACGTATTTATGCGAAGGAGGATTTTTTTATTATGCTACATTGAAGGCAAGGTGCAGAAACAAAAGCCACACCAGATGTTCGAATTCAACTTACTAATATTTGTTTTCTGATATCAACAAGATATGCAATTCAATGAACAAAATTATCCAAGTCATTAAGCGCTTTATTTATTAGTATTTGTATATAGTTCATATTAAATATATAATTTTATATTTAAAAATACTAAATAATAATTAATTAAAAAAAATAAGCCAAGTGTTCCCTAAACATATCTGGTTTTGCGAAGTATTCCATTGCAGAAAAAGTTTGGGAAATCCTGGTCTAGAACATATCTGAAGAAAAAGTATAGAGTTCTTAAAGTACTTGTACCGAAAGCCAAGTAAAACATTGGCACATTCGACGGTTTAGAGCAGTTATCTGTTGCTATTGTAACAGTCAACCATACTAACCTATTCAGTGCAAGTCTTTTAATTTCCACATAACTATCTCACCCTAATCTACTCAGCGAATTCCATCCTTCGCCTCCCTCTTGTTATCAATTCCCTCTAATGCTAAGCCCCACATGTCCCAAAAACTCAGTAACGTTCACTATTTAAATTTTCATGTTTTATTGGTCGTTAGAGGAAATTTGTTTTGATCTGAGCGTAAATAAACTCATAATGTGAATCGAAATAACAATGATTTAGTGGTTAATTTTTGAAGTAAGGATTACAGAATCGTGTCTCGCTGAATTCGCATATTCCTTCGCCATCACCGCAACAAATACTGTTAAATATTTTAGAACTAATCACACTTGCGATTGAGAGCCATCACAGGCAAAACTTCAGTAACACACCCAGGGAAATTTATTATGAAAGTTATGCGTTACAACGCGGGGATATTCTATGAATGCATGTGTGTTACTCGTTGTTGTGTGTGCTGTATTGTATTAAATAAGCGAGTAGAAACTTAGAGTTTGTGCATCTGCTTTACTGGCTGCGTGGGAGACAACTTGAATTCCTGGAGACAAAACATTGACCCTTCCTTTGCTTGTGCAAGAGAAAGCCCATTCACGAAAAGGGATCGCCGTGAATAAGTACTGTGGAGAACTCGAAATCTCACTGATGAACGCAAAACATATTAAGTACTTAGGCCCAGCAGGTGAAAGTTTCAAAGAGCAAGCAAATAGAAGCATTAGATGATGACAGCTGATTGGTGGTTTAAAATTATGTTACCTCCCACCGAGCTTTAGTGAGAAGTTGATGTAGAGAACCTAGACAGAAGATGTGGGGAGATGGAGGATAGTGGATGAACAGAAAGTTTTGGGAGACTGGAGAGAGAATGTGTTGAAGAGACTGGAGACAGATGATGTTGAGAGACGGAGGATAGTCGATGAAGGGAAATTGTTGGGAGATCGGAGGGAGAAAGTGTGGCAAACAGAATTTATGGGAGACGGAAGCCATTTAATATATATGGAGGCCGGCTAATGCTGACTTAAAACTAATCTGATAGCCGCTTGAAGGAGATAAGGGAGTCTCCGCTAGATTGCTCCACGAGATCCATCCCGGACGATGATGAACAGAAGATGTAGCCACCAGCCACCATTATACATCGACGCTGATTGGGATGCACATGTAGATACTTCGCGGGTATCGTTGTTCTGAAATAGAAAGAGTTCGCATTTTCCAGGCCTATTGTCTTCATAAATCCAATTAGCTTCTTAATTCACCCCACCGAGGACCCTGATTTAAAAATCTCATGAAAATTAATTGTTTTTAATAATTTTGTTTTTATAATTTGTAAATACCATCTATAAGTCTTGATAAAATATTTTATTTCTATTAAACTCAAAATTTTAAAGATAAATTAGAATTTTCTTTTTTAATAATTAATCCTCTACAACACTAAATTATATACTTAAATTAATAACTTAAAGTCATCCCACCCAAAAAAATAACTTAACAGTGCAGATAATATAAAAGTTGTTGTCGTTTATAAAACACTTGTATACTCGCCTCGCACATTGCCATAATCTCTCAAATTGGATTTCTATAAAGCGATGTCGGAAACTTTAACCAAAATTATAGTTTCTAAGGAATTCATAATCTATTTTAAAGTTGCAAATATACAGTTGCTCATAACTAAAAACGTTTCAGAATATCAAAAGAAATATGTTTGCTTAGATTTAAAGAACATTGACTGGACAGGTGACGGAATAAGAGAAGAGAATTATCCTGACACAAATTCACATTTTTCCAAATAATTTTATTTGTTAGTTCCTACATCCACACAGTTTCATCAATAAGTTTTTACAAAAAAGATTACTTAAACACAATTGCCAAATATGCACCACCAATCCCACGATACACTTTACAAAGTGTATTCCACCAACCTTTAGACAATTCTCTGAAAAACCTATTCCATCTCATAACTAAATCATCCAATAATTTCATTACTATTGTAAACATTTGATGGTCCCAGTTGATTAAAGCAAAATCCACAATGTTGTTTATAAATTAAATTGCGATGACTGTCCTTGTGTGTACATAGACCAAACTAAACAAGACATCAGGAACACAGATCCAATATTACGCTTTCACAATACAAATTATCAGTTATTTCAAAATATATTTTAGAATATAACCATACTTAGTATTGACTGGGATAATTACAGCAATTACAAATCCTGATTAGTTACAGAAATTCTTCACGAAATTAATAGTCTGAATGTAAAATCGGACACTGATTTCCTCAGTAATATATATAATATCTTAATTCATGAAGTGTAATGTATCAAATTTATAATTATCATCTTTGTTTTGGTTCTTTATTTACTTAATTCTTTGTCTTTACTGCAATATGTATTGTATGTATGTATTTATTAAATCTACAAATGGGCAGATGCCCGGTGGCAGATACATAGAAATTAATCAATAATTAATAAACTGGTCGTAAGGACCTATAGTTGAATATATAATTATATTCAATATAAATAACTAAGTGTGGAATCATATTATTAGGTGGCGCTGCGGGAGTTTTCTCGCAGACGCTTCAGCCCAGAGTGACTGCGGGGCTCACCTGATCATGTCGGGGATGCCTCCTGCACTCTCTCTGGGTACTTTTTATCAAAGTTCTCATATGCCGAGACACCTTCACCTATTTTAGGAGGTATATGTACCGGGGTCAAAGACCTTGGGCATATGGCAAGAGCTGTCCGCTGATCCCATTGAATCAGTCGGCCAACTGCCTCCTGAAACTGGTGGAGACACGGAGAAGGGAATGCTGCGTCCCCACAGCAAACTCGTCTCCCGTCATTCGGAAGGGCGTGAGAATAGTACCCAATGCCCGACCTACCTGATGCAGGTTTTATAGGGTTTTCCCTGCATCTCTTTAGGTGAAACACCGGGTAGGATCCTTAAACCATAGCTCGGAGGCCCTAGTTAACCCTTGGCTACCTTGCTCTACCTTCCGCATCCCCCCTTTTCAATTCCCTTCCTATGCTATTAATTCTAATAATTTCTAATAATATGATTTTTTTTGTGATTAACAGGCTACATGAGGGTGATCCTGAAACAGGCAACCTGTTTCAGGATCACCCTCATGTAGCCTGTTAATCAAAAATAAAATCATATTATTAGAAATGAATTTTTTTTAAAAAAAAGAATAGTACTGTTTACCCTGAAAAAAAAAACTGGAAATATAATTCACTGTAGTATATTTATAGAGATTTCGCTGCACTGATTACTTCACTAGACTGCACTGCACTAAACTTAGATTGAGTGGAAATTTTCTTTCTTTTAGAGGAAGTTCCCCAAAGTCAGTAAGTTGGATTACGAACGGTATCCGAATATCACGGAATAAACTCTGTTACTTGAACAAACTTTAACATTCTTCTGCATCTCCTAGTTTAATAAATTACATTCAAACTTACAGACGTATATACAAGAGAGTGCTGGTGGCCGCGAAAAAACTCAATACTTCCAGATATATAGCGAATGCAGATAATAAAGTCAAAGCTACCTGGAATGTAGTTAAAAATGTGACTGGAAAAGGTACAAGTAACCATAAAGAAATTGCGCTTGTAGATCGAAGTAAAACTTTTGGTGGTAGAGACGCGGCATGCAAATTCAACTCTTACTTCGTTAATGTTGCTAACTTTCTGGCTAAAGATAATTCTGTATGTCATGATGATGATTTCTTAAATCTGTTACAAAATTCCGCTAAGGAAATTACGAATACTATATTTATGCAACCAATAAATAAAGCTGAAATAATTTCAGTTATTAGAAATTTGAAGTGTTCCTCAGCAGCAGATATATATGGTATAACTAGTATAATGCTAATCGCTTTACCACTTAAAGTAATATTTAACAAATGTCTTTCCGTTGAAATTTTCCCCGATGCGTTAAAAATAGCCAAAGTAATTCCCCTGTTTAAGAAAGGATCGCCATCTAATATATATAATTCCAGGCCCATTTCTCTCCTTCCTATTTTCTCTAAAATATTTGAAAAAATAATTCATATTAGATTACTTAATTTCCTGAATAAATATAAGATTTTATCAACAGTGCAACAAGTATGGCTCCCTTAAAGGAAAGACCACGGATAGCACGCGATGTACGACTTGATTCAAAATATCCAGAATTCATTGGAAGAAGGACTCAAGGCAGCTGGAAGGCATGTTAGCTAATCTCTCTAAGGTTTTCGACACGGTACATCAGCAAATATTAATAAAAAAGATGGAATATTATGGAATTCGGGGAAACACGTCACTTTTACTAAGATCGTATCTTACAAAGCGCAAACAACAAGTAGTAATTGAAACCAAAGACGGCCAACTTCACTTATCCGATTGGGAATTTATTACATGTGGAGTTCCTCAAGGATCAATTCTTGGGCCTTTACTTTTTATTCTGTACATAAACAATCTTCCAGGATACGTAAATCCTCTAAAATCGATTCTCTACGCGGATGACACAAATATAATTATTGCAGATAAAAACTTAGATAATCTGATTAAGAAAGTAGACAAGGCTCTGAATGGTCTAAATATTTGGTTTAACGTGAATAAATTATCCCTCAACCTAGATAAGACTAAGTTAGTTGAGTTTAGTGCTGATGCTAGGAATAGACAGACCCGTAGACAACTTCTCAGCTAATGCTTGAGCCTTTCCTCGGCCTTCGGATTGACGATAAATTAAAGTGTGATGACCATAGTAGATCTGCTTGCCGGAAAACTAAGTTCAGCTTGTTATTCTCTGAGAACACTAATGCAACACGTTGACAAAAAGTACGTCAAAATGGTTTATTTCGCGTATTTTCATTCAATTATGATCTATGGCGTCTCTAACTGCTCCAGGAGTAATGAAATATTTAAGTTGCAAAAGCGTGCAATTAGAATACTTTATAGCACGAATTATAGATCACGGAGTTGCAAACCTTTCTTTTCTTAAGTTTTCAAATACTTACTTTACCAAGCGTATATATTTATGAAATATTAAAGTTTGTAAAGCGAAACACTAATTTGTTTCAAACAAATGGCGAGTTTCATGAATACGAGACTAGAAGTCGTTCAGCTCTAAGGTCGGACAAGCATCGCCTTGCTCTACACCAGAAAAGTATTCACAATACCCCCGGGATAATTTTATACAACAGCCTTGCTCCAGAGGTTAAAAATAAAACCTACAAAAGCTTCTTGAAGCAGAGTAAAACTATTCTTTTAAATGGCGCGATTTACTCAGTACAGGATTTTTCTTAATCGTACTTCTAGTATTTAAATCAAGGTTCCTGCAAAAAGTGTTGAATGAGCTGCTGCCAACCTTGTAAAATAGCACATCACATATCTTAAAATTTCTATTCAGTTTTTTCTGCTCTTTTGTTTGTTTGTTTCATGTATTGCCTGGAGCTACTCCAGAGGGAAGGACATTTTCATGGTCCAATTAGTTAAAACTCCATTGCGTGTTCCTCAGTGTGTGCTTGTTTGTGTTTCCCAGTATGTGTCCGTGTTGTGTTTATATTGACTTTTGTCTATATACACTTTCTTTTCCTAATTTATTTTAACTTTATTTGTCTTTAATTATGTACTTTATTTTGTTCATTTTTAATGTATGACGTATGAGCGACATTTTGTTACCATGTATGTACCGTTACATTTGGTAAACACAGAAACTAGTTCAGCACATTTGCCTTTTCTTTATCTGAAGTTAGGTCCATGCCGTCAGTTTTTAACATTTATGATTTTTCACAATTCCCTCTGCGTTTACGAATATAGCTATAAAATCTCCCCCAGTCATTATTAATATTTAGAATGTTACGTAAAAACGATTCCTATGCATTTTTCTTTCCTTTAACTAATAATGTTAATACTTGATGAAAGTATAAATAGTTTTCATGGCTTTGCTCCTTCCTAGAATATGCACGTCTAACTTTTTTCTCTTTAACTGTTTTATGCTTTTTGTATAATATTCAGGGTGCAAAAGAAAATAATATCAACCAAATACAGACATTCCAAAATAAAGTTTTACGCGCCATGGTGAATGCCCCGTGGTACATTAGAAACGCTGATATCCATAAAGACCAACTGCCAAAGAAGAAATTAAAAGACTTGCGGGAAAGCACAAAGAAAGGCATGAAAACCCACAAGTCCTTCAGCTCTCGGACAATAAATACCTGTTCAGAAGACTGAAGCGAATGAAGCCTTTAAATTAGTATGGGTGACAAATTACAAAATTATACGCGCCGCGTGAGCGTGAAGTACAGTGGTAGGACAAAAATGGAAACTAAAGGATGTGACTGGACTTATTTAGCTAATAAGTAACTAGATATAATAATTAACAAAGTAAAACAAATGGTTGCTCTCTACAAAGCAGTTTTAGTTACGGAGGGAGTTTTTAGGGGGTGAAAATCACACACACTGTCAAGTATGCGTCTTTCTCAAGATTTTCCACCTGACCACGCAAAAAAAAACATTCTAATTTTTATCTGTTTTTCGCCTTATTTAAACGTATATTAAACTTACAGACATTAATATCTATTATACAGTTGTAATGACTCCTCTTCACAAAAATAGCCATGATATACAATTTGACGGACAAAGCTGTAAAACCTGCCCACCAAAAATATCGCAAAGAAAGCCTCAACATTGTTAAAAATATTCTACAAAATAACTCATATCCCACTCAGTTTATTAAAAAATACACCAAAATTACGCTCCAAAAATTGAAACAAATCACCATAGTACCCCAAAGACCAATTGGTCCCCGAATAAATAACACTCCCCCTTTTTAAACACACAAACGTAAAAAAAATTCTAATAAATTACGGTATCAAAATTATATTTAACACTAAAATTCCCTTAAATTTTGTCTACAATGTCAAAGACAACATCAAAATTTCGAAAAACACATCATTTGCCAGATAAATTGCAGAGGCTGTAACTCTTGTTACATTGGCCAAACCAAACGATCGTTAAAGACAAGAATTAGTGAACATAAAAACAGTATAAAGTACAAGAAAGACTCTGTTTTCTCAACACACACATATTATAAACAACCACAATTTCGACTGGTCCAACGTTAAAATTTTAGACAGATATAAAATGTTTTCCTCGACTAATTAGTGAGATGCTATACATGAGATCCCATTCTTCCTCTTTAAATATAAAAAAAACTATCCAAAGCTTGAATAAAACTTATGATTGTCTCCTTTAACTTCAATTTTTAAATTTAATTTTTCAATGTCAAAACATAAAAAGAACTAATTTTTAATGCAAATCGATATTTGTTAAATATTATTCTTAAACAAAGCAAAGGCTTTTCCCAATAAAGGATTATATTTACCTCGTCAGTAGTTGAATAAGAAGCCTCGGGGACAGTTCCTCGTACTTCACGTACAAATTTGTTAATAAGTCTTTGCGCTATTTGTGATTGTAACAACTTTATTGATTATTTTTGGTGTATAAACCCAATGCATCTTATGTAATTTTATACGTAGGCATATTTAATTTCATTTACTTCAATTATACTTATTTTTTGTAGATTATTTTCACACCTCAGGAGGTTCCAAACAAAGGAACGATCGTCCTGATACGATTTAATAAATACATAATGTTTAATTATGGCAGTAATTTTTCGCCTAAATTATTGGAGGTACAGTCAGAACAATTATAAAGTTTTGTTTTTATGACATACGCCACTTCCGTTCTCTTCGTGCTACATGCATGAGGCTGATTCGAACGGAAAATTCCAGTTTACTGTAAATTATACTACACGCAAAACACGAAAAGTGAATAAGTTGCCTGAGAATCCAGGAGTCTTTTGGTAGGAATTGAATAATGAATCTCTTTGCAGAAATGTTATATTTGACAGATAAAGTTACTACGAGTATAAAGTACATCTGTGTGAACAGCAGTCTCAATTCCTTGACGAAAGGAAATTCTTTCCCCTCAACAGATGATCTTCACACCGCAGGAGATTTTTATCTGCAGGAACTTAACCTCGGCCAGCGGCCAATTACAAACTCGCGCTCCTCACCCTGATCTCATTAAAGGTTCCTTCATCATTGGTAAGATTTTATTTTATAATTTTATTTGAGGAGGAATATCACTCCACCAACAAGTTTCAGGCAAGTGAACCAAGAGGATATTTCAAAGAAGTACAATGGTGTTCTTTTTGAAAAAAAATAAAACTTTACACCTCTGGTTTGTCATGGGTAAAATAGTTGTTTATCCTGTGAATCACAGTCTTCTTGCCTCTAGAAGGAACCGGAGTACAGTGTTAGTAAAATAAAGTCACACCACAGGAGGTAACCGTTCTTAATAACTCCTACCTTGAAGCAGAAAGATTTCTTACAGTTTCGGGAGATAATTTGTATTTTTACCCATATAAATTAAGAGCTTTGCCCTTTACGCCTGATAAGCAGGGCCCTCGTCAGAAATGAATGTTGTTGCATTTATATATAATTGGAGCTTATTACAATGTTTGCCTGTTTTATCTCCAGCTTAAGTAATTTCTCAACTATTTCCATTTCCAAAAAGAAAATTGATGCCCACAGGACTCGTTTTGTGGGAGCAAAAAATTGAAATAAAATTGAGTGAATCACGGTCCTTGAAATCTAGTACTACTATGCTATTAAAGGAGAGTTTCCTGTTTCAGGATCAACTTCAGTGTCCTTGGAGCGACGAAGACAAGAGTTCACCTGCGCAGACTGGTGGAAGGGTGAACGACACAAACGATGGCATTCATCACAAGTTCATGCTGGGGTGGGAGAAACAAGGAAGGCGTGGAATGCTTTACACTTTCTAATGTCAAAGGAAATTGAAAATTTCGAAGAGTTAGCGTATATATGGTTAGTGCAACTTTCAGATAGAACCAGCAGAGAGAAGACTGAAAAGGGCTGCGAAATTATCCAAATTCCTCTTTTCAATTCCCTACCTATGCTATTAAAGGAGAGTTGCCTGTTTCAGGATCAACTTCATTTAACTTCTTACCCCCGAAAAAAATGTACGAATGGGAACTGGGCAAGGGCGCAATAAAGTAAATCTGCTGGGGGTCGATACACTACTGACAATAAATGGAAACAGCTAGGCTACATATTTTCTTTAAAGCCTTTGCAGGTCAAATACTTTGGCATGAAATTCGGGTAGGAATGGAAGAGTCGACCTGGTAAGAGAAGACGGTTCACTTTTTCAAAAAACAAAAAAAGAATCCACGATACTAAAATTTTCTTGGAGGGCAGTTTTTTTTCTGTAACAGGCTAAATGAGTGTGATCCTGACACAGGCAACTTCCGCGACTGAAATTTGCAAATCCTGTAAATGAATTGCTACTGACCTGAAATTTTAGTTGTGTTAACAACGCATATGTGTAGCAATGTACAAAATTTTGTTTTTGTAAATTATTTTAGCTGAAATCTGTTGAAAATTATTTTCAAAATTGTTCCCTGCGTTACGTACTTGAATATATTTTAGCTTTTTTTACATGTATACGAGGGGCTGACCATTGTTATCAATTGTCGGTATTATTTTTGAAATTGAATAAAACTGTGGGGAGAGATTAATTTTTTAATAGCTTCATACGGTTACATAAAAATTATTACTAAACTGCTTGAACAATTATAAAAATCATACTTGTATTTGAAGGTACTAACATGTAGATTATAATAAAGACAATACCTTAGTCATTGTGAGGTATAGAAGGATTTTTGCTAACAAAAATCATGATAAACAATAATAATTTATTAAATTAGACTCAAAAAAATTAATTAAAATTGTCCTTCAGAATATGAAGCTTCTTTTTTGGGTTTACTGAATTTATAGGCATATTAATAAGAAAAATAAGAAAATCGATTTTTTTTTTTAGAATTTGGCCGATATTTCACTCCCCGTGTCCCTTCATGGTATACGATCCAAATTGAAAATGGGGGATGTGGACGGTAGAGCAATTTAGCCAACGGTTGACTAGGGCTCACGAAATATGGTTTAAGGATCCTACCCGCTCATTCAGATGAAAAGGATCCAGTAAATCCTTATCAAAAACCGGCATCAGGTAGGTTGGTAGCTCCAATTATAAATGCTACAACATCCGGGTATTTGCCTCACTTCCTTCCCAATGACGACTGAGGAGTTTGCTGTGCATTCCCTTCTCCATGACTCCACATGTTTTAGGAGACAGGAATGAAGATAAAACGTACCCAAACTATATACAAAGTAACGCGATCACCACGGTTTTTGCTATGTTACGTTAAATTGATTTTAACTCATAATGCTAATGTAATTTCGCTTTTTACATAAGCTATCATTACAATCGTATCTTACAAACTGTAAAGTAGCTGAAATGGAAGATGGCCAACTTCATTTTTCCAACTGGGAGTTTATAACACGCGGAGTTCCTCAAGGATTAATTCTTGGACCTTTACTTATGTATATCGTAGTTACGTATTTAAGGATTTTTGGTATTGGATTATATATTTTTTATTAACGTCGTATAATTATTTGTTACTCGGTGTAATATATGACGTGTCCTGTTTCCTGAACCCAGGACTACATAAATACCGGTAAAATCAATCTAACATCATTTCGGTACGTATTTGATCCCTCATCGTGTTTTTCTTGTAGAGAAATTATGTTAAACAATGTGCTAATAACATAAAACATTATTTTACACTAATGTAGATAGATTGAGAAATAGTATCCAATTAAAGTCATACAACTGAGAAACGCAATATGATCAAAAAATCCTAAAACTATTTGACAAAACGTATGTCAGGGAATTTGAAAGGTTGTCCTGTCTACAAAGCTGTATGAAAATACTACCCTTGATATTTCGATCACTTCCTCAAGTATTTATAATCTTTTTTGGTAAAAGAAATTGAAGGATAAATGTAAATATTGATAAATCTGTTATACGTCATAATAATTACATTAGGGCTTAAAATAATGTTTGTTATTCGTGGAGAATATTTTAAATCGAGAAAATGCAAAGAAAACCGTATTATTACTGCAGTGGGGGAGTGGGGGCGGAAGGGAAGGGTCACAACTTCTTAAACCAATTTCTTATTTAATTTTGCACTTCACACAGGTATAAAATGGGTTAATTCAAATAAAAAATAGCAGTAATATATTATTCATCATAAGCAGCTACAAGTACTTTTAATTTATTAATATATAGATAATAAAATAAGCAACTTTTATTTTACAATTGGAAGCTTTCAACGTAATGTCATCTTCAACATCGAATAAGACAATGAACGCTTATTCGTACAAATACAGAAATATTTCATATCTACATATGCATACCAGTTAACAATATACGTATATAGTAAAATAGTCGAACCAAACTATTCACATGTAAATACATGAATACATTTATTAATAATTTCTGCTGAGGGAGTCAACTTGGAAATGACATGGAATGCTAAATTTGTAAGTTTTGAACCATGTTTATATATATATATATATATATATATATAATTGTAACATTCCACCCATATTTAATTTATTTAATATCATATATGTAGTACGTGTGAGGAATTAGAGGGAAGTGTGTGAAGAGAATAGGGAGGTTAAGGATGGAATACGCTAATCGTGACTTATGCGGAAATGGAAAAGCTTGCACAAGACAGAACAGTCTTAGGACTAAATACCACAACAACAATGTAGTATTAACTTACTATTTCAGCTTTTAATCTCAATCTATGGTTGAAAACCCTACGTTTTAAATAAGTCGTTGTAAGCTTTGTTACAATTCAAACGAGCAATTTTATAGACCATTTTTAATAGTCAATTAAACTAATTTTGCGTTTAATTTTTGTTAGTATTTTATAAATATGATTAGTAGGCTTCATTGTGAAAGTGAATTCATTAATATTATTTTTCTTTAAGCTGTCATTAATTTCATACATTAACCCGTTAATGCGAGTTCTTTACAACTGTGTAGTCCATTAGAGCTAAGTTATTGTGAAAACCTTTTCAAATGTGCTGTATTAGAATGAGAATCAATGTTGTTATCTAGGGGGAGTTAATAAATTCGTGTCACATATTTTCCTACGTTAAAGGACAAATTTTGGTATTTTGTTGAAAACAACACTTCAATTGAACTGATTTTTAATGAAATTCAGGTAATATTCGTGGATGATAGAGGAACGGACCAACTAGTACATCTTCCACATCTTGGCAGATATATCGGCCTTTTTCTTGCTGTGAAAAATCATGATTAGACTACTGTGGCTATTGAAAACTGTAATATTTTCTTCGTCACTAAACAGCATATATAATTCTGGATTTTGGACAAATTTCAGCGTAGAGGACAAGAGATCTCCTTCCTTCCCCCTCCTCCCATGGATTTTACAGGGCAAACCGTTGAAAAGCTGTCCCAAGTGGTACGAGCTTCCGCAGGCACGAATAAGATCAAAATGAATGAAAGCACATAAATCAATACCATTTTCACGTGTTTAGAAACTTAACTGTAAATTAAGTTTGTACCCAAGTATAAATATAGTGCTTGGAAGAATTATAATAAAGGTCGTGTTGTAGGGGTGAAGTTGCTTTGTTATAAATGAAACTTTGTGTGACGAGAATCCATTCACGACTAATTGGGATTTTTAATATTTAAGTATCTGGTTAACAAACCTATTTTACATATTTTTATGTACATCACATCGAGTGGCAACTAGTGATCATTTCTTGTCTGCTGTTAAAATCCTGTTCAGCAGTTTCGCCATCCGAGGGTGAATCACAGAACTGCAATTACTTTCTAAGTGCAATTTTAATCTTTGTTAAATTATTGTAGAGCCAGTTTCGGGAAGGGCTTGAAACTGAGTTTTAATTACTGCGTTGTAACACCACAGGTGTGAAGAGAATGAGTATGTTATTGAGTGTCTCTTGTGTGAAGCACGTACTGGACTCAAAGCACGCAAGTCCTAATTGCCTCTGACCTGAAACTGGCTGCGCCTCGATTCTCATTAAGTCTCCGCTCCAAATATTTTCATTACGTTCGAAATGAAATCGAGAAAGAGTTGACACGCCTCTTCCTGTCAAAGTGTAGAGCTGACGCGACATGAAGCCCACACAGAGTCCGTCCTCATGCAAGAATATGTCTCAAGCTGCTTTTTGCACAGTACAATATTATTCACGTTACGAAATATTCTCTAGGGATTTATCATAGATTAACTACACGTAACAATGCTTTGGTGTGGTGGTTAGCGCGGTTATGCGTGTGAGTATTGTAGACAATTAATTGAGACGGTCGAAATTTATTATTTTCTTAATACAATAAAACTCACGTTGGAAGACGTGTGCATGCAAAGTTAATTTTGCTAATTACTATTAATTATTATTGTTGTTGTGGTATACAGTCCTAAGACTGGTCTGATGCAACCCCCTATATTAACCAATATTGCGCAAGGATTTTCATTTATTATTAACTAGCACACCCCAAACGTATTCCATCCCTGGCCTCCCTCTTCTGTTCTTACCCCACACACTTCCCACTAATGTTCATTCTACAAGACCGACGTGAATTAAAATGTGGCCTATTAATCTATCCCTTCTCTTAGAAAACGTCCTCCATATTGTCGGCTTTCCCCTATTCTCTTTAGAACTTCCTCGTTATTTACTCTATCCACCCATCTGATTTTCAGCATTCTCCTATAGCACCACACATCAAGGTTTCTATTTTTTTCCGTTCCGAGCTCCTATCGTCCAAGTTTCGCACCCATAAACGCCACGCCCCATACCAACATTTTAAGCACCGATTTCCTAATATTCACACTTATATTACCCGTAAGTAAATTCCTCTTCCTTGCCTGTGCTATCCTACTCTAGTATCAGAATTCCTAACCTTCAGTCAAAATATTCCTTCCCAATCTAACACCCTTTGTTATTCCAGTTTCCAAAACTATTATTCCTCATATTGAACTCTTTCTCCGTGACAACGTTCATACCTTTTATTATGGTTTCCAATTATCTTTCTGACTTCCCTAATACTACAATATCATCGGCAAACCGTATGGTTTTTGTTTCTTCTCCTTGCAGCATGATTCCTTTTCCATATTCAGTTTTAACTTACTTCATCACCTGTTGTATATATAAGTTAAACAGCATGGGTGACAGACTTCATCCTTGTCTTACTCCTTTCTTGATTACGGCTTTCTTTTCTTGGTCTTCCATTCTAATTCATGCTGCCTGTTTTCTGTACAGTTTATGTGTAAACATCCTTTCTCGATTATTTATTCCACTTGTTTTCAAAATCCTTAATAGTGTGTTCGAGTTTACATTATCAAACGCTTTTTCTAAATCTACAAATGCCATGAACGTAGGCTGTTTTTTATCCTGTCTTCTAAAATTAGTCGTAAATCAATATATCTTCTCTTGTTCTTTTTACAATGAAATTGATCGGCTCCTAACTCGCATTCTATTTCACGTTCCATCTTCCTATTTACTATTTTAGTTAATATTTTGCACGCATGAGATATTATACTAATTGTCCTGTTCTGTTCGCATCTATCAGACCCAGTTTTCCTCGGTGTGGGTATAATTATAATTTTACTATATATATATATATATATATATATATATATATATATATATATATATGCGAGTTGGAACTATACCATACGGCGTCTCTCGCATCAAAGCTTCCACCTCCTTTTATCTTTTCAATCTTCATCTCGCATATCGCCTCCATTGCTTGAACCACACCTTCATTCCATGTAAGGTTAAGTCTTCCTTTTTTATTCGTTTTGGGCGTTACCTGTGAAATATTCTTAATGGCCACCGTTCCTGTGGCATTCGTCTTAAATGTCTCCTTTTCACCTTATTTTTTATATCTTTATTCCATATAACTGATCGTAACTGACTTGTTGCAAATCTCCTTTTTGCTAGTCTCTGTTTAATTTCCTCCTTTTACTAGAAATATGTGTCCCTAAGTATTTATATGTGATGCAGCACTTTGCTACACTTGGGTCTTCCATTTATAAATCCTTTCCTGTCCCTCCAACTACAATAAACTCGGTTTTATTAAAATTAATTTGTAAGCCCCATTTCACATAATCCTCATTTAATTTTCTTTGTATGTAGCATGCATCATCATCATCTTCGCGAACATAACCTCATCATCAGAATAATTCAAAGTATACAAGGTTTCACAATGGTGTGACATTTATTTCTCCAATTTTTGAGTGCATCATTCAAATATATTTTTAAAAGCGTGGGTGCCACATATACAGCAGCAGACTTGTCTCAATCCTTTATTTACGTGGAATTCTAATGACTCTATCTTGCCAACTTTGACCCTGTTTAAATTTCCTGTATTCAATATTTTATGGCGTTAATATAAGTTTTCTTTTTGCTAATTTTCCATCACCGACCATAATTTCGATAGAGGAACACTTTCATATGCTTTCCGTAAATCTACAAGATGGCTTTTTAGATTATGTCCGTGACCTGTCTAATACTGAAGATATTATCGATACATGCCCTAAAACCCCTTCATTATTCAGAATCTTGCCATATATACGGCCAATAGAGCAGAGGACAGGGATTCCCCGGTAGTTGGTACATTCTGTTCGAGAACCTTTTTCAAAGATATTGCTAATAATACGTTTCTTAAAGTGGCCAGGTATTTGTTATCCAAAAAGACACAAGTTAAACAATTTACACAGAATTTAATTAAATTATATTTTCGGCCGTAACAGTAAGGGGCTGGAGATGGTCCAGGCGCAACACTAAATTCTTCTCATGTACATTCAATAATCTTTTCGGCTGAGGGAATCAAGGCGGAAATATGATGAATTGCTAAATTTTACTCCTGGGGAAGTCTCAAAAAGGAGACGAAACGTCGTTTTTGAATAAATAGTGATAAATTTATATGCTGACTTATTTTCCATCTTTTTATTTAAGATAATAATATCAAAATGAAAAAGGTTACCTATAATAAATTTATATTGAGACTTATTAAAAATCAGGGCCACCTGGGATGTGAACAAAAAGAAAGCAATGTAATTTATGGCAAATAAGTCTGCTGATGCGAACTCTATAAAATAAAAGTTAACGACACCCGCGAAGACTGCAGCTGCATTCTGCGGCGGGCTTTTGCTGTGGTCTGCTTTCGAGGCGCCTCGCAGGCAGCAACGCGTTGGTCTCGCAATATCTCGGACACCTTGGTCCAAAATAGCGGAGACTCCTGACGTCCCCAGAGCAGCTCTCAATTGTCTGTCTTTAGATCACCTCTTGTCCCTCCGCCTCAAAATCTGCTCGCATGAAAGCTCGGTAGGAATCCAAAGTTCTCCTACTTGATTCCAGCCCTTTATTGGCTTGCATTTGAACAGTTGCAACCAATAGAAAATTTTAGTTGCAGGACGTAAACAAATGCCATCGCACATGTGTCTTATTTGTTCCACAGCCAGTAGTAATTCCTTAATTTTCGCGGTGAACTTCCGGCTTCGGAAGCAAATCTGTCTCAAATTGGGAATTATTCGTGAGAGTGTCCTTTATTCTATTGTGCAAGTTTCGTTTTCATTGTCCAAAGTAACTTCGGGGAAAGGGTGTAAGAGCTGACAGTACATGTATATAGTTGTGGTATTGTCCTAAAACTTGTCGGATGCAACCCTCCTTGCTAACCTATCTTGCGCAAGACTTTTCATTTTCTCATAACTAGCACAACCCACATCCTCCCAAACTATTTAGTGTATTCCATCCTTGGCCTCCCTCTTCTGTTCTTACTCCAGATGAATCTTACAAGATCCTCGTGTCTTAAAACATGGGCTATTAATCTGTCCCTTCTGTTAGTCAACGTCCTCCATATTGTTTGCTTTTCCCTTGTTCTGTTTGGAACTTCCTCCTTTACGATTCTATCCATCCATCTCATTCACCTATAGAACCACATTTCAATTGCTTTTATTCTTTTCCGTTCCGAACACCCGTCGTCCACGTTTCGCACCCATATAACGCCACGCTCCATACCAACATTTTTAGCACCGATTTCCTAATTTTCGCACTTATATTACCCGTAAGTAAATTCCTCTTCCTTGCTATCCTGTGCTATCCTACTCTAGTTATTACGCTGCTTCCCAAGTAGCAGAATTCCTTAACTTCCATAAAAATATCTCTTCCCAATCTAACAGCCTTTGTTATTCCACTGTTTCCCAAACTACACTCCATTACCTTGGTTTGCCCCCTATTAATCCTTATATTGAAATCTTTTTACAGAACCACGTTCATGCCATTTATTATAGTTTCCAAGTCTTCTTCTGACTCTCCTAATACTACAATATTGTCAGCAAAGCGTAAGGTTTTTATTTCTTCTCCTTGCAGTATGATTCATTTTCCGTACTGCGTTTTAACCTTCTTCGTAGCTTGTTCTATAGTGTATCAGAATGTGTGTGAATTACTGAGCATATTTGAAAGAAAAATACTGAGAAAGATATACCCAGGAATTAATATAAATGGACAATGGAGAATAAGAAACAAAGATGAACTGAAAGAAATGTATCAAAGCATGGACGTTGTTACTTCTATAAGAATATGTTGATTAGGGTGGTTGGGACATGTCAATAGAATGAGGGAAAAGAGAAAAATTAAGCAGGTAGTATTTGAACAAGAGGATGGATTAAGAACAAGGGGAAGACCAAGGAAGATGTACAGGTGGACTTAATAAGTGCGAAGATACATGGATGGAAGGAAGTTGGAAGGACCTTGGACAGGTCAAGATGGAGGAAGTTTTTAGAGGAGGCGAAGGCCCTGTTTGGGTTGTGGAGCTAACTGACAATCATAATGAAATTGTTGTTAAATTACCGTTTTTAAGTATAAATTAAATTGATAGGTTTTCTCAATATGCTGTAATGATAAAACACCAAGTTCATTAGGAATTAGGCGACACTGAATCAAATGCAAGCGGCGTGAGGGAAGTAGCAGGTACAGTCTGGATTAATGAAACGTTGACACGATAGCGCATCGAGGACGGCGTTCTTCCCCAAAAACGTCGCTACAGTGGGGCAAACGGATCCTCCCAGAGAATACAAGTAATAATTTTTATTGGACAGAATCGGATACATTCACCGATAAAATAGGAAATAATGAAGTGGGGAGAAAGTATTAAAAACCCTATAATGGTGGAATTTGGACATTATGACAGCAAAAGATTACGATCGGGACGGAATATTATGATTGGACTTAAGGAATGGGTATTAAGATAGAACTTTAAGTGTAGATGAAGATTGAATTTTAAGAGGGAGCAATAAGAAATTTGAGATTGTCCTGGCTGTGGATATTTTAATAACGAGAGGAAGGCGTGTTTCAGTCCCGGGTTCCAATGTTAAACGCGGAAGTTCGGTTGTGTCCAGCCACAAGTTCCAGTGTAAGCTGAAAAGGTAAGGTAACTACTCTGTTTTTAACCTTTTGCCTATTTTCTAGTAATACCAATTCCAAGTAGGATTTATTTCTGTGTTATGCTCCATCAGAAGGTCCACTAAGACGATCCCTAAAATAGTACTCATGTAGTTAGTTTATAAGATTTATAATTTGTGTAAATATTGTAAATAAACATATATATATTGTTAATCGAAAAAAAGCCGGCTATGCAAATTTAGATTCATCCAATCTGTGTACGTTGTCACAAATAAATAAATGTTAAAATCAATATAATTCAGATTTTTAAAACTGTTCTTTATTTTAAAATTATATTCCCTCCATATTAATTTCCATGTAATTACCCTCACCTCATGCTGTCCGGAAATTGGCTGCTATTAATTATCCTTTGTGTGTAACATATGCTGTGTCAAAGGAACTGCTCATAATGGAGCCCAACTTTAGGCGCTGAATAGGACAGCTTCAATCCGCTCATCACGTACCAATAATTCCAAAGAACCTTAAGTCAATGTCACGTGAAATTTTACTCGTTATCGTCAACTCTCTGCCCTGAACCCTTTCTTGATATCCCAAAAATGTTTTATAAAACTGTGAAAGAGTAAAACCCCTACATATTTAATGACAGAATGAATCTTCATGACCATTGTTTAATCCCTGTTGACATTACTTCTCTATGTCCAATGACTTAGTAGTAAACTGTTTACAAATTTTACGTATTTATGTGGCGACTCATGACCCCTACATTGAAGCGGTAAAGCAAAATAGTTTTTGGTATTCGCGTACAGCAGGACGAAAAGGGAGCGTGGTTGGGTCAAGACCGAGTAGGCGGGAAACGTCTCCGTTTACGACATTATTTATTGCCTAGAGTGCATTGTTATTGGACAGTTGGTCTGTCCTGAGGGAGCAGTGGCTGAAGAAGCAACATATGAAAAAGTTAAATTCTGCACGTTTCGAGAAAGAAGATTCATTAATGGGAGTACGGAAAATAAAAAGATAACATTTGATGGGGATTTAATCTGAAGAAGAGGTGCTAGAGGAGACGTGATCCAGCATAGGAACATGCGGTAACGGCAAACCAAGAACTACGTCACTAGGCCCTTGTTAACCTCTGGTAACGACATTTTTACCCGGTTTTCCCACTTAAACCACTCTCGTTGGTTCGCAATTGTTTTCATTTCTCTTATATCGTTCGTCACCCGCGTTCCCCCGGGAGCAGCCGTTTAGAAGCTGCATAGATTCTTTTTGCTTTACCGACTGAGCCAATTTGATAATACATTTTACTCGTAAATTAATATTTTTATTAAAACTTAATTTGAGTTATATTTCTTTTGTAAATTTTATATTGTAATACCACTATTTCGATCTTTATATCATCATAATTAAATTGAATATATTCAAATTAAATATCCTATTTTTATTTTTTGACAATTCCTTGTTATAATAATATATTTGAGATAACACCACATTTAATTCCAGTGGTTTTAATTTTCATTCAGTCAGAGGGAAGTCCCTTTTTCCATGAGATCAGTATTTTAACATATATGGTATTTCTGTATAACAACAGTTTACGTAATTATCTTCACTGAGTTACCTAACAGCAAACCAAAATTTATTAATATTGTGACGTGCATTTATTAAATATATTAAAAAATTAGTTGGCGCCAATAAATCTCAACTTTGACATTTAAACAGTTTTATTGTTAACAAAAGTAAAAGATTCAACAATATTACAATATTTAAATATAATGAATTTAATTTGCCTAGCTGAACTTTAACCAAAAAAATAATATTGCATGAGACTTAAGTAAATTCAATCTCCTTTTACCCTGCTAACCTATGCGGACCTGTTTTTTTTCGGTCAGCCGAAAATACCTCTCAGACAAAGACTGTGCCTGTTAAGCTTGAAGTTATATGACCGTGTTCGTTTTGCCGGGGTTTCCCCCGGAAAGCTGCCATGCGAATACCTCAGGACTCTTCTCTACGAAATTAATAATATTGTAAAATTAATTGATATGAATAAAACAAAATATATGACGAAATTTTATACGCGTCACAATATAATATTACAAATACAAGGATTCTTTTCTTTTGCAATTCGTTCTGTTTTTATGCATGAATATCTGTTTTTTCATTCTTTCTAACAAATAATTATTATTTTGGTTAATAATTAAGGACAAAGGTTCAGTTTACAATATTTCATCGACATCTCTTTTAGATTGGATATAATCAAATATTTTCGCGTAGTTTTGACATAAATTATTATTATTCCACAGTAAGGAAATGTATTTATTGAATGAAAATATTTGTTTACAATGTAGAGAAATCAGAAAATAACGTTACTCAGCGACAAGTATATGGGACAAGAGCCAAATGAAGACTTCGTAACATGAATGAGGCAATTCAGCAAAGCTTATTTTTATGTATGATAATGAAGGTAAAATCATAAATAAATTACAATTTTACAATTGTTGTTAAAAATTATATCGATACAATTAAGTTTATTTTTCGATGACTCGCTCTAAGACCCAAATTGTCAACTTTGAGAAAGACGCTAGTAACAATGTTTAGGAGAAGAAATTTATGATAATAATATTAATAATAATAAATAGTAATTATAACATTAATATTAAAATATAGCGTTATAAAATGAAATTCAGTACATAACTTACTTATCATAGTCAATACACGTAACCTAAAGTAAAAAATAGATGAAATTACTTATTTATATATTTATTAAAAACAATAGTAATTATAAATCCAGACATATTTCTGAAATGTTATAGATTGTGCATTGAGTTTGTAATAAATGTATGTGGCAATCACAAATTTATTTCGTCTCTGGGTGAATACTCCCCATATTGGAGACACTCAGTACAAGTGAACACCAAGGTGCCAGAAATGTGAGACATCGGATTTCAGAACTTGACAGATCTACCGTTTGGCGACTTAAAAATATAGTCGCTGAGTCCAGTTCTTTGATCCCGGGAATTTTGGAAGGCCAGAAATTAGGGAGAGAAACCGCGGGCCAAGCTGAAGGCTGAGGGTCCGGTGATCCGCAATGCATCTCATGGTGCGGTGAATTGACGAGATGACCTGCGAGGAAGGATGGGAGAAATTTGGCATAGACAATTGAACAAGAAAGGATGTCTGGAGAGTGCGTTGTAGTTTAGTCACGACACTATAGAAATTAGTCAGTCAGGAACGAGCTTTGAAGTAATCGGGTGGAAAGTAACGAGGAATCTTGCTGGCGTAATAAGAAGGAAGGATGTCCCTGCAGGTGGAGTCCTGTCCAGAGAACATGAACAAGTTCCAAGGGCGACCAGAACTCGTGGAAGACGGACCTCAAGATATCGGACGAAGCTGTATATGACCCACAATAAATCGAAAAGTGCGTGATGATGATTTTGTTGCCGCACAATAAGTCCACAAAAAATTACCCTTGAGTAGTTAGTCTTACTAAATGGAATTGAGCTAGCCGTGGTAAATTTTTAAATTGGACCCTATAGTTAAGTTATAATTTTTGGTTTATTTTGTTTCTGTAAATAAATTTAGTATGTATGGATTTAATTGAACCCAATAATTTATTTTGATTTAAATTAAAATACGAACATTATAAGATAATGCTAAACTCAACTATTTGTTTTTTACAATCTTTTGATGTGGGATTCATAAACTTCTAGAAAGGGAGACGAGGCTGAGTATATATATATATATATATATATATATATATATATATATATATATATGACAATCCTCGAGGAACAAGCAGTTCGTTAGAAAAGAATACAAAGCTTAGGAGCCAATAAAAAATACATTGAATAAACATACTACTCGCTTGGAATTCATCACGATGACTAGATACGCAATTAAAT
This sequence comes from Eucriotettix oculatus, assembly GCA_034510155.1. NCBI lineage: Eukaryota > Metazoa > Arthropoda > Insecta > Orthoptera > Tetrigidae > Eucriotettix > Eucriotettix oculatus. The sequence continues at coordinate 214,795,881 of CM067377.1, read as the reverse complement.
ATCATGCCACTTAAATCATCATAAAAAACTAATTATTGATTGAAAGACATTTTACAGTTTTGTATTAATTAATTGTTAATGTAATGTTAATCCTGTTCAGAGAAATAATGTCATTGTTACTTTAATTTACCTTTATTTTTTCTGCATTTTATTATGCTTTTCGAAGTAAATATTACATAACAATGCAATATATTTATCAGAAATAGTTGTATAACATATTATGTTGCCATCAAAATAGTTTTCTTAGTTAAGCGTGTCTAAATAATTTAAGTATTATATTGATATTTCCTACAGCATTTCTTGCTATATTTAAGAGTTAAATCACAAAGTTGAAATTTATTCTGTTGTTTGATACTATAAAAACCTATTAAATGTAGAACTTCAAATTGTTATCTCCATGCCAAACCGAGATATTGTAACTCAAACTTTGAAAATAATTGAAAAATACGATTCTAAAAGGCTGTAATAATATTATTAGGCACGTAAATAGAGGTTTAATTTGAAGGCCTGAATGTACTGAACACGATACAGTTGATTTGAAAAGAATGCAACAACACAATTATAAATAATTAATAAAATCGTAGATGCCTGCGAACGCGAAAAAAGGCGACAGGAAAAGCGTTGGTTGTTTTTGAACAATTATTTTTGAACTGCAAAAACACGAGGGAATACACCAACAAAATATTAATTTTTTCTGAGAAGATGAGCAATCAATTTCCTTTTTCTGGACCACTTGGCATGGATTCACAGAGACTCGAATGCGACTTTCAACTTTGTTTAGTAGTTTCTTTAAAAAAATTATACGTTTTGGTATTAATTTCTGCCTTAATCAGGTCGTAGGTCTTGAAAGAATTGACATATTACTTAATAAATACTACAAATTTTTGAAATAACCCATGTTGAAATTAATTTAAAAATCAACACGTTCAGTTTAATAATGGTGCTAGTTTATTACTTGATTAAGATTATAAAATAGTTAATGTTGGAATAGTCAGCCCGACGGACGGACGGACATAGCACCATGATACAAAAAAATTCTCTTAATGTATAGAGAGCATAAATACTACATACACCAATTTACATACAGCAATTTTTATTAATATACTAACAAAATCTTAGAATTATAAGTTTGCTGTCACTTTTCACTTCAATTCTCAATTTCTGGAAGTCATATTATTAATATAATTAAAATTAATGGAAACAAATATGGAGGCATAATTACCTTTTAAGATATTCACCGTGGCTTAGCATATGTTATGGGTAATTAAAACAGCCACACGTCTTCTATCTTGATTTTCCATCCATTTATTTTCATTTTCCTCCGATGCTCTCAATCAGGGTCCCTCTGCAGCTGCAATTCGTCTGTTTTGCTTTTTATATATCTCCAAACTAGTCAGAAAATACTTTTACGGGGGTAAGTCGTTTATGTAAATAAAAAATAGTATGGGAAACTCTCGAGTCACGAGATTGATGGCGAACAACCAGCTCTATAATTACATACTTCTTTATAAACTTAGTCTACTAATCTTAACGACGTTTATTCAAATGTTGAATGTTGTCGCGTCCTCTTGATTTTTTATTATTATTTTGGAATACGTATCCCTAGGTCGTTAGAATATAATTGAAATTATTGCTTTTCTGAATCCCCCTTCTCTCACGTTTCGCAAAGTAGCACAAAACATGAATTTAATAACTGAGCTTCCTCCAAGAAGTGAAACGCTACTTTCTCCAATTGATACACATGTAAAAAGTATTTCAAGAGTTCACCTTTTCAATTAGTAGTCCTTTATTGGCCATATAGTTTCCAAGCGTTCTCTTCATCGTTCGCGAGATTTCCCTCCATTATTTCAAAACTCTTTTATAGTTTTCAATTCTACGGCGCGGCGCATCTGCTCAACTATATTCTCCTAACATCTTTATCAATAATGCTGCAGAAAATTGAAATTTCTGCATTGGTGCATTTATTGACGCAGAGAAAAGCCTTCGACAAATTCCATCCTCCATCCCTCTTATCCAAAATAAAAAAATAACTCGCTCTTCAGAATCCTTTCAAATTAATCTTACTAACCACTCGTACTCGGTCAAACTTGACAATCATTTCTCCGAAACCTTCCCCATCTCCTGTGGCGTCCCACAAGATAGGGTATTACCGTCTTCCCTGTTTGTCATTTACTCTTACGACATTCCCCGCCATCCATCCACTAAAACAATACACAGGTATCCTCTACCTTCACCTCAGGTGTTCTCACCGTCCATGCTGCGCTCTTTAGAAAATCTTATATTTATTCAGGAAATTAAGTAATCTAATATGAATTAATTTTTCAAATATTTTAGACAAAATACGAGGGAGAGAAATGGGCCTGTAATTGGATATATCAGATGGTGATCCTTTCTTAAACAGGGGAATTACTTTGGCTATTTTCAACGCATCGGGAAAAATTCCAGCGGAAAGACATTTGTTAAATATTACTTTCAGTGGTAAAGCGATAGAAACAGCACATGCTTTTACCATTTTACTAGTTATACCATATATATCTGCTGCTGAGGAACACTTCAAATTTCTTATCACTGAAATTATTTCAGCTTTATTTATTGGTTGCATAAATATAGTATTCGTAATTTCCGGAGTGGAATTTTGTAACAGATTTAAGAAATCCTCATCATTTGGTGGTTTGACCGTTTAATCTTGATGATGAATAGATAAACATAATAATAAATCCTCTGAGGGTCACTGTTTTAAAAAAATTATTTTATTTCAACGGTAGCTTTGGGCAGCTGATACTGCCATATTCATCCTATTATACTTAAAAACAATTCTATTCAAATAACAGCATTATCAGTACAACGTACTTAGTTAGTACTTTTGTGACTTGTTAGGCAAAAACGCTCTTCGGAAGCATCGCGGCCGCTAAAAGGGACTGACATTGGATCAAGGGAAGAGTGACTAGAGTTGCTATTCACACGGGATTATGTTGCCTCTCTCCAGACTTGATTTGATTATCGTCTGAATGAAATTGCGAGATGGCAGAGATATTCAGGTAGGGAAGACTTTCTGCCTCGCCTGACAAGGCTGTGACTATGGCAACGCGTCCCCTGCCCCCTGCCCCCTCCACAATGCGTGTGGGATCTTCCCCTATCGATCGCTTGACCTAGTCCAGGCAGGCAGGCAGTTGCGGCTGCGCGTCGCCAGATCGCAGTTAGTGAGTGACCTTGGTTCTTTCTGTCTGTGGCTGCGTCTCTCTCTGCTATACATACTCGTTCGTACATCGTGTCTGTGTGTGTGCGTGCGTGTGAAAGTGTCTCGTGCGTGTGTAAAGAACGACGCAGAGGCCGGCCGCGACTCGCTGCTGCTGCTGACACAGATAAAGGTAAGTTACGCAGGTAACGCTCGGCTCAGGGCGCGGGCAACATGGCCGCTGCTTCCAGGAATCAGCTGGTCGGGACGTCAATGACTCGGACAACATATACAGAGACAGAGAAGGACTCTACCCTGGCGTAACGTTTCATATATCTGCAGCGGCTAATATTTATTGTATGTAAACGGCTGGGTTAAAATGAAACCAGGTTAAAGTTGTCTATTATCACTTTTAAAGAGTATTTGCCAAATAAATTTTCTGGCGACACCTGATAATTACGGAGATAGAAAATTATAATGTGTGACGTCAAACTGTGACGTAATTGTTTTATGGCGCTTCGGGCAACAAGCAGGATTTTTTTTAAAAAAAAGAAAATTGCCAAAATTCGCTGTTTTTAGAACGGTAAACATAAAAAATTGTTAGAAAGCACTAATTTTGAAGATATACGGACTTTAAAATTGTTGTAAATTGACCATTTAGAGGCAGAGCGTAACGTCATAGTGCTGCCAACCTCAGCATTTACCCCTACCGCCGCGTTGCCAAATTTAGCATTTCCACACTAACACGAAAAATCACGTAAACAAGTAACTGACAACTTTACTTACCCAAACAGTTTCCTGTGTTCGGATCGGGTGAGGAATAATCCCAAGGCAAATAAGAATACGCACTTTTCTCACTTTTTTGATTTTAAACTATTAATTTCATAGTAAACATAGTAATAACGCAACAAATTATGTCGTTCGTTTAAAATTACTTTAGCACAACACAAATCTGTAACCAAATTCTCACGAAAATTCCCATATTCCAACCAAATTCGGTTCAATTCATGTGCGGCCCGTTTACACGCAAATTTACACCAGGTAACGGCTAGATTCCGCGTATTTTCAGAATTTCGATACACCAGTGACGTCACAGCCTCAGCACATTTCTTCTTCTTCTTTTAATATTATATATAAAATCTATTATCATACAGACTACCAGTTAGGCCAATATCGATACAGTATATACAATATTTTTAAAAAATCATGAAAATAAGATATGGTATATAATTAACATGGTAGTGTGAGGGTAGTTTGATTAACCTACTTTAGCCGAATGGGTCACATTCTTCTATTTTACCTTAATGAATCGAAAATCCAGTTGTTGTTGTTGTGGTATTCAGTCCTAAGACTGGTCTGGTGCAAACTTTCATCCTAACCTATCTAGCGCAAGCCTTTCCTTTCTGCATAACTTACACATCCTATTGCCTCCCTATTCTATTACCGCATACCATCCTTGGCCTCCCTCTTCTGTTGTTACCCCAACCCACTTCCCTCCAATGCTAATTTTACAACAACCTCATGTCTTAAAAGGTGGCCTATTAATCTAACGCTTCTCTTGGTCAAAGTCCTCCATATTGTTCGCTCTTCCCCTATTCTGTTTACAACTTCCTCGTTACTGATTCTGTTTACACATCTCATTCTCCTATAACACCACATTTTAAGGCTTCTATTCTAGTCCTTTACTCAGCTCCTATCGTCCACGTTTCGCACCCATATAACGCCACGCTCCATACCAACATTTTTAGCAACGATTTCCTAATATTCACACTTATATTACCCGTAAATAAATTCCTCTTCCTTGCTATCCTGTGCTATCCTACTCTAGTTATTACGCTTCCCAAGTAGCAGAATTCCTTAACTTCCTTCAAAATATCCCTTCCCAATCTAACAGCCTTTGTTGTTCCACTGTTTCCCATACTACACTCCATTACCTTGGTTTTCCCTGTATTAATCCTCATATTGAGCCCTTCCTCCAGGACCATGTTCATGCCATATATTATGGTTTACAAGTCTCCTTCTGACTCCCCTAATACTTCAATATCGTCGTTAAAGCGTAGGGTTTTTATTTCTTCTCCTTGCAGTATGATTCCTTTTGAAGATTCAGTTTTAACTTTCTTCTTCGCCTGTAAGTTAAACAGCATGGGCGACAGACTGCAGCCTTGTCTTGATTTCTGCTTTCTTTTCTAGATCTTCTATTCTAATTACTGCTTCCTGTCTTCTTTATAGGTTATGTATGAGCCCCCTTTCTGGATATTTTCTTTCCGTGCTCTTCAAAATCCTTAATAGTGTGTTCCAGTTGACATTAGGGAACGCTTTTTCTAAATCTACAAATTGCCATGGACGTAGGCCGGTTTTTTCTTATCCTGTCTTCTAAAGTTAGTCGCAAAGTTAATACTGCTTCCTAAAACCAAACTGAGCTTTTCCTAACTCCCATTCTATTTGTCGTTCCATCCTCCCACATACTATTTCCGTTAATATTTTGCATGCATGAGATACTAAACAAATTGTCCTTTTCTGTTCGCATCCATTAGCCCCAATCTTTTTGGTATGGCTATAATTATGTTTTTAGTGAAATCTTCTGGTATTATTCGTGTTTCATAGATTTCACAAACTATCCTGAACACCCATAATATTGCTTTTTATCAACTCCTCTGGAATGTTATCAATTCCTGGCGCTTACAATTGCTGAGGCCTGTCAAACCCTTAATCATCCACCTCCTCTTCTTATTCTGAATGATCTAGACGTCAACCGTGATACAGCTCTTCTAGATATTCCTTTCCATCCTTCTGCTTGTTCTTCTCTATCAAGAATTGTCTTCCCATCCGCTCTCCTGATGTTCTTGCTAATGTTCTTCCTCTCTCGGAATGTTTTTTTTTATTTTCCTATAAACTGCGTCTATTTTCCCTTTCATCACGAATTTTTCAACCCTTTTGCATTTCTCTTGTAGCCAAGTGTCTTTGGATGATTTGCACTTCTTATCTCATTCTTCAAGCGTCTGCACTGCTCTTTACCATTTTCATTTCTCGCGTTTTGATATTTACGCCTTTCATCAATCGTTTTTATTATTACTTGTGTATTCAAGCTTTCCTATTGGTCTGAGCTATTCTTCCTATTTTTTCTTCTGCTGCTCTACTTACGTCTACCTTCAAGAGTGCCCATTTCTCTTCTATATTTTTATTACTCCGTTGTCTATTAATCAACTTTAATTTTATCTATTACTTTAGGGTTACGTACTACAGGTGTTGACTATGGTATGTAAGTTAGGCACTGAATTTCATATTATATCTCTACATTTTAATATTAATATTGTCATTACTATTTATAATTATTATTATTACCAATTTATTCTGTTAAACATTGTTATTAGCGTCGTTCTCAAAAAAGGTGACAATTTTTTTATTTTTTCTGGTGATTTGTCGAAAAATAAAGTTAACTGAATTGTTTTCCGGTATCGATATAATTTTTGTGTATTATCCAGCACGTGGGAACGGCTGGGATGAAAATACAACCTTATGAATGTTGTCTATTATCAATTTTAAAGAGTATTTTTGAAATACTGCAGCTGACAATTAGGGAAATCTTAATGTGTGACGTCATTACTTGCTGCAAGTAGAGGCGCGACGTCACAGTCGCTCGTAATTAACGTTCCTTTGTCAGTGTTCGATGGTGTTGTTATAGTTCCCTCGACTCGTGCAGATGAACCGAGTTTTTACCCATTGGTATTAGCAGTTATTTTTGCAATTAATCAATCATCTTATTTTTAATTTGAATTCAAAATTAAGTGTGCATTTTTGTTTTGATGCACCTTATTAGTATCTTTATTGGCGTCGTCAAAATAGTAGAGCCCTGAGTTTGAAGCCTAACTGTGCCCATTTGGATTGATCTGCGTTATTGTGAAAGGTCTTGTTTCACGCACAATTTAATGCTATTTTACCATACGGAAATAATATTTTTAAGATTTTTTTATACATACGTTTTGGCGAAAAAGTTGAAAAAAGTCCGTTGTTTTTTGTTTTCATATAGCTCGTATTTGACAACGCATAGGTTTTCTAACTGTTACTTTAAACTGTCTGAAAATTTAGCAAAAGGCAGTGAAAATCCTTCCAAACCTATCAGCAGAATTAGAATCAGCTGTGTACTTTATTCAAATTAAATTTATTAGTGGACCTCTAGTAATTGTTGGACGGCGCATCGCAGTACAGGGGGACAAAGATCTTCTTACAGTACTTGAAAGTCGTAAATATAAAATATAAGCTACATTGATGTAACAACGCTACGAAATTTTGTACGTTTCTTTTAAAAAGTGTAGGGAAAAAAAATGGTTTTACGATAGGGAAAAAGGAAACGCATTGGAGCGGGAGGGTAAAGTAGGGTTGCGCCCCTGCCCGCTGGGTGGGGATAGATAATGTGCCACAATTTTGTCTCGGCGTGCTTCTAGGAAAGTGCAGAAATTTTACAGAAGAATTACAAGAAGAGCCCAATAACAAGTCTAAGAAATGTGATGGTTCTTTAAAACTTGGAAATAATTAGAAATATATAGGTGGCGGGATGTGGTTTGGTGTGAATCAAGTGGCGAAGAATAAGAAAAGGAGAAAATTATAAGGTGGATAACTGCCATTGAAATCTGCATGTTTACAAACAAATTTGTTTCCGCAATTATTTCTGCAGTGTTTTTTTCAGATAATGTAAAACCTGTTAAACGTTTTGAAGAGTTTAGCGAATAATGTTTGTAAAATGAATCATCACTCTCCATTTGAATCTAATCATCGTCTGAGCTTCCAATATTTTCTTCTTTCGGCCCCGAACGTTGCAGCAGCAACGTAAAGTTATTGTTGTATTTTTATTGAAGAAGTGAGGAGGTCCTGAAAGTTGGAGGACGAAACGTTTTCAATGTAAATAAATTATTATCTTCTTCTTCACTTCAACTTTAGTGTGAATCATTGTGTTCTAAATCTTCAGTGCCACTAACGAAATATACAAAATTTCATTGCTCATTTTTGTGGGACGAGTATATTGAAAATTGACAACAAGCTGCATTGATTTTATTACCTGCCGTGGTGCTAGCGGACGCGAGACCCCTTCCACTTTCACGGCGGTTATTGGCAACACTGCAAATAGACCACCGCGGGGCGTAATTGGGTCGTAATTGTGGCGGAGGTTGATCTGTATGAACAAGGAGGACGAGTCAATTGCGCACATAATCTCAACCTACCCCAAGCGAACATCGGACAATGAATATGATATGCTTTTCACTTATTTACGAATTTCTAACATGTTTGATGAGCCTGGAAGATGAGGACGGAGCTCGCAGTCGTCGAAACGTCGCGAATTTACCCGTGTGCAAATCCGACAACTATTTCTTCAGAAAGTGCACCGGGAAAGCCTTCGATCCTTTGTCCCGCAGACAGGGACGTGCTATTCTCACCTTCCATTTTCAGAAAAAGAAAGTGTCTCGCAAACTTCAAAACAGGTGCAGTGGAGTCGAAAATAAATGTTTTTCTGATTGTGCGGCCCCTTCCCGTTGTTCATTACGTCTGTGTCACAGATTCCAGTGCGACTTTCATCTTTGTTTTCTATTATTTTTAATGATACTGTTTCGGTATTCATTTCTGCTTTAATCAGGTCCTAACTCTGGAAAAAAAATACATATTATTTATTTAAAATGTTACAAAATTTGAATTAATAAGTGAATATTATAAAATGTAATTTTGAAGTCAACATGTCTAATTTACGAATGATGTTAGTTTGTTACTGGATTTGTATCATGTATTTATAAATGTTGGCTGAAATGAAGGAAAATACTATGCTGACTAACGTAAATGACGAAATACTCGTAGTTAGAAGTTATGTTAAGTGGCAGAAATGGGCCGTCAGCTCTGGGGTCGATGTCAGGATCGGCGCTGCGGGAGTTTCCTCTGCTGCAGGCGCTTCAGCCCAGAGTGACTGCGGGGCTTACCTGATCATGTCGGGGATGCCTCCTGCACTCTCTCTGGGTACTTTTTATCAAAGTTCTCATATGCCGAGACACCTTCACCTATTTTAGGAGGTATATGTACCGGGGTCAAAGACCTTGGGCATGTGGCAAGAGTTGTCCGCTGATCCCATTGGATCAGTCGGCCAACTGCCTCCTGAAACTGGTGGAGACACGGAGAAGGGAATGCTGCGTCCCCACAGCAGACTCGTCTCCCGTCATTCGGAAGGGCGTGAGAATAGTAGCCAATGCCCGACCTACCTGATGCAGTTTTTCTAGGGTTTTCCCTGCATCTCTTTAGGTGAAACACCGGGTAGGATCCTTAAACTATAGCCCGGGGACCCTAGTCAACCCTTGCCTACCTTGATCTACTTTCCGCATCCCCCCTTTTCAATTCCGTTCCTATGCTATTAAAGAGGAGTTGCCTGTTTCAGGATCACCCTCATGTAGCCTGTTTACCCCCAAAAAAATCAAAAACATTTAAATAAACTTAAATTAAAAATACAAAATTAATTGGTACTGATGCATATAACGACTAATACATTAACTTTTTCCATATGCAAAAATAAATTATCATATATACTGTAAATAACTACCTTTACTACTTATTAATAATGTGTTGGATTTAAATTTATAATTAAAATCGAAGGAGAAATTTTAATAACCATTGTCAGTTTAATTAACTAAATCACTAAAATTTATTAGCATTAATTATGCTACACTCATACAGATTTATTTTCAAAAATAAATTAGATTTCTCATAATAAATCCGTGGGGATTTGGCCCAAGTTGTAGAGATCACTTAATAATAATGGGTATTGGGTCCGATAATTCATGTGAAATGGGTTGATGTTACCAGAAGGAGAGGGCGTCGTGCCAGTATTAGTCAGCTAGTCGGCGTCTCTCCTTTCTCAAATTAATTTAAATCCCTCGCCTTTTGCGTCGTCCTGTAACTACGCTTCCCCGCCATCTCCCTGTAAGGCCGTGTCCATGTTCTCTCCTCCTCTCTTGGCAATTTGAAGCGATAATGCACGCCACAGCAAATTTAACTAAGTAAAAATCAGTTTATTAAATTTTAAGAAATAAGCAACTTAATTTATGACAAATAGAATGCGAGTTAGGAGAAGATCAGTTTGGTTTTAGGAAGAATATAGGGACAAGAGAAGATATATTGACTTTGCGAATAATTTTAGAAGACAGGATACGAAAAAACCGGCCTACGTTCATGGCATTTGTACATTTAGAAAAAGCGTTTTATAATGTAAAGTGGAACACGGTATTAAGGATTTTGAAGACAACTAGAATAAAATATCGAGAAAGGAGGCCTATACATAACCTCTACAGAAAACAGGAAGCAGTAATTAGAGTAGAAGACCAAGAAAGGGAAGCAGAAGTCAAGAAAGCAGTGAAACAAGGATGCAGTCTGTCACCCATGCTGTTTAACTTATATATGCATATAACAGTGAAAACGGAATATGGAAAAGAGAAGAAATAAAAACCTTACGCTTTGCCGTTGATGCTGTAGTATTAGGAGAATCAGAAGAAGACTTGGAAACCATAATAAATGGCATGAACGTGGTCCTGGAGAAAGAGTTCAATATGAGGGTTGATAGAGGGAAAACCAACGTGATGGAGTGAAGAATGGGAAACAGTGGAATAACAAAGGCTGTTGTAGTTGCGGAGGGATATTTTGACGGAAGTTAAGGATAATTGGGAAGCGTAATAACTAGACTAGGATAGCTCAGGAAAAGAAGGGGAATTTATTTATGGGTAATATAAGTGTGAATATTAGGAAGACGTTGCTAAAAATGTTTGTATGGAGCGTGGCATTATATGGGTGCGAAACGTTGACGATAGGAGTTGGGGAAAGGAAAAAAATAGAAGCCTTTGAAAAGTGGTGCTATAGGCGAATGAGGTAGGTGGATAGAATAACTAACGAGGAGGACGTTCTTAAGAGAAGAGATAGATTAATAGGCCACGTTTTAAGACACGAGGGACTTGTAAAATTAGTTTTAGAGGGAAGTGTGCGAGGTAAGAGCAGAAGAGGGAGGCCACGGATTGAATACGCTAAGCAGATTAGGGATGTGCTTGTAATAAGGAAACTCTCCTGTTTTTAACATCATGTATCATTTCACAAATTAATCTCAATTTATAATTACTATTGTCATATAAATAAATAATTGTGTATCATTTTGCTAACCCGGCAAGTCAGCTACTTTCACACCTACCCGACTTTTCTCGTCGAGGCTCAAATATTGATATTCATCTTACATTGCTTTATTGTACTAAAACATATTACAGAAGAAATGTATTTTAAAATAAAATGAAACCACACTAAGTTTCATTTCTTTTTTTAATTTCTTCAGCTTAGTTCAAAAATTCTAAGGACGGTAATTAACAATAGTTAGAAAAAATTAATGTAGTTACGGAAAAGTGAAGTACAACATAATAACTTATATATATAATAAGATTAGTGATTCATTATATATAAATTTCTGTTCTTATCGTCGTTTCGTATTTCACATACGAAAGATCAATTACAATAAATTACATAATATGCACAGTTTGATTAAAAAATACTTTATTAAGAAATAATTTTTGAAAAGAAAAAAATATTAAATAAAACTAAAAATTTAATATAGAAAGTTGAATAAATTTAATAAATTAAATTAGTATTATAATAATTCAAAAATTCCTTGTTGCTGCTGCGGCCTAAATGAGCGAAATGCTCCATATATAATCAAATTATAAATTGTTTAATTCATGTTTTTACTTGAACCTAATGGAATGAATATGACAAACGTCGTTAGCTTTCAACCTGTGAAATAATGAACTGTGAGACTATTTAAGTGGTTGTTTTTTCTTTATTGTCTAATGTTACGAAGTGGATATTCATCATCATATTTCTTACGTTATTTGCTGTAATTCGTCCACGATTCATTATACTACATTATAGACAGAGTAATGTGTAGCTGTCTCTTTCAATAAGAAAATAGTGTAAAATCACAAGGCACTGTCGAGGACTTCAAGTGCAAGGCTCGCTAGTTGTACATTCAAGGGAATTATTCTTTTGCGAGGAATGTTTTGACGACAGTGAAGTAGTGGAATTTCATCTGAAGATAATGCAGCTACTTTCTCATATGAAAAAACGAAAAACGTCGTCAGGACATGATTGTGCATCTACATCCAGAAATTTTCACATATAATTACCCTTTCTCTCTTGTGGTGTCAGGGTGATTATTGAATTATTTAAGATAAATTGGTGTTTTATATAAAAAGTGAACAATTTTATAAAATTAAATGTTAATCATATTTACATTATTTAACTTTAGGGCCGGCTGCTTACTGAAACTCACCGGAGAGCAACTACAAAATATTCTTATGTAGTTATTGTTAGCATGTGGTATACAATTATTAGTATGGCACTAATTTCTAAGTGCGAAATTTTTTCGTTAAGTCCGTAAATTTAAAGCACGTGCATGCACAGATCGTAAGCGGAAGTTTGGTTTACACATGCAAGAAAACGTGGGTACAATCGTCACCATCAAGATAATCCTCGGGATCTCCATCTGCAGGACTCCGGATTGTGGTTACACCTGCTGATTTGAATGTTGAATTAGGCTGCGCTATCCTGGATTTCCTCACAGTTGACTTTAATAAAGCGTAACGAGGGATGGCATTCTATCTAACAGACAAAGCGCCGAACTGTGACGTCAGGTCCAAAGCATAAAAGTAATAGACAGACGGTAGCCTCAATCTAAATCGCAGTTGTAAAAAATATTCGTGAATTTTCACGGCTGATTGACGCCGAAAGGAATCGCATTTTCAGACCTGGTGTCGTTGTCCGTTTTAAAGATGCGACCAAGCAACACAATGGGAGGGCATCAAAAGCATTGGAAGCTATGAATGATTAAAGCCAACATTGTTCTAAATATCTGGAAATAATCCGGAGTATTGATTTTGGAGGGTAAAATGGAAATGTGAAAAACAATAAAGATAGTAATGACGAGATACATGGATAAATGTGACGGTTGCTTTACGATACATTGTAGCAGATCGGTTGTTTCCTCGTTCATCTCTCCCTCGATACTGGAATTTAATAACTTTTAGGGTGCCAGGTATGTTTTGTCATATAACCAAACGATTCAATTTGGAGTTTTAATTAATTCAGAACACGAAAATTATAAAGAAACAGGGCGTGGTCACTCATTAATCCTTACTTAACAAAACACGACTTTCCTCTACAATAACCCATTGATAACTGCACTCATTCGTGGCAGTCTATCACCTCCAATGACCTACCAACGACTGACTGTCCGCTTCCTCTTACATCAGCCAATCGATAATGTCTTCCCCACAACAATGCGTCCCGGGGCATTATTGCACGCCACTCGTCCAACACGTAGCAACTCGCAAGCTACAAAACCTGGTATGCATTGTTTTTATCTGAGACTGTAACTTAACATGTTACATTATCACCGCCTCAATGAAATAAAAAAATTGTACAACAATTTTTTACAATGCCACTCACTCAAACACAATCTTACACAACTTGATTGACCAACGCCCTTAATCGAACATCTTTACAAAAATTCACTTATAAACTAATTTCAATTTTTATCACACATCATTCAATTCTTCATCATCATAAACATCAAGTAAAAATACAATTCAATAAATTAACAATTCGACGTTTTCCCTTTACAAATTCAATCATCAACCCCTTAAGCATAATTACAAAATTTACTTTTCCAAACAAACGTTTTTTTTCTCATTTACATTTTAGTTTACAACCCACACATTTTCTCTTATATTAACAGTCATTTAATTTACAATCAGCTGTTTTTGACAATATCAATTTACCATAACCTTGACATTACACAATTCAAAGTCATCACAAACAATTTATTTAAGATCTTTATAATCAGCTGTCCGCTGTCAAGATCCAGCTGTTTCTGACAATAGCTGTTTTTGACATGAAAAAGTCGTTGCATACTGACAACTGTCAAACTCAACACCTGTTGCTTATCAACTAATTACATTTTAATTTCATAAAAATTTAATTGCCATCAGCTGTTTCTGACAGTTCATATGATATTTATTTTTTACTTTAACAGAATAACACATTCGGTTTTTTCACCTGGATTCCAAGGAAATCCCCAAACACCACAATTGCTTGACATATACAACTTTCTTCCTATTCTGTTTTCATCATTAGATGCACATTTTAGAGACATAGAAGCACCTTTTTCGCTAATTATTAAATTCCGCTTAGTTTTACGACGAATTTTTCTCCCACGTACTTTCCTCTGATATATTTTTCGGGAGGTTTCCTTAAATCTATTTTCAAAACATTTCATTACTTCATATTTGTTTACAAACATGATCAACTGACACTTAACCTGCTTATTCAATGCGTTCACAATTATCAGCTTTCATCCGATGCTCTACAGGTTTACATTTTTCCTTAAACTTATTCGCCGATTAATTTTAGCAACCTTACATCCCTCTCAACTTTATGATTAATATTCATGCCAACTTTCTTAACTTTATACCCACGTTTGAAAATTCGCCATTTCTTTCACTTTAAATTTCCTCCGACACACTTTTTCTTCTGGGTTGTTCGGGGAAGTTTTTTTCTACTTCGCCGTTTACGGCAAAGTGCACTAATTTTTTTACAGAAAGGATTCACCAAATCTGTATCCTTTACCTTTACATTACCTTTAGCACTCTTAGCACATGAATGCTTAGCCAGCTTAAAATCACTGCGTATACCGTAACCTTAAAAGCTACCACACTTTTTAATTCTACCATATTTTCTATCTGCTTAACACTACTATTTGCCAATTCTTGCTTCTAATCTACACCTTCATGCATGTGCTTCTCAATCAACTGATCGCATGGTATCACATGGTTCACCCATTTTATTACACATTGCATCATTTCTACTCGTTGCTCATACCTGTCATCACCTTCTCTACTTATCCTATGATATAATTCCTCACACCTCAGACTTTGCAACTCTATCCTTCTGTCAAATCAGACTTCAAATCATAGAGTCCTCTGCCTTCTCAACACACTTTCACATGCAATACCCTCCTTTAAAACTCGACAAACAACACAAGAACCCCAACCAAATTGTCACCAAATATTTGATTGCCACCAAACTGTGCAATCATTTTTGTCGGGAAGACGTATTGTCGTTTGGCTGACGAAAGCGGAAGCGTGCGGGCAATCCAGGCCGGAATGTCCTTGCGGACACGTGACAATCAACGGCTATCGAATCAACCCAAGATTATAATTTTTATTAAAGCAGATAAAGGTACAGTTTCAGTAACTATGGACAGGGTTGAGTGTCAACACCATATTATCAGACAAGTCAATTTATGAAATTTAATTTTTTTTGGTTAACAGACTACATGAGGGTGATCCTGAAACAGGCAACTCTCCTTTAATAGCATTCCCTTCTACTTGTCTCCCCCAGTTTTGGGAGGCACTTGGCCCACTGATCCAATGGGATCAGTGGACAACTCTTGTCTTTTGCCCAAGGTCTTCGACGCCAGTACATAAACCTCCAAAAATAGGTAAAGGTGTCTCGGCACGTGAGAGAGTACGAGGCATTCCCGACACTCCCCACAC
Organism: Eucriotettix oculatus; assembly: GCA_034510155.1. Taxonomy (NCBI): domain Eukaryota; kingdom Metazoa; phylum Arthropoda; class Insecta; order Orthoptera; family Tetrigidae; genus Eucriotettix; species Eucriotettix oculatus. Next base: position 214,780,092 of record CM067377.1, on the reverse strand, counting down.
ATTCTGGAGGGGGAGAGGAATGCCTGTGAAAGAAAACTCCTACAGGCACCTCCAATTTTTATGGTGATCCTGATTTTTTTTTTGGTTAACAGGCTGCATGAGGTTGCTCTTGAAACAGGCAACTCCCCTTTAATAGGATATGAAGGGGAAATTGAAAAGGGGGAATGTGGAAGGTAAAGCATTATTCTGCTATTCAATAAACTTTTCGACTGAGGGAGTCAAGGAGAAATATGATGTATTGATAAATTTTAAGCCTGAAAAAGTCTCAAAACGGAGATGAAACGTCGCTTTTGTTAATAAATAGTAATATATTTAATGCTGACCTTTTCGGCCGTCTTTTTATTTACTGTTTACAGTTAGTAGCACATGAGACTTAAGCAAAGTGATATTTTTTGGGTAATGTCAATTCACTGTCAATACTATGAACCTTGTATTACCTGTTTCTTGTTTTTTAAATCATTACAGATGAATATGGCAATATAATGCCGAAAGCTTCTTCAGGGCTAAAATTACATAACTGACAGTGAAATGTATATCTTGGTAATAAAAGAAGACTCAAAACTGAGTATCTACTCTTTAATATCGAATTATATTAAAAAAACAGTCGTTTTAGCATCAGTACTTAGTTATGGGAGAATATTTCAATGGAAATGAAAAGAAGAAATTTCACTAGCGTTTGCTTTGATTTCGTCTAAGGCCGGCTTTAGCCACAGAATCTATGGCGATTCGGCGCCGCCGATTCCTGAGCAGCCACTTCGGCGCAAGGACAATTGAGTGCAGCCGGTTCTGCGCGGGGACATTACGTGGCCATAAACGACAATATCGTGGACACTTGTTTCAAACAAATTATTTTATCTCATATTCATATTAATAAATTGTAAAACAGCCTATATATCAGAAAAAATTATATATACTTTATTAACAGTAGTTCGTACACGACGTTTTGTTCCTAAATTTTAGAACTTCATCTCATCTTGTATGATTATAATAAAAATGAAAATAAATATTTACAATATAATATGTTTAATAGTTACGTTATAAAATGAAAGTTTTTTTTCACGAAAACAAGAAATTAAAATTGATAATAATTTCATATCGCACAAGCAACGAGGCTGAAATAACAGTTACAAAGAATAACTCATAAACGTATTGTTAGTTCCAGAATTACAATGGAAAAATTCAACTATGAGTTAATTCTGTTTAGAGTAAGTATTAGGTTAACAAGTTGTGGAATCTTATTATTACCAAAATGCACATTTCTAATAATCCTGATGTTATCTTTACTGAATCTGCCAAAGGAACATGACTAAACTGGTTTATAAAGTTGAAACGTTATCAGAAAAATAAATACATAAAATTTGCAATAAAAATTAAATCCATTTCTGTAATTATTGCTCAATTAGATATTTACTTGAAAAGACTTAGAGAAATTACGTGGACAGCAGCACTTTTCACCCCTAGCTTTTAACTTGTGCTAATATTGCCAGAGCCTATGCTCTAGCTAAAATACATAAACCTAGTTTATCGTTCAGAATTACCGTTTCTTCTCCTAGCAGACCTCTTCATAACATTTCTATATTTTTATATAATCTCTTCCATTAAGGTCTTAATGACGAAAATAATTTTAATTTATTTTACCATTTAAACGTCCCTAATCAATATGTTTCATTATCATTAGATAAAGTTTCTTATTTATTTTTTACCCCATGCTTCAATTATACAAAGTTTTAAAAATAGATGGGATAATTACTTTTCCAAATCGACAAAAATTATTTTATCAGAAATTCTTATCTTAATAAATGTAATTATAAATTCCACTTATTTTTCTTTCAATAAAAGTTACCATCAGGAAATCAGTGGTTCTACCTTGGGAATTTTTATTTGGAAGCCTTATGTATTACATCTTTAGATTTAAAACCACTGATATATTTCAAGTATGATGAATTTTTAGTATTATCCTCAGATTCCACATAAACCACTGATAGAAACTTTACAATCTAAATTGAAAAAGTTCGCTCTGTCAACTTTATTGATGTTTTGGTTATTGCTTCTATCAATAAGGTAATTATCAATTGCTATCAAAAGGCCTACTTACTCAGGAATAATTCTTACTGACATGTCAAATCAGCCATTATTCCATAAGATATTATGGTTTATAGTTTAGTAAATAGGGACGTGAAATTATATCGTCAGCGCTATTAATAGTTTAATATGGGAAAAATATAAATAATGTTCTTAATGTACAAACGTTTCTACATATTCTTCACCGGGAAAGCCTTCGTTCTTTAATGTTCTTAATACTTATCCTTTGCATTTCATTTAAAAATACATTAAAATTTGGTTGAGCAAGATCAATTAATATGAAATTAATAACTTACCCGTATAATTACCCAGTAATCAAAAAATAATACAAAGTTAATGACTTACGGCTTAATGAATTATGATATCCGAATGACTCTAAAATATTACAATAATTTAAGGTATGTTAAAATATTAAATTAATAATTTGGGTAAACATAAGTTTATATACAAAATTATCTGTTTAGATTGTAATTAGAGTTATGTTGGTCAAACTATATACACATTAAATATCCGCGTTAATGGGACTTGAGGAATTTATCAACGTAGAAAATTATTCAGTTTTGTAGAAGCATATATACTGAAACAACCATAAAATTTATTAGTAAAATATAATTTCAAATGTAAAATATAATATTTATTTTAGACTAATGAGTGAGGTGTTTCACATCACAATATTCGGCTATTATTATTATTAAAAGACAAGTAATTTAACAAAATTTAAATCAATACTTTTCTAAAATTTCTGTTTCACTCATGGATAAATATTTCGATTTTTATTCTGAACGCAACAAAAATCTCATGGGTTGTTACTAATTGTAAAATCAATAAATAATTTGGCATCTTCAAATATTAATGAAAAATGCACCTAATTTGTCATAAAATCGTAGGATAATATTTATTAGATACACTTACGACGCTTCGTTCATATTTGTGGAATTCATCATGTAAATTATAATAGGAAAACATATATTTAAACGCAGATGATTTTGAGTCGTGTTCCCTGTCTCGTAAATATATTTAATAAATATTAACTTTGTGACTTGTATCTATGTTTCTGTTTTTTCTTCCTCTTCATTTGTGTGACATACATTTTCATCCGTTTTAATTCCCTTATTCCGTGAGTACATTTTCATTTTATACAAAATTTTTATGGTACATAATATATTGTAACTGATTATTTTGTATTTGTTGTTTTATTCCCTCTAGGTAAGGTTCCTAATTTAGGAACGAAACGTCTCGTACGAACTGCTGCTATTAAACATTATCTTAATTGTTTTCTTAGTTATAGCTTGTTTACTATTAATAATTCACAACCTCTCGAGTATTGTAACTGATTAATGTTATGCGAGTTTCGCGCCGAACTGACTCGCGCCGAATCGGCTGCGCCCAATCGGCCGCGCGTGAATAGTTTCATCCCGTCCACACGATGCCACGAACTCCGTCCAACGTTGGACGCTCGATGGTTGGACGATCCGTGTGGCCGATTTTCCAACTACGAGTGTCAAACGTTGGCGATGGAACACGTTCGGGCTGCGTTCGGTCTTTCTCTTCACTCTGCCACATTATTCCTCCAACCCAGTGACGTCAGTTCAATTAACTTTTGTTCATATATTCTGCTTATATCTTAATAATTTATATGTTTTCAATAATATTTATTAAAGAAATAGTATTTTTTGCACTACAAGTTTATAAAATGACGAGTTTTATTAATATTTTATCATAAAAAATTTATCTAAATTACGCACTTAAATAGGGGAAAAGCTAATATATAATAATTAAATTACAATAATTTTCGTCCTTCAAATTTAGATAGCTACTCGGTTATTTAAATTAGAAAAGTTATTTTGCTCCCAGAATGTTCAGGGCGGCCGAAATGAGCGAAAATATCATTTAGGCCTAGGACGTTGCAGTAGCAACAAAAACTTATTGTATTATTTTACTTAAATAATTAAAGAGGTCCCTAAAATTGGGGAGACGGAGCATATTCTAATTAAATTTTAACATTGCTGACTTTGGCCAACTTTTCTATTTATTTGCAATATTAAGTCAGATAATATAAGTCATTAATACATAATAATGAAATTAGTTAATATTAGGGATGTTTTTTGTATCAATTTTCTGTATTAATCTCCATTACACATGCTTTTATTTTTCCGCGATTATAAACAACGCATTTATATTAAAAAATTTTGTAGTTTTTTTTTATTGTTTTATTGGTTGAATGGCTGAAAACTCGGCAATAGTAATTTTCAGCAAGACAAGAAGCAAAAATAGCACCTTCATCATCATACTGCATTTTAAACATAAATTGCTGACTTTAAGTTTAAAATAAATAAAAAGACGGCTAATAAGTAAGTAATTAATTTATTACTGTTTAATTAATACAAATACAATGTTTCATCCTACTTTGTGTACTTATTCAGGTAAATCATTGAATGGATGAGAGGAATCTGTTATTGCGTTGGTGATAAGGTCGAAATGATAAAACGTATAATATGTATTAATAAAATTAATTGCCGACTTATTCGCCGTATTTTATTTATCGTCCATTTTATCTAGATTTGTAAAGATTTCTTTATTGACTTCCATATTCCAATAGCGTATTTCTTAACAATTGGTGTATTTTCAATTTACTTACCAGTCAGTTTAATTAAATTAGATTGTTAAATCGGAATCTAATAATACGATATAATGATAATAACGATTTAAGAAATTATTTTAAAACTACTTTAAAGGCTTTGCCACGTTAATATTATTTCTAAATGAAATAAAATAGACCATAAACAACATTCTAAATAAACATGTTAACAATTTAAAGATTAATTTTACTTATTATTTCATTATTACATCTCAATTGAAACTTAAAATTCGTATAACTTTTGAATAAAATACAATCTTTAAATCTGATTTACATAAAGCACGTGGATTTAGTGCATATTATGTTGATATCGGGCAAAATATTCGTATGTTGAATTTCAATATCTGGTGTGGCTTGTTTGACTTCATTACAGCATAATAAGAAAATCCCACTTCGCATAAATAGGTTATGGAAAACTGAAGTAAACCAATAATAGCTTGTTCAGAATAAAAAACCAAAAAATGTCGTGCCAATTTTGTATAATTTATTCATTATACTACGTCACATCAATTAGAAGCTTTCGGCCACTAGGGCCATAATCATCTGTTTTGGAATTGACCCACCGAAAGCTTCTAATTGATGTGACGTAGTGTAATGAATAAATTATACAAAATTGGCATGACATTTTTGGTTTTTTATTCTCGAGTTGAACAACTGACCTTACTTATCTATAAAGTGACTACTCGTCTGACAAACTCGCCTAGAAATATTTGTATTTATATTTCAAATTAGATTCACTGATTAAATCAATTATATTTTGACAGCCAGCTGCATTGAAGCTACAGGTTTAGCTGTCACGGAAAATGGATTCTGAGCCCAGGAATCGTCATTACTATTTTCTGAAAATATTGCCAAAGAGTTTATTTCAAGTTATGTAGCTGTTCTAAAAACATCCTGGAAACTTCATGATCTACCTTAAAATTTAATTCATTCAAACATTCATGTAACGGAGGACAGCAACTAAAATCATTAGATTCAACTGATGAAATCCAAAATTGTATATTTTATCAAAGATGCAATTTCATCTGTTGTATTATAAATTGTAATACTTGTTCCTCGTAATGATAACTTAATTGCACTTTGTAAAAATATCTGCCATATTTTCAAGTTTTATCATCCGTGAAGAATTTGTTAAAACGTCAACAAAACATTCTCCTGAATTATTTTGTGCCTTCAAGAAGATCAACAACTCACTTCCCAAATACAAAAAGTCTTAATTAATAGTGCTTTGTGTTTTCTAACCATTTCATCGCACAAACTTTTATTTTATCTGGATTGAATTGATTTTGATTTTACATAATTTATCACTTTCACGGCTTCATTAATATTTTTCTTAATTTGTAGACATTTTTTGTCGCCAGTATATCTTCTAAAATCAATTTCAGATCCTCATTCGCTCCACTTGCTTTGTTTTTCTGGTTTGTAAGTTTAACTAACAAGACATAATTAATGTCCTGAAAACAGTGAAATTTAACACCTTAAATAGGGAGATATTTTTTAAATTGATCATTACGACAATATTTCAAAAGTAAAAAACTATTAATTATCTTTCGCGCAACACTAACATTTCTAAATAAAGTGTTATCTCTATAACTCTGTGCTATGGCAATCTCTATCTCACTCTTTCAGTATTATAGTTTACTGAGCACGTCCACACTTGTTTATTGTTCTCTGTGTTTCCTATTGTAGCAGGAAGCAAGGAATAGGATTTCTGTGTTCCGCAACATTGTCGAATCGGTTCCGAAACAAGATGTGACACTGGGGATGGGAAACATTCACTTCTAGAGTTGCTTGGAATCGCAACAGCGCAGTTTCTCCGAAGAATGGGTGGCTAGGAACCGGAGGTCCTCTCTCTTGAAAACCGGACGCTGAGCGGTGCACATCGTTGCATTTTCTTTCCTTCCCTTCCTTTCAGTTATAGTCCTGGGGTGGGTTTTTATAATATTATAATCGATTACTAATTCAATGGATATTTAATGGTAGTTTGGGTAACCGGCTCTAGATTAAGAGAATATTTATTTGTAGTGAACGGCACTTCGTAGTATCAGTGGCTGTCCGTCATTACCAGCGTAGAGGACTAATTTTAAGGGATATAAATAATTCCGTAAGTCGTTATTGCATATGATGAAAAGTCGCTGAGGGACACCGGAGGTAATCAGCTCCATCCGAATTTTCAACACCATCTTTTTGGAGCAAGTATGATGTCAGTAATGAACTTCTGTCAATACATTTTCACAGTAGAACATCAACATCTACTAAATCAGATGCTATTATTCACCTCCAAAATGTTTACGGAACATGGGCTTATGATACGTTAATTGACATTGCTACTTGAGGCATGATTAAAAAAAACTTTATAAATTCTTTCCATGATCTGTGCTGTACGACAACAAGGGTTTAGTTAAGAAGGGTCAAGAATTAATTCGCGTATCCTTCTAACAGTTGGTTTATTTGTTTCGTTCACGAACTGTTTAATTGTCTTCTTTCCAAGACAGGTAATTTTCCTGTGAATTGCACGGGCTCTAACGATGCTAGAGGATTCTGGAATTCTCGCAACTCCGTGTTCCAGCGAAGCAGAAAGGGGAAATCAATATTCTCTTAAAGGGCGCCATCACAGTCGAAAAAAAAGTGACGAAAATTCATCAGGTTTAAACATAATATAGGAAGAGCGGTTTGTCATCTACCTGTTGATATCTTCACGTTGTCTTCATCAAAGTTTAACAGTCCCGAAATAATGTCTTACAACATCAATTGAAATAAAACATTAACTGCGATGCGCTGGTTTCTCGAGTCAATCAGAAAGGTTTACGTTTGGTTTTGTGGAAGGGAAAAGACAAAGTAGTTTCCTTAGAGTACGAATGTTTGTCAGAAGAAGCATAAAAACCATACACGTAAAGAGCGACGCAGGTTACACGTAAATTATAGATTTAGATTATTGAAAGCCATTCGGCACAAATAATTCGGCGCCGCTGATCTTTGGCTTTCTTTTGAGCAATGGGCTGATTGGATATATAATTAATAACTCTTCCTGAATATGTAGGTTTTTGATACAAATTGGTTATATTTTTTTTATTTTGAACACTTATCAGAACATCAAGAAAATTAATAGAATTATTTTCTTCTATTTCATAAGTAAAATATAAATTTTGATGATAACTATTGAAAATTTGGATTAAATTATCTAATTTAGTTTTTTTGAATGATGAAAAAATATAATCAAAAAATCTGAAGTATATTAATGGTTTAAAATATAATAATGAGATACAGAAATGAGGCTTCACAATATCTCATCACACTCATCACACTGCAAAGAAAGGGGACAAAGGATTTTCCATTGGAGATTCACTTATTTGGTGATAATAAGAATTATTAAAAGAAAATTAAGTTTAGTTCAAAATTAAATTGAATAAAACAAGCACATCAGACAAAGTAATGCTAGAAAGAACTGAAAAATTGTTTTCCCATCGTTTTTTAAATCTTTCTAAAATTATTCCTTTAGGTAATGAATTGAACAGGGAAACAACATCTGAAGAAACTAAAATATGGTCATTAAATCATTATAATTTTTAAGTACTCTACTAATTGTAATGAATTTTCAACCAAAAAATAAACTTCACAATTTAATCCTTTTTTAACAAATCTCACAAAAAAGTTGATATTTTGCGGAGTGTTCTGCTTGTTGAAGCTACTAGAACTCTAAAAGTTAGAGCATTGGCAGGCTCTTGCTATGTTAGCAGAAGTAACGAATAATGACATGAAGGTTTTATGGTCAATCTGATTATTAACTTTCAATCTTCTGAGGATAACTTTTAGATCATCAATGACTAAATTAAGAACATTATTATTGCATATTTCATAAATTAATCTGTCTGATAATATGGTGTTGTTACTCGGCCCTGTCCATAGTTACTGTAACTGCACCTTGGTCTGCTTTGGTAAAAATAATATTCGAGTTATTATTCATAAACTTTTTGTGGCACAAATGTTATTGAATAGCTGCTTCATATAGATTTTATTATGTGAAGTTGTATTACTGAAGGTATTACTTTGCAAAATTTGTGAAACTTTAGTTCTTAATTTATTAGGGTCAGATCTAGGAAATAAATTAATTTTAGGTTCAAAGTTCTTTAAGAAATTAATAATTAAATTTTTATTGGAATTTGTGGGTAAAAAAAAATTAAATTGCATAGATACAATATGTATTACCTCTTTAGGAATATTGTTCTTACTCAAATTTTTAAACCAGTTTTTTTCAATAACATTGCGATTTGAATGAAAACGTGGAAACGTTTTATTAATAAACCAATCAAATTTCTGTAAATAAATACTTCTCATTTAAACATGAAGTTTATTTATAATACTACACTGTTAAGTAAAAAATTCTTTATATACAGGTTCAGGAGAAAATTTAACAATTTTTTCACAAGATATATTAAGTTATCTATTATTAAACTTATGTAGAGATGTAAATCTTTAATTTCTAAATTTAACAGCTTTTTTCTAAACAGTATAAGACTTTGATCGAAATTAATATTAAATTTTTTATGGAAAAAACTTATATTAAAGATGTCAATGCTAAAATTGTTTAAATATTTAGGAATAAGATTACCTTTTCTACAATTCATTAGAAACTAACTGTAACCTTGACTTGATTAATTTGTTAGAGAAATTTAACCAAGATTTAAATGCTTGGTGTGTTTCACACCCATGCTTATATTTAATCAAATTTAGGAATGACTTTTACTAGAAGTTTCGAATTATATATATATATATATATATATATAGAAAATTCCAAATGTTAACTGACTTAGATGCAAATTCTCAGGCCAAGCATCACAAAATTCAACAAACTTTTCTGACTTTAAGTTTAACAATAAATAAGACGGATTCCAGTCAGCATTAAATGAATCACTATTTATTAACAAAAGCGACGTTTCATCTCCATTTTGAGACTTCCTCAGAAATTGACATTGAAGGAAAGTGGTGTGTTGTTGCGAAACTGTCTGTTGTAACAGATTATTACGATGGGAAAGTGTGACGAATGTCAGGGCAACATTCATTGGTTAAAATATTTAAAGAGACTGAAGATGACTCAATGCCAGACAAGATGGAATACAAGTAATGAGTGACCTTGTGGTGACAGGGAGATTACCTAAATTATTAATGATAAATTGGTGTTTTATATAAAAAGTGAATAATTGAATTAAATTATATGTTAATCATATTTACATCATTTAACTTTAGGGCCGGCTGCTGACTAAAAACTCAAATGAGAGCAAGAGTGTAAAGGGCATATGTGGGTTTAAACAAAAACTGGGCATCGAAAATTTGAAATTACTCATTCTGGCCAGGGGCGAGAAACATAATCTTGCACATCACCGACTTGTAGATCTGGATCTGGTGATGATGCTGCATGTGTCAGGTGGTGACGGTGTTCCGTCCGCTACGTCTCATCTTCAAGCAGAATTTATTAACGTCCACTATTCCTCAATAGCGTAATGTAATCTCTAATATCTCTCCTATCTTTCTCTATATGTCCAAAAATCTGTTTTGCCTCCTCTTATATAAGTGTCTGCCCCGCCTTTCTCTGCCTGTGAACATTCTCCCCAGGATGGCCTGAGGAGCAGCTCTGTCGTCCCTTATAATTCTTGCGATGGCCTGAGCTTTATTGTAGCTAACTCAGGCCTTTGTCCCAAGGACTGACCTGCCATAAGTGGTACAGATTTTATTCCTCTTTCCTGGCTAACGATATAGTCAATTAGACATTGATTTAATACTAATCAAACGCGATCTTACTTGCTTGTCGTCGGTTTAGTAAACAGCTTAACCCCCTTCATTATAATTATTTATCTACATATATACACAAAATTATTATAAAAAAGGGAAATTATTCTTTTAATGTATGAATATATGTGTGGGGTGCAATTCAGTATTAAAAACAGTCGGAAATAATTGCATTTCAAGGCCATCAACTCCTTCACATTTATCTCAACACTCTTCTATGGAATAAAAAAACTATTAATTTTTTAATTTTTATTTATTATTATTTTTATTTTTTTGGAATTAAATATAGTATTTTTAAATGAAACCGTGGTTATTATGTAATTTATTTATTTCTATTTTATTTTACTCATATAAATACTTTTATCGTAATTATTGATACAGTGTATACACTATTAAATAGTGAATATAAAATTCAAAAATTGTATATAATTGACATGTCAGAATATCTATTGATTAACCTACTTTAGCAGAATGGATTTGATTTTTGTGAGTACCTGAGAGGTACACGACGTGGGTGTGTGAGGGTTGACAGGCGGTGAACTCAATGTTGGAGGATATATGAGGATGTGGCCTGCATGATGGTAAGGTGAATGATCGGGGGGAAGGATGAGGTCAGTTGGGAATTTTCTTTTTGTGGCAATTGAAGGGTGGAGATTGAGGAGGATTCTCGTGGAATTGCTAGCTCGTGGGGTTTGGGTGGTTGAGGGCGCTTTTAATTAGGGAGGTTATTGGGTTGAAGATTACTGAGTTTACTTTGGGAAGTTTGATGTTGTGGTGGATGACGGAACTTCTGAGTTATCAGGGAGAGTTTGTGATGGTGCGTAGGTTTATGTTTTATTTAGTTTGAATTTTTGCTGAATGTATTTTGGCTGTTGTTCCCCATATGGAGGAAGCATAGGACCAGGTGTCTTGTATTAATGAGAGGTATAGGGGGCATTTTGTGCTGATGGTAACAGGGACTTGTATAAATTATTGTAATTAATCTTTCGTATTTCGTCATATGTGAAATTCCAAACGACAATAAAAATAGAAATTTATATATAATTAATCACTAAAATCATTCTATGTATTCATATTGTATTGTATTTTATTGTAACGTCTTCAATTTTTTCTAACTATTGTGTATTACGTTTCGTATATTTTTGTTACTAACCTGAGGAAATTCCGAAAAGGGTGAAACGTAGGTGGTTTTAAATTTTTTTAATACTATTTTTCTCTAATGAGTTACAATAAAGAAATGTAAGATAAATATGATTTATATAGTTGTCGGGTAGATGTCAAAGTAGCTGAATGCAAGCCGTGTTAATGTGAAGCAGGCCTTATGGTTACGTGCCTTGACTACCGCTTCAGTCAAATATTATCATTTATTATTATTACTATCATTATTAATTATTTTTCCTAAACATTGTTATTAGCGAAATTCTCTAAAAAGATGGCTCTCTAGATTATTTTAAAATGCTAGGAAATTTCAATGTCCCAGCAAGGAGGTCGGCCGTGGAATAAAAATTAAAATTTGTGCCTTTTAAGTGATTTATTTCCCTGCGGTGTTGTAAATTATCTTTAGGGGATATCCTTATATAAATACTACAATCGTTTTATTAAAAAACATTAACTAAAATATGAACTTTTAAGTGTTTTATTATAATATCACATTTTTATTAGAAATTTATTTTACAGCAACCATTAAAGCTGTCAACCCCATAACTAAACACAGAATTAAATGTAATCACTGATCAAATTTGACGTCACTTAACATGGTAGGATAAGCGTTAAAATAATCCAAACAGCAAAATTTTTAGAGAATTTCGTTAATAATAATGTTTAGGAGAAATAATTAATAATTTTCATAATAATAATTGGTAACGATAATATTAATATTAAAATGAAGCGGTTGAATATGATAATAAGAAGAATCCTTACGTAGCATAGTCAATGCACGTAACCGTAAGGCAAAATAATAGATATAATTATTTATTTACAAATAGTAATTTTAATTGAGACGAAGTTGTGAAATGCTATACATTGAACATTTACTTGATGTTAAAAGCAGGAGAGTTTCTTTAGTTTTATAATCCGGGATTCATAAACTTATTGCTCTAAGAATTATTTAACAATCATTAAATACTATTAATATTAAGCATGACATTGTTACATGGTGTTCAAATTTAGGTTTAATTTTTTCCGTTAGATAAAGGCGAAAACTGTCCGACATTTTTAAATTTGCTTTTAAATTGTTTGAATAAGGAGATTTTTCTTATAATTTCGCTTCCATTGGAAGTGTTAAAGGTGAAGGAGAGATTGGAGCAAAGGTGGACTGCGCAGGTTGTTGCCAACCTTGGACGACGAGGGTCAGCCTCAAAGGATCAAGGTTGCGGTCCACTCTAGTGTTTAATGACATCTGTGAACCATTACTCTTATAATACAGTCTTTTAACTCGCTAATATATACTTCACAGAGACTGAAAAAATGTCCTTTCAAATAATTAAAAAAAAACTTTTGTAGTACAGAGGAATTTTTCATTTGGGCGTTTCGGAATTATGGCCTGAAAAGTCAATTAATCGGGACATTTGAGCGTGTAAGTGCTCTACTCTACTCTACTCTACTCTACTCTACTCTACTCTACTCTACTCTACTCTACTCTACTCTACTCTACTCTACTCTACTCTACTCTACTCTACTCTACTCTACTCTACTCTACTCTACTCTACTCTACTCTACTCTACTCTGCTCTGCTCTGCTTTGCTGTCTCTGAACTTTACCGTCAAAGGACATGATGGGATCCGCTGATCGTCCATCCACTCTGCACAGGACCACCTTTATCAATACAGTGACAGGCAGGTTATGTCATGACAGCTTTGTCATGTGGGGATGGCGAGAAAATTTACTTCTAAAGATTAATTAATTAAATATAGAACTAAGCCCCACAGTTGGGCGCCAATTGCAGGCGGTGGAGGTTTATTCATTAATATTTAATATATGGTTGAATATTGTTATACAAAGGTTTTATTTATTTGACATTAGAGAAAATTTTATGAAGGGTTTAAAAGAGAAAAAAGATTTAATTTATAATTCTGAATTTAATAACAATCAAATTTAAATCTGAGAATTAAAGCGGTATGACTCGTTAAAACCAAAAGTAATCAACGTTATTTATGACAAATAGGCCTGGCAATATGAAAATCAAAGTTAACGAAACCCTGGCGGCCTTTTGCTCTGGAATGCTTTGAGGCGCCATCTAAGTCAATTCTCGTTGGATAATCCGGCTGAATCGATGATTATTATTATTATAGAGGCTCTACTACTTCATATGTTGAATATTTTGACGGGAACAGCAATTTTCTTCCATTCGCTTCGCTCTTCTATTTTATTTTTCCAGTTGAGTATTTTCATCTTTTCTAAGTCTTTATGTCGTCTTCCCTTCTGCTTTTGGGACGTCCTCTACTCCTAATCCAGTTGGTGTTCAGTTGTGTATTTGCTTTACAAATCTTTCTTCTGGTTCCTATATACATGACCGAACCATCTCAGACGTTGGGCTTTGATATAATTTATTAGCTTTCTCTATTTCCATGGTTTCTGGACTAACTGGCATGAATAAGTCTCGCTCTTCTCCAATATTGTGAATGAATTGGTAAAGTTCCTGGTCATTAAACTCCCTTTTGCGATTGTTCCCCTACCCCAAGATAAGCCTCTACAAGACGTATATACATCTCCAAACAGAAAAAAAAATATTAAAATGACACGAAGAAAAACAAATAGTTTATTAAAGACTTCCCCTGTTAATTTATTAATGACATTAGTTTTAAAACGCAATCTTTTGCCCATGCATTTAGAACATTCCTTAAGGAAACCTAAGCCCATCAATTAGAATTTAACCGGGTTTTGAAACGAACGAAGCATGCACTTGACCACAAGCGCACTCTGAGAGGGAATACCAGTCATCTTCCTCCCATTGAAGTGCACTGCGAAATAATAAATTGCAACAAGTATACTATTTTCTTTCTGTATTCATTCTGCAAACTAACTTGCCCAAAAATATTAAAAATATATTTACGCTGAAACAATGAACACCAAAAAATAGTTAATCATTGACATAAATTTTAAATACCTTTCGTTCCTGATGATGGCTCGTATCAGGCATATATAGAAGATATAACTGTTAATTTATAGCAGAAAGAATATAAAATAGGTACTTATATAGTTGTTGTTGTGATATTCAGTCCTAACACTGGTCTGCTGCAATCCTCCATGCTTACCTATCTTGCGCAAGCCTTCTCATTTCCATATAACAAGCACGCCCTACATCCTCTCAAATCTGCTTAGCGTATTCCATCGTTTTCCTCCCTCTTCTGCTCATGTCCCACATAATTCCCTCTAATGATAATTTTACAAGACCCTTGTGTCTTAAAACGTGACCTATCAATCTATCCCGTCCCTTAGTTAGCGTCCTACATATTGTTCTATTCTGTTTAGAACTTCCTCGTTACCTACTCTATTCACCCATCTAATTTTCAGCGTTCGCCTATAGCAACACAACTCCTATCGTCCACGTCTCGCATCCATATATCGCCATGCACCATACCAACATTTCTAGCAACGATTTCCTAATATTCACACTTATATTACCCGTAAGTAAATTCCTCTTCCTTGCTATCCTGTGCTATCCTACTCTAGTTATTACGCTTCCCAAGTAGCAGAATTCCTTAACTTCCGTCAAAATATCCCTTCCCAATCTAACAGCCTTCGTTATTTCACTGTTTCCTATACTACACTCCATTACCTTGGTTCTCCCTATATTAATCCTCATATTGAACTCTTTCTCCAGGACTACGTTGATTATGGTTTCAAGTCTTCTTCTGACTTCCCTAATACTACAATATCATCGACAAAGCGTAAGGTATTTATTTCTTCTTCTTGCAGTATGATTCCTTTTCCATGTTCCGTTTCAACATTTCTTCATCGCCTGTTCTATATATAAGTTAAACAGCATGAGCGACAGACGGCATCCTTGTCTTACTACTTTCTTGATTACTGCTTTCTTTTCGTGATCTTTTATTCTAATTACTGCTGCCTGTCTTTTGTAGAGGTTATGTAATACATTACTTAATGTTTAAACGGTAAGCGGTGTTTATGTATTCTACGGAAATAAAGGAGATTGTAATAGATTACTTAGATTGTAATAGATTACTTAGATTGTAATAGATTACTTAGATTGTAATAGATTACTTAGATTGTAATAGATTACTTAGATTGTAATAGATTACTTAGATTGTAATAGATTACTTAGATTGTAATAGATTACTTAGATTGTAATAGATTACTTAGATTGTAATAGATTACTTAGATTGTAATAGATTACTTAGATTGTAATAGATTACTTAGATTGTAATAGATTACTTAGATTGTAATAGATTACTTAGATTGTAATAGATTACTTAGATTGTAATAGATTACTTAGATTGTAATAGATTACTTAGATTGTAGTAGATTACTTAGATTGTAGTAGATTACTTAGATTGTAGTAGATTACTAAGATTGTAATAGATTACTAAGGTTGTAATAGATTACTAAGGTTGTAATAGATTACTAAGGTTGTAATAGATTACTAAGGTTGTAATAGATTACTAAGGTTGTAATAGATTACTAAGGTTGTAATAGATTACTTAGGTTGTAATAGATTACTTAGGTTGTAATAGATTACTTAGGTTGTAATAGATTACTTAGATTGTAATAGATTACTTAGATTGTAATAGATTACTTAGATTGTAATAGATTACTTAGATTGTAATAGATTACTTAGGTTGTAATAGATTACTTAGGTTGTAATAGATTACTTAGATTGTAATAGATTACTTAGATTGTAATAGATTACTTAGATTGTAATAGATTACTTAGATTGTAATAGATTACTTAGATTGTAATAGATTACTTAGATTGTGTTAGATTACTTAGATTGTGTTAGATTACTTAGATTGTGTTAGATTACTTAGATTGTGTTAGATTACTTAGATTGTGTTAGATTACTTAGATTGTGTTAGATTACTTAGATTGTGTTAGATTACTTAGATTGTGTTAGATTACTTAGATTGTGTTAGATTACTTAGATTGTGTTAGATTGCGCAGATTGTGTTAGATTATTACTTAGTTTGTTATAAATTTAAGTTAATCAAATTTATAAAAGAAGCATTTTAGACCGAAAACTTTTTAATTTACACATTTATGAATTCTGGATTAGAGAATTGCAAAAAAAAAGTTGTTAAAGAATGTGCATCTATATTTAAAATATGGAAACTGACCTAAATGATAGCCTGATTCGTTCAAAAAATATGAATAGAAATTATAAATTACGTTATGAAAATTTTATGCTTACTTACTGTTTGTAATAACTCCACTACGTAGCTTATGCGCTGAAATTTATAATATTCTGCTGTATTTGATTATTAATGTAATAATTAATATTTATATTTTTAATGATTCAACATATTTTTGTTTTATTGCTTCTCTTCCTTTTACACTTAAATCGCAATTATTATCTTTAAGTCTTCCCGGTTTTGTAAGGTTTTTTTAAAAACATTTTTTATTCCGAAATCGTGACAGTAACGATTCAGTAACTGCTTAAAATACATAAAAAAAATACTGCTAGACCCTGCATTGTCCAGTAACAAGTTCGCGTTAAAAATTTGTGTGTGTGTGTGGGGGATATACACAAAAATAAAACAGATCGTGTTAATATAAAATTCGGTACGTAACTTAGGTAGCTTAATTATTGCACGTAACAATTAACCATAAAATATTCTTTACTTCATTCATCATTTTCATAATTTAAATTTATATTGTAATTAAAAATCCAGATTATCTTCTGAAATGTCATACATTTAGCGAATTCAAACTGCTTTATAATCATTAATTCAAAAATCAGTCATTTTCAAAATTATCTGGAGTCGTTTTGTCTGAATTGCTTATCGTCTTAATTTTATGAGCTTCAATTTAAGTATTAACAAAGTATAATAATTTTTATACGTATCTCTGTAAATTAATAGTTCTATTTCCTGCGTCTCATTTTGTATTTTAATTAAACTTTGCATCAATGTTAGCTTTTCTTTGGCTCCCTAACGTAACGTGATTTCTTAACTATTTCGATTTTAGGAAAAACGAGCTACTTTTTCGTTAATGAATACAAAAATTGCCTGGTGAAACATTGTATATTTTATGTAATTCCAAGCGAGGAAGACTGGCAGGAAGAAGTCCTCTATACCTGTTCATCGGACGGGGAGCAATCATTTTACCTGATTTTGACTGGCATTGTTGCCAAATTTCGATGCCATTGGTTTGTTAAGTAGGCAGAGTCCATATTCACACAAACTGCCACGTTACGTTGGAATACTTTAGTTTGATATATGTTGAATTCAGGAAAAAGTAAGAAACCCACATCGCAAGTTACAGACCAAGTAAAACGTGCGCCTTTTTTCAATTCTTCATTGCGGAAAATGTTTATTAAAATGTTTTTTGTCTTGAAGGTTTCGCGTATTTGAAGAATAGTATATTACTGATTAAATGATATATATTTTTTTAAATACGTGGTGACAAAATTAGGAAAGGCCACATTACTTCCCTAGTGGACTTCTCTCGATCGAACTTAATGTTACTGTCATTTGACAATTTATTTTAATATATATTATATTTCTTCTTATTTGGTATTACAGCCCGAGTGGGCCTTAAGGTCCTCCACCCATCGTCAGCTCCCTCCAATTCCTTATTCAAAATCTATTCACGTCCGCTCGTACGCAATTCCACCATCTTGTTCTCGGTCTACCTCTTAATTTGGTTCCGTCTGGGTTGCTGTTGAAGACCATCTTCACTTCCCTAGTAATAATAATGTCTTCGACATCTCCTTGTACTGTTCATGAATCTCGCGGTTATATCTGGCTCTCCATCCATCCACAGTTTCAATTGCTCCAAAAATTCTTCTTAGGATTTTCCTATATAATACTGCCAGTTGTTTAAAAATATTATTATTTAAGTCCCATGTTTCTGCACGATATGTTATAATGGGTCTTATTAAAGTTTTTTTAGATCTTAATTTTAATTTCTCTAGATATTGTTACATTTTTAATAATTGGCAGTAATGTGTATTTATGCCCCGTTATCCAGGTATATCCTTCTTTGTACCTAATTCTTATCTCGTTTGCTGTCGATATCGACCCAAGATAGATAAATGTATTAATTTTTTCAAACTTGTATGTGCCAATTTTCATTTCCTTCTCTTAATTTCCACTTTTGACTTTACTCTTTTAGTGTTAAAAATGCCTAATTCCTTTTTCTTATTTAAAATCTAATGTTCACTATTGTATTTGTTTCGGATGAAAGGATTCAGCATAATTGTATCAGTTTCCTTGGAAAACCGAGTTGTTGCATATGGCCCCATGTATTCTTTAATATTAGGTTGTCGTATGCAGATTCAAAAACTGAGAAAGGCATTGTAAATCAATGTTATTTTCCCTACATTGTTTTGCCTCCTGTCCCATGATAAATAAGTATTTGGAATCCGCACTGGTAATCCCCTATTATTTCTTCCATGTATGGTACTTCTAAGACGTTAGAATTTCATAAAGAGTGGCTAGTCTATATAGTCTCACATATCATATTCACCTTTTTTATGTATTGGAACTGTCACTCCTGTTCTCCACTCCTAAGGTATTGTCCCAGTTTCAGAAACTCTTTCTATTAGATATAGTATTGATCTTTTGGTGTTTTACCACCCTTTTTAATCATTTCTGCTTGTAGATGGTCACATCCTGGCGCTTTATTGTTCTTCAATTTCTATAATGCTTTTCTTCAGATCTGTTATCACTGATGCTTCCACTAGAGGTTCTTCTTGTTCCATATATTCACTTTCTTGGCCATTTCCTAACTTGAAGTATTCTTCGTTACTTATATTTTCTGAATTGATGTTTTTAATCATCCTTTCTTTATAGAAGTTTCTTAAATTTTGCTTATTGTATTCTGTAATTATGTTACTGAGTTTTTCATGTTACGTAGATCTTTTCTTATTTATAAGCATGTGGTTTTCTTCCCTCTTATTCATTTCGTCGAGTGAAACAGCCAATATTCTCCTTATCTGCGTTATTTTTCTCTTTCAATATCAGCGAGCACTCTTCATCAAACTATTCGTTTCTTTTAGGATTGTATTGTTTGCCTAGGATCTTGTCAGCTACGTTATAGATGCTATTTTTAATTTTTTTCCACGTGTCATTTATATTATCCTCAATCTTGTTTAAGTGTAAATTGTTGGCAACCTCCCAGGCGTACTCCTCTGATGTACTTTCCTCACGTTTTTCCACATTCCGTTTACTCCATTCGATTCTTTCTTGTTTACTTGTCTTTTCTATCTTAACCCTAATTTTTACTCAAAGAGGATAGTGATGGCCGCCTCTGTGGTGTAGTGACTTGCGTCACAGAGGCCCGGGTGTTTGTGTTGTATGTGTTTTCACGTTTCCAAACAGAAAATGGGTTACACAAGTACATAGTCACTAATGGCTTTGTGCAACTATAAACCCAGAATTAGCCCCCCTCCTAAAGTTCGTACATCGTTTACCGTGGAGATATTTATTCTCTCCGTAAATATATGATCTATCTGGTTTATTATTGGCCAGTTTGGGAGCGCCATGTTTTTTTATGTATGATTTTGTGCGAGAAGCATGTTCCATCAACTATTAAGTCTCTTCCAATTGCGAATTCTACATTTTTCTTCCCATTGTCGTTTGTTATATCGTGTAGACCTGGGTTTTCCAAACTGTGTTCCGATTGTATCTACACAGCCGACCAACAAGACTTGTCAGGTAAAACAGGTGGATTTCTGTCCCACACCCAGCTCAACGGGATAACCCACACTGAAAACATATGTTTCGGAATATGAACAACGTAGGACGCTCTCCTCAGCGTCGACAGGTTGATCTCCTTCAACGTCCGAGACCAAACGACGCTTCCATTCCGTCTTTTGCAACTTCAAAGACAAGAATGTGAATTCATATATAACCTCACCCCCGTGCAAAAAAGCACAAAATCGACCTTTGATTTTCTTTAGACTACGAAATCTCATTTGTTGAGGTAGCCACGTGATATTTAAATGTATCTTTGTTTTCCTGACCCACACGAGCGTGGCTACGGAAATTCCCAGGTCATATCCCAACGTCCACTGTTGTAATTTTCAATTTTAAAAAAAGGACCAATCTGGGAGTAAAAGCTAATAATAATTCTCGTTCTGTATTCGCAATAGAATTTAAAATACTAAGAGATGTTTGGTAACAAATGGAATATTTGCATTTAAAAGTTTTTAAAGAAATATATTAAAAGGGTAACTCAAACATACTTGATACTGTAATCGCCCGTTCCATATTTGGAAATACTTCTCTTTGTCGTTACAGATTTCCTTATCCTTAGCGATTGTTGTTACTTAAATGCATCTTATTATTAATCAAGTCAAGTCTAATAATACGCCATGATGATAATGAAACGGAAACTTAAAACACTTTTTTTCTTCAGATTAAAACAAAAACTTGAAACGTGGTGTACGCCATAATCTAGACCTTTGCTTCCGTTGCCCTTTGACACATTTCTATTTCAAACTAGACTTTTCTATCCCATCCATTATCGAGACAATGGGATGAGCCTGAGGAAGACCTCGAATCTTCGACGCAATTGTTGCTTGAAGTCGAGGAGATAAGAACGTATCTACGGCGTTACAAACCGTTTCAAAACTTAATTAAATTAGGACAAAACTAAACAATTTCAAGACATAAATAATTACAGATTTCATTATATTAGACGATCGCCATTTCTATTAATTTCGCAAACTTTTTCTATCGTTAAAATAAGTATTTTTTAGTTACACCATTATAGAGCGCAGCACTGTCGGACGTGTGACAATGTTCATCCCTTCCCTTGACCTTTTGACAGAGCTCATTAGAAAGAAAAATTTCTAGGACTTCGTTCGAGTTATACGTCCGTTCACCTCAAGTCACTCTGTGTCCGGATGGAATTTAATGGTCAGTGCCTGTACGATGAGACGTCGATTTTGATCCGAGTTCATCTAAATTACTACGAGGCGGCCCTAATTCCGTGGACAGGTGGCGGGACCATTCCTTGGTTCAATGGGTCTACCGGGGGAACTACGGGCATCATCGCGATCCTTTGCCGCTGCTTTGTGCTTCTGACCAGAGCTGATGTCTCACCGACTTCGGACACACGCTCATAAACATTCGGCTAAAGTAGGTTAAACAAACGGATTCACCTACCCTCGCGCAACAACGTTAATTATATACCATATCTTATTTTCATGATTTTTTAAAATATTTTATATACTGTATTGATATTGGCGTAACTGATAATCTGTATGATAATAGTTCTTATATATAATAAAAAACAAGGCGAAGTCGTGTGTATGTTATTGTATCATTCTTTTTATTAAAAAAAACTATTATCTTACAGATTATCAGTTAGGCCAATATCTATACAGTATATACAATATAAAAATCATAAAAATAATATACGGTTAATCAGTTTGATTAACCTACTTTACCCGAACGGGTTAGGTTTAATTGCGAGTATCTGAGGGGCACACGACGTGGGTGTGTGAGGATTGACAAGCAGTGAACTGATTTTTGGAGGATTAATGAGGATGTGGTCTGCGAGTTAGGGAGTGTCTTAATGATCAGGGGGAAGGATCAGGTCAATTGGGAGTTTTCTTTTGGGAGCGTGGAGATGGAGGAGACTTGTCGTGGAATTGCTGCATCGTGGGGTTTGGGTGGTTGAGGGCGCTTTTGAATACGTTTGTTATGGATTCGGAGATTACTGAGTTTACATTGGGAATTTTGATGATATGGTGGATGACGTAGAGGGAGAGTTTGTAATGGTGCGTAGGATTATGTTTTGTTTGGTTTGAATTTTGGCTGTTGTTCCCCTTGTGGAGGAGGCATAGGACCAGGTGGGTTGTATGTATGGAGAGGTGTATGAGGCGTTTTGTGCTGGTGGTGACAGGAGATTCTATTATTATTTTGACACTCCAAGACTTTCAAATCAAATTGCAAATCATTGCTTTAATTGAACGAAATTCGTGACCATTTTGAGCGCGCTTAATAATGAATTATTTGGAGAATTCAGTAAATGTAAAATATTGTTTCTGTGAATGGAACTCAATTCAGTGTTTTCAGATGTACAAGCTTTTTGTGTTACCAGCAACGGCTGAGAAAGCGGAACCGGAGTAGAGACCCTATCCGCCTAAGTGTTTAATCCTTTGTAAATTTCGTGATTTTATTCAAATAAAGGACAAAGGAATGGTTACTTATGTATTGTACGTCATTTGGGATTCATCATTAGTATAATCCCTCGTAACTTGTATATTCGTCTACTAGTAATGTTTGTGTGTAAATTACGTTTAGTAAATATTGCTTAATTTATGCCTGTTGCATTCCTTATACTGCTTTCCCTGACATCAAAGCTCCTCCCACTGCAATATTCGACCGCAAGAAATCCGAAATAGACGGGAACGTTATAATATGTTGTGTTCTAACTCGGTAAATTACAATATCATTTTTGTTGTAACGGGTAGAATTTGTGTGTATTAACTAATTTAAATTAGTCATATGCAATAAGTTCGCTACCTGCCACAGTCGACATTACATTAGCGTTTGCATCGCCGTCGTTTTCTTTCGGGCGTCATTAGGAGACTTGATACAAGCGACCTGAATCTCTGAGACGAGACGAGACAACTCCCACACTTCTTTCGTCGCATTGAATCCGGGGAATTCCTAATAAGATGTGGACGCAACTGGCGTCTTATTTAATTGAATTTTGCACCATTATCGGCGTTATTGGCGTGCGACACAATAGACGCAGCAAGGAAAAATCTCCTCTGATTGGAAGAAGCAGGCAGGTAACGAGGCACGTAAATCTAATAACGAGTCTCGGCTCACATTCATCATAATATATTGCAGCAATCAATTTCTACCGTCCGTCGTTGTAATTACGTCGAAGCTTCACCTATTTAGGAAAGTCGTGTACAACTTTTGCCAATGGCTGGAGCGTCACGTCGAGGAACTGCGTATAATCCACATTTCTAAAATATAAACATGTTTTAGTGTCACGAAATAAAGAGAATTGGGCATCGAATTACGTAGAATAAATGCAATTTTCTTATTACCAGGGGAAGTCTTAAAAAACTATTTCTGTGGAAACTGGCGAAGGACTAATTAGAAGAACCTGTCTGCGATTGGTATAGTGTAAAGCTATGGTTTCCTAGTCAAGCGTTGTCCCTCAGTAGTGGACGTAATGCAACGAATGATGACGTCACAGGAACGTTGGCTGTGCAGCGAGATGGGGATGGAAGGTTTCCTAGGAAGCGTTGTCCACCAGTTGATGGCGTTGACAAACAATTCTCCAACGTTTCCCTCCAGGGTACGGACGTCATTTCAAAGTTAAACCTATATAACATAGGGACTTGAAGTAAAATCACGAACCATAGTGATTTAATGTTTAGGATGCCTTTCAACTCCCCTGGTCCGTTTAAGTAATTTTTAAACATTTCTCAAATATGAGTGGAATCTACTCTAGCACGGACATTGGGATTGAGTTTTTAATGTGTAATTGAAGTGCATTATCAGCATTCTTTAACCTGTAGCAAAGACTTCTCCTGCACTTTAAATGTTATATAATATTCAGTCAGGTACATAGTGTACTGTATTGCCTGTAGCAGCCATACATTCTGAAATAACAGTATTGTCACTGGTCCATGGAACTCGAGATATTCGATAGTTACATATCACTTTTGGTAGATCGTGTAGAGTTTGATGTCTTGGACAAAGTTACATCCAGTTCTCGTGCAATCACAACAAGATTTGTTGAGGCAGTGCTTTTGGGTCTGGT
Source organism: Eucriotettix oculatus (assembly GCA_034510155.1). Taxonomy (NCBI): domain Eukaryota; kingdom Metazoa; phylum Arthropoda; class Insecta; order Orthoptera; family Tetrigidae; genus Eucriotettix; species Eucriotettix oculatus. Next base: position 214,755,671 of record CM067377.1, on the reverse strand, counting down.
CCATTGAATGCAGATTTTTAACTTTTTCCCTATTTACCTAACTTCTAGGAAAAGAAATTCTGCAATAGCAAGGATTGTATCCCCGTACCTGATTACTGTTAATCTAGGCGCTATTGCTGATATATTTTGATGTGCTTCTTGTTCTAACAATTATTGATGTGTGCTTTTGAATCAGAAGTGACTCTAATTTATAAATTACTGGAATAAAACACCTATTATTATGCAGCATCTATTTATCAGTCATATTCTCATGAATAAAACACAAAGAATGGACAAAAGTCAGAAATGGAATAATTTAATTTAATTCGTTTCGTCCCCCAACTTTAGTTAAGTTCCTTAATTAAATTTTTAAAAATTTCCTGTTGCTCCTGTAAAATCCGGGGCTGAAATTAATTATTCTATTTATAACTTTTGACCATTCTTTGTATTTAATTAAGTTGGAAAAAATTACTGTGATAAAGTTCCATTATTTTTTTATTAAATTATATTACGATTACAGTACAATAATTTGATTAATTGTTCATTATAATTTCTTGTTATTGTGCCTAGAATCGATATGTATAGAACAAAATAAAATAAAAGGAAGTTTGATCCACAGTAAGTAATGAGGATTTGAAGAATTGAACCTGTGTAACTAATAGCAATAAGTAAAGTTTCCATTTATATTATCTATGATTGCTCCATTCTTCAAGACTAATTCCTTTTTGAAACAATTATTAAATTTTCGATAATGTTTCCCTCATGTGAAGTGAACTTAACTATGTAAATAAAACGGAAATTTATCTTTTTTTAATGAATTGAGGAATGTAAAAGCTAAAACTAACGTTAATAATGTAAATAATTTTAGAAGTTTAGTAAAATATATAATATTTGCATTTAAAAATCAGTTTAAAATATCCCAGAATTTTACTAGTGATATTTACTCCATCTTTCAAGACTCGATATTTTTTGTAATAATAATTAAATTTTCTAAAATTTTTCCAATGTGAAATGAACATATCTGTATAAATAAAAGGGATTAATATAGTTTTGTAAATGAAATGTCCAATGTAGTAGTAACAGCTAATTTCAGTACACGTTCCGTATTCCTAATATAATTTAATTAAAAATTATAATAAGTTACGTTAATAATAATAATAAAATTAACAACCAAACATTTAAAAGCTTCCAGATATAATATATATACGTTAGGTCTGCATCAAATATGTTGCGCTTAAATTCATTAAAGTATATATTGTTTGGTGTCATTTTTCTTGTAATGGTGCGTAGAATAGATATATAAAAAATATTTTAAGACCTCTAAGTATCATTGATGCAAGTCCACTGCGTAATTAATCCTGTTACTAGCTGCTCAGCTGTTTGATGTCAGCGTTAATGTCGTTCTAACTTTACACATCTGCATTGTCCGTTTCCGTCAAACGTGCAGCATTACGTCTGCTACTGACGGACAACGCTTTCCTAGGAAATCATAGCTTAACTGTTGTAAGAATGACGGCGCCGCTCCATTGACTGACTCTTCATGCACATTTCTTTTTGGAGTCTGTGGCTGTATTATACCTTTTGGTTATAAATCATCCGGATGACATGAAATCTCTCACGCAGCCCAAGACTTACCCTTAACTGAACAATACGCCAACAAAATGACGTGTCGATGCGACGGTAGCGCCGCTATAGCGGCAAAATGTGTAAGGAATGTGTCATAGAATTGAAAAGTTACATTGCGTTGCATGTTGTGACAAGTTTATTAAATTCGTTAATAAATCAATTAATGTTTATTGATAATGTAAATTATTATTAAATGTGGATTTCAAGAAGTAGATGTGAGAGTTTTCAGGAAAAAAACCTTAAAGGACGAAAATTGCTAGAAAGCTTTCACGTTAGCGATGCACTAGAAGAAGCAGGGGATGATTTACGAATAATTTCCAACACGGTTTTACGATCTACTCCTGAGGCACTTAGTGCTAAAAATCACGAGATTACTTATAAACAGATTGTGCAGGTTTACATTATAAATAAGATAACAGCAAAGTTAACGAATAATATTTAAACAAACAAAACTACACGTAAATTATTTTTTTAAATGGTTAACCCTTTTTTGAAATTTTAACTTTTGTATAATTAATATTTCTTTCATTTTTATAAAATAATTTTGTATTTAAATAGTATAAGTTGTAATTATAAAATGTATAGAAATTTACAAAATATACCTTCAATTGATTGTTATTAATTGTACAGCATGTAATGTTTTATATTGTTAGTAAAATATTTACCAAGTGAATGTATGGGAATATTTCTATATATTCAATCATCTTAGTAGAATTTATCATTTTATGAAACATCATAATTCTGAATTTTCCCATTATTCTTATAAATTTAATGATTAAATTTATAACTTTTTGTAATTAAATAATATATTAAAGTTATATTTCATCGACAGTACTTTTGCTCCAAAAGTCCATCAATTATTAAGGATATGTTTGATGTAATGTCTAATCGGAAGATAATTTTATACACTAAATATTAGAGATTGCTCAAAAACTGTCTAATTATATTCATATTATCAAATACCGTTAAAAAAGTCATACTTATCGAGTACGATGTACAATGCGAGCAATCCATGCTTTTTTTTCGATCGGTTTTCCACTGGCGATTCGGAAAACTGTAGAATTTCAAATCTGGATTTTTTATTAGAGTATAGGGGCGCTGAGGAACGCATAAAGTTTTTCACAAACTTTTCCTCAAAGCGGCACTCATTTTTAATCATGTTTCTTTCAAAACGTCGAATGCAATGTATATTGCATATAAGAACCACAGCCTCTACCACCCATTTACTTACACAATTCTCCGCCAGAGGTGGCACCAATCGCCGTTGGTCAGGCGTATAAAATTTTGTACTTTCGGATAACAATTGTTATATTGTTTAGAATTCTTCATTCCCAGGGTTTCCTGAACATTTTCTGTAAAGGAACACTTCGCAGAATCGGAACCCTTGCTTCTTTTTTAAGGTTGGGTAATTCCTACTAGTAAAATTAAAAAATAAATTATTATTTAGCAATTATTTTAGAATATAAGTGTAATATAATATAAATGTATTTATAAACAAAGCACCTAATGACTTTGACGATTGTGGGTCCTTGAATTGCATATCTTGCAACCCTTGGCTACCTTCCACACACCCCCTTTTCAATTCCCTTCCTATGTTATTAAAGAGGAGTTGCCTTGTTCAGGATCACCCTCATGTAGCCTGTTGCCCAAACTTTTTATTATTATTCTATTCTGTTTCTTTATAATGTAATTGATATATTTAAAAATGCTTATACTTTATTAATTTTATTTGAAGTGTTATTTAAATATACAGTTTTTACTAAAGAAATGATTGAAGATTTATCTTATACAAGTTATTACTATACAAAGGTATATTATATTATATTGTTAAAACGAAAGCTGTATATGAAGCTCTCAATATCAAGAAAATATTAAATGTAATCACTACATACTTTACGAAACTTTTATTGTTTTTCATATTACAAACATAATTTTAGAATGAAGTGTTATATACAGAGCACAGTGCGTAATCGTTGATTAGCTTTAACTCCCACCCGATCGATAATTACGTGGGGTAGGAGGAGTAGGAGTAGGAGCAAGAGTAGGGGTAGAGTAGAGTTCCCCCACTCCTCGAGTTTCAGTTTCAGAAGGGTGATCTAAAATCAGCCCTGCTATTTCAAACCATCTTGAAGTAACCATAAACAAATATAAATTTATACAGAATATTAACAAGTTATCAACAAATTTCTCAGTCCAGTTAAAAATACATATTAATGGAGGAGAATGTTGACCGTTTTTCCCTAGGATCTAAATTCAGAAAGTAAAATATCCCCCTATATCGGCACAAACGTTCTCATTGGAAAATAGATAATCAAACACATTTAAATATCAGAATCCACGTCATGTAACTTAAGGAAAATTTATACTATAACAATACAAGCCTGGTACATTATAGAATATTCGCATTTAAAATATTTTTACAGGTTGTATATGAAAAAGGATGTTTTTCCATAAAACATAACTGATATGTTGCTCTTAAATTCAGACGACTACAGATTTTCTCCAACGTAGTTTTTTGACTTTAAATTTACAATAAATAAAAAGACGGCCAATAAGTCTACATATAAATTTGTTGCTATTTAATTAAATACGACGTTTCATCTCCATTTTGAATCTTGTATTTAATTAATTGGTAATACATTTATATGTTGACTTATTGGCAGTCTTTTTATTTATATACTTTTTGCATCATTTTCCTGTAATTGTTTTATTTTTATTACGATAGCTTATATCCGAGGATATTACAGTTGTTTCTACATGGAATATAGTATTTATTAGCATGACTACATGATGAAATTGAATGTCCAGTGACAAACAGTTTTATAGCGAGAGAAATGACTGAGTTGTGGATATAATTTTGTTATTGCGTTTATTAATATTTTTAGCTTATTATTGGCGGTGAATATAATAATTTATCAGAATTTAGGTTGGTAGGGCTACCAGATAATAGAGAATTAGAGGAAGAGGATTTTTTTTAGAGGAGGACAATGAGGTGTCAGCTAACCAGGGGAGAGATTAATGAGAGACTTGTAGAGGAGGTCAGTGTCATTGCTGGAGCTTTTGATTAAGGAGGATGTGCATGTGGTGGAGATAAGTGGAATTTGAATGTCATTGTGAATTACTGGGTTTCGTGGCAGGGTGAGAGGAGAGGTAGGTATGGGAGATGGTCAACTTAAGTTGATGGAAGACAAAGGAGTGGGATGTTTTATGGCAGATGTAGGGATTTAGCATTGTCGGGGTAATATGTGCGTTCTGAAGTGTAAATAATATCTATATGTTTGTTTACGGAAGAGTTGTATAGATGGTTGCCTCCGGGGTTCCATAGTATTTTTCTGTAATAGTGCGTAGAATGAATGAGCAAAGCCCGACCTACTCCTAGGACAGTCGCTGCTACCTGCTCATGAAAGTTTCCATATTTGCACATTCTGTTCGAGATGGCTGTGGACGGGTTGGCACTTGGACTGGAACGGTAACGTGCAAGTCCAGCCCAACAGAGAATCGCAGGCAATTAGAATAAGACAATGACGAGGGTTGTTTACAGCAAGTACCATTGCTACGGCGTTGGTGTCGCTGCGAGTTGTTTCAGCTCTTTACATTACCAAATTCTTCACATGTAAATTCAATTATCTTTTGGACTGAGGGAGTCGAGGAGAAATATGATGTATTGCTGAATTTGTAAGTTTTTAACCAAGTTTAACGATGTTTCAATTCTTGTCCACGAATGCGACAATCGGCAAAGACGTTTATTGGTTCGGGTGTTAAAGGAGAAACGGCCTGCAATCGTTTATTTTTGATCGCATGATTTCGGTGCTTGACCACCGAAGTTCGTTGCAACGACGACATCTTTCTTTGACATAAGACAAGTTTTTCAGGATGAATCACTGTGCAAGGTAATTAAAGTGAGTGAATGTCGACAGCCGTCCTCTGACTGAGGGGATTGTAATCAATCAGCAGCCAGTCCGATGTAATCTATACACAGAGACTGCAAATTAAGCTCGGAGCCATCAGCCACAGGTGAATGTCGGCAATTGTGTTCCTTGCCACAGTATCACAGTGTATATACACGCAACACTCTGTGCGCAAGGATCACAGGATCTATTCAACTTGTAGCTTCCAATCACTCCTCTGCACGGACTCAATCGATTCTCACTTAACGAATTGTTTCCAAAAATACAGTCAGTAGCGCTTGGATAACAAAAAGGATAAAAATATATTGCATACACAAAGGTAAACTCTATTTAGCACCTGGAAATACTGATAATTATTATTTAAAAAGTCATGTCATTGTAGAATACTAAATATCTAAAAATATTTATTTTAATAAGATAATCGACAACTTCAGTAACAAAATAAAACAGCTAGGAAGATAATTGAAGTGAAACCAGCAGAAATCGTTTAACTTCAACCGAAGAAGGAACAGCACGATAGTCTGGTCAAGTCTGGAGAGTCCCTTCAATCCCGCGGCCATTTCTGTCCCTTTTAGCGGCCGCGATGGTTCCGAAAAGCGTTTTTACCTATTATGTCACAGAAATGTAACCAAGTACGTTGTACTGATAATGCTGTTATTTGAATAGAATTGTTTTTAAGTATAATAGGATGAATATGGCAGTATCAGCTGCCCAAAGCTACTGTCTATTCATCGTCAACATTAAACGGTCAAACAAACAAACGCATTTAGTTAATATAATTACGATATTTCGTCCATCTTTGTTGACTTCTTCAGGTATCAAACTAATTACGTTGTGAATAATTTGGTGTATGGGACCAACGACGGTTGCTGCCAAAATTAAATCTAACAACGAGAGCACGTACTCGTTCTTGAGTTTCAAATACGTATTTTCCACCCCTGTTTCCTTTAAATTTTTTCGGTATATTTCGGGGAACGACTTGAACGGAAAGTTAATGTTTGTTTTCCTCAATCTTGGAATTTGTCTTCAAGGATAAGATAGTAAAGGGGAATTCCTGGTCTTCTTACTAAGTAAACCATCAGCCGCTTATCGGCGATACTTAACAATGCCACATTTGTGTTTCAAAAACTACAAAGAATTACTCAGGTAGCGATGAAACTCCATCATATGTCATAATACTAAATTGAAATAAAAATACTAATATATATTATTCACTAATATATTAAATATTGTAATATATACGTCCGTCTATTAATTTGCCCACTATTTTTAACATCTCAATAGGTTGAAAATCTTTTGATGAAAAATAAAAGAAGTTGAGACAGACACTAAATAATTTACTTAATTCATTCAAATAATAATTAGTCAGGTAAGGAGGGAAGACTTCCTGCCTCAGACAGGATAAGTCTAGTTTTCCTTCGTGTGAGCAGGCGCTACAGTAGTCACAAGACTCACTTCCATAGTCTGACACAATCGTCTGAACGGACCCTAAATTAGAGCTTGTGACAAAAGCTAATCAATTCAATAAGTACTTTTATGTATTTTAACATTATATTGAGAAATATACTGGCATAACTTCGCATACAACTCGCAATACTTATTTCACAACATGCTCCCTTTTTTAATATTCCCATTTGAATTAATATTTTTACCTTATATATTTGAAAATATTAAGATATGGCGTAAATAAATAATCCCCTTTAATTTGTATTTTGCTGCTTTTTAAATTTTATTATATATAAAAAGTATTATACAAATTAACATTTAGGCCAATATCGATACAGTATATACAATATTAAAAATGAACATGAAAATAATATAAGGTGTATGATTAACATGGTTACATGAGGGTAGGTGAATCCGTTTGATTAACCTACTTTAGTCGAACGGGTTAGGTTTAATTGTATGTGAGGGGCACACGACGTGGATGTGTGAAGATTGACAAGCAGTGAACTGATTTATGGAGGATTAATGAGGATGTGGTCTGCGGGTTAGGGTGTGCCTGGATGATCAGGGAGAAGGATCAGGTCAATTGGGAGTTCTCTTTTGGGAGCGTGGAGGAGGTGGAGGAGGATTGTTATGAAATTACTGGATCGTGGGGTTTGGGTGGTTGAGTGCGCTTTTGATTAGGTTTGTTATGGATTTGGGAATTACTGAGTTTACATTGGGAATTTTGTTGTTATGGTAGATGACGGAATTACTTAGGTACCAGCCAGGGAGAGTTTGTAATGGTTCGTAGTATTATGTTTTGTTTGGTTTGAATTTTGGTTGAATGTATTGGCTTTTGTTCCCCATATGGAGGAGGCATAGGACCAGGTGGGTTGTATTATGGAGAGGTACATGGTGCTGGTGGAGACAGAGGATGGATTTTCTGTTTAGGAGGAGGGGGGGATATAGAGTTCTGAATTTTTGGTTTATTTTGGAGAGGAGAAAATTAATGTGAGGTTTCCATGATAGTTTTGTGATTCCGATGTACGTCTGGTGTTTTTCGTTTTTGTAGGGAATAATTATTTTGTTTAGGTAGAGTGGATTTTGGGGTAGGAGGGTTTTCTAGGTTAAAGTTAATGGGCGTAGTATTTGAGTGGTGGAATTGATTACTGACTACCTCCGCTATTTCACCATTGTCCTAGGTTGTGGACGCTGATTGAGAGGATATTGGAAGTCGGAGGTAGAGACAGAGAGAAATTTTTTCAGTCGTCTGCGAAAAGATTATGCTATGTAAATACTGGGGAGAAGATGTTGTATAGAAGGGCAATCACACTTCTCGCCGCGATGAGTGTGGGTTTGTTAGAGGTGGGTATATCTTATTTATGACAGAGAAGGAGTTCTGTTTGAAAGATATTAGGAAAATATTGTAGTAGGGTGGTCGTTAATTTTGATAGTAGGAAGGTGGTGATTTTACGAAAACGCTTTGAGTCTAGATCAATAAAGAGTGATATGGTTTAGCGATATTCAAAGGACTTCGATTTATGAGGTTAGGAGTAGGCTGTCTAGGTATATGTAATGGGACAATGATGAGAAGTTTTTGGACGAAACCCGAATTGATGGTCGAGGAATCAAAGACAGAAGGAGTTTGATTTAGAGATATGATTGGTAGTAGTAGTTTTTCGAACAATTAGGATAATGTGGACGATAACTCTCAGGGTGTATTTTTGGTTTATTTGGTTTCGGTATCATTATTATGGTTGCGTGTTTCCATTTGGTTGGATAATAAGTGGTTCTGAGGATAGCGTTGAAGGTGTAGGTAATTAAGAGTATTGTTTTCTTGGGGAGATGTTTTAGGTGGCGGTTTGTGATGAGGTCGTGACCTGCGGAGGCTTAGTTTATTAGGTTTTTTATTGCGTTTGATATTTGGGGAGGGGTGATAATTGTAGGGGTTGTAGGCGTTTTGCTGCTGTGGCCTGGTTGTGATTGTTGGGGGAGAATTGCTTGGTCAGTAGTTGGGCGGCGAAGATGTTAGCGTTTTGGAAGGGAGTGGTAAACCATTTTTAAGTGGACGGATATCGGTTTTTTTCTTAGTCAGGTGTTTTATTTTTTGCCACAGTGATTTGTCGGTTGCATTAAGTATTTTGCTGCTTTAAGCAGGATTTTGGCGGATCCAAAAAGCGCTTGTTGTACATGGACTGGGGATGACGTCAGGCCCTCGCATTGCCTCCAGGCGGCGGCGTGACGTCATCCCTAGTCATTTTAACATTTTGATAGAAAACTAATTATTAAATTTGAAATTACGAAAATAATTTTTTTTAAACTGTTTACGTATGGGGTACTTATTTATTGCGATTAAATTTTTATAAAAGGACCTGACTAAGATTATAAGCCCGTTTGATATAATTTTAATTTAATCGAATAATTAACTGAAAGTTAAAATTAATTTTAAAAAGGGTTATAAACTTTAATTCAATTGTGATAACACGGATATTTATCCGTTTCTTCTTTGAATTTAGGTGTATTTTCGGAAATAATCAATGATTTAGTGAAAGCAGATAATGCACTAAAAAGAGAATAAATTTCTGAACAAGTTCCCTTATAAGACAAATTAGCGTTGGAGCGATCCCAAGTCACCTGAGATGGATGAATCTCACACACTCGTGTGCATTGTTATCCTTACGCAATACTTGGCTTCTGACACTGGCAAGATATATCACTTTACTTAACACACGAAGCTTAAGAAACAGAGCGAACTAATTAAAAACATTTTATTCCTTTAAGAGCCATTTGCTGAAGATGCTAATGTCGCATCGAAACGCCAGTCTGTCTCAATTATATTATATAAAATATCTTTTTCCCGAATTCAGGTCCTTTGAAAACCAATTTCCATTCTCCTCCAACATTTGCGAATAGAAAATTATGTATTTTTAACATTTAATTGATAAATATGGTGATATAACTTCTCATACAACTCGCAATACTGATTTCGAAACATGCTCAATATTTTTAATATGAAAATATAAATATATGGTGTAAATAATCCACTTAAATTTGTCTTTTGCTGGTTGAAGAAGGATTTTAGTGTCACCAAAAAGCGCTGTTTTTACATGGCAGGCTCTAATGGAGCTAGAGGAGTGAGGATGACGTCACGCTATTGCCCCTCTACCTATTTAAAGATACTCTTTCTATTTAATATAATCTTTGGTGAAAACAAGTCAAAGACAATTCATATGCGTGCTATTTTCATGTACTGCGAACTTTGGAAGCAGAATTCGAGAAAGTGCTGAAATTTATTTATTTGTAGTGTGATGAGTTATGTAGGCAGATAGATAGATGCATTGCATTTGTTACAATAACGTCATGAAGCGTTCTGTTGTTGCAATAGTATCCTTTCCACTGATGACTTTACAATAACTTACAGTGGACATTATATTGTATAACATTTAGTTTCCTGCAGAGAAAACAGGTCATGTCAAATATGAATAGAATAACATAGACATAAATAGATATTTAGTTCTGTATATAAATACTAGTATTAAGAACTGAAACGGTACTTATTTGAAAACGGGCAATAGGATAAGTGCTTTCTTTTCTAGGGGGAGGGGGTTCCAGTAACGGGCAACTCCCCTTTAATATCATAGGAAGTGAAATGAAAAACGGGGAGCTGCGGAAAGGAACAAAGGCATTGAAGGGTTGACTAGGTGTTTTTTGTGGATGGTTAACTGGCTACATGAGGATGATCTCCATATTTAATAGCATAGGAAGGTAATAGAAAAGGGAGGATCACTGAGACAATATTGTCAATATATAAACATTACCATATAGTTAAGTAAATGAGAGAGCTATTAAACTATTTCTCACCGGAATAAATTTAAGGGAGTAATACAAGCATGATTTCATTGTTTTACCGTATTGTGCTACTTTGGCATTTAATCTGATACTTAAAATATAGGTGTAATTTTAGACGGTCAACTTGTAATTAACAGAATCAATTTTATTCAATTTTTTTATTCATATAAAAAACTTTTATCATAATGATTATCAGTTTGTACAATGATTGAGCCAGTATATATAATATTAAAACAATGAATACAAAATTAAAATAGTGTATATAATTAACATGTAGGCATGAATAATCTACTTTGGCAGATGGGTGTATTTTTTTTTGAGTACCTGAGAGACATACGACGTGGGTGTGTGAGGGTTGACAGGCAGTGAACTGATTACTGGAGGATATATGAGGATGTGGCCTGCATGATGGTAAGGTGAATGATCAGGGGGAAGGATTACATTTTATTGAATATGAATTTACATTTTTCAAAGTTTTTGTTCTGTAAATAATTCCTCGATAGTTTGAAAATCCAATTTCCTTGCTTCTTAACTTTCAATCGACCTAATTGCCAAACTATTTAATCTATGCTGAGTCATTGTCGATCTCATATTAGTTTTAGCCTGGAAAATGATCTCTGTCCAGAAGCAACGCTCTCTGGAATTGTTAAATATATTCGGGGAGCAATAAATAAGTTGGAAATGCCGTTGCTCTGTCATTTTCCGATAAAAATTTTGACGTTTTAAATGGATTTTCAAAAAATTCTCATGGAACGATAGATTTCAAAGAATCCATTTTTCCATTTCGTGTAGTTTTTCCTGCGGACGTGCGTCCCTTACCACACCATCAACTAGCATATAAAGAAAAATCTCTTCATTTATGTGTACATACCAATATAAACTATCCCAAGTTTTAATAAACTAAATTTACATAATCATAATAATGTAAATATTGTCAAAATAAACTGTCCTGTTTAACATTAAGCAAATGTACACTGTATAACATTTCAGAAAATTGTCTAGATTTGACATTACTATCATGTTCATTAAAAATATAAGTCAAGTATTATTCTGCCTGACGGTTACGTACTACGTGTATTGACAATACTAACTAATTTATGTACTAAATTTTGTATTATTCGACTCCATTTTATAATTACCTTATTACTATTATAACGTCCGCTGGAATCACGACGCCTTTCATCTATATCAGCTTCATTCACTGTTGGTGCATCATTTTCTGTGAACCTACAGTCTGTAAGAGAAATTTCTAATGTGGCTGCATGTTTTTGAAATTTTCCCAAAAACCCAAATAAATTATTATGATTTTTCAATTGTTCAAAACGATCTTTTAGTGATTCTGTAGCTTTATCTAAAACAAAATTTTAAAAAATATACCTTGAACGCGTTTATCGGATCTACAATAGTCTCATCATCGCCTTCATAATTGGAATGTTTATTTCTCTTCCGAAACTTTTTATTTCGAAAATCTGTAGATATTTCCAAATCTTCTGCAAGAGTTTTTGCTTGAATTAAAACTTGTTCGAATCCATTATTTGTGTAGTCGCTTAACCATTTTAAAGTTTTTCAAATGAAGAAAGAGCAATGGTTACATCTACAGATTTACTTTGAAGTTCCTTGCTTACATCAACAGTAAATGGAACCGAAAAAAAACAGTGATACTAAAAATTTATAGTGTTTCATTACATTTTCAAGAGATTCTGCTTCGCTTTTAATTAGTACACCTTCGAAAATTTCTGATATTTCGAAAAGACCATCATAAAATTCGCCTATTTGGTATTCCACTGCTTTTAAATTTCTAAAAATAACTTTTTGTTAATTTGGGCCCAATCGCCGATGTGTTTGTTGCAGCAGCGATGAAGCTGGTCACAGCCTCGACCGTCGCGGCTCTGCTGCTGCTGCTGCTGACGCTGCTGCCGGACCCCGCGGTCGCGGTCAAGGGCGGCGGCAGTCGCGGCGGAAGCAACCGCGGAGGCAACCGGGGCGGCGGGAACCGTCGAGGAGACAACCACAGGCCCAACACGCCCAGACCCTACGTGCCTCCCAAACCCGTGACGCCGAGACCTAGCCACCGCGACGAGGTCGTCAAACCCAGCGCCCCCGTCTACAACCCCGAGAGCAGCTACCCGAAGCAGCCGGCGGTCAACCCTGGGTGGAATCCGTCGCCTCCAAAGCCAGCGCAGCCGGGATGGAATCCTCCACAACCCGGATGGCAGCAACCAGGCCAACCGGCGCAGCCGGGATGGAATCCTCCACCACAGCCGGGATGGAAGCAGCCTGGACAACCTCAACCAGGGTGGGCTCAGCCTGGACAACCTCAACCAGGGTGGGCTCAGCCCGGGCAACATCAGCCTGGATGGCCACAGCAAGGTCAACATCAGCCTGGATGGCCACAGCAAGGTCAACATCAGCCTGGATGGCCACAGCAAGGTCAACATCAGCCTGGATGGCCACAGCAAGGTCAACATCAGCCTGGATGGCCACAGCAAGGTCAACATCAGCCTGGATGGCCACAGCAAGGTCAACATCAGCCCGGCTGGAATTCTGGCTGGGGCCAACCAGCTTACCCTGGGCAGCAATGGCACGGCAGTCCCAGCTATCCTGGACAGGTCCCGTCGTTCGGTGGAGCAGGGATGCACCCTAACAGCGTGGGGCAGCAGTCCTTCCTGACCAACTCGTATCATCCCAGCTATTTCGGAAACTCTGGCTTCAAGTCCAAGAACAAGTTCTTCCCGAGCTTCGGTGGCGGAGGATTCTACGGCGGAAGCTACGGCCGTGTCGGCAGCTTCGGTTCCTCCAAGATGCGCTACGCACCTCTCCTCCCGTTGCTCTTCTTACTGCCGTGAGTTATCTCTGCCGTCTCCGAACCAGCAGCGGCGTGTGATCGTTGAATCTTTTTTTATTTTTCAGGTTCGTAATGCCGCATTATTCGTCGTCTATGTTCCGCTCCTGCGCTTGCGTTTCCATTAACAAGATCACCGTTTGCCCCAACAAGTTGCCCGACGGACACGTACCATCGTGCGTCGACGACGACGCCACCGCCATCTTCATATTGTCCAGGAAAGTCGCTTACCTCAGTGGAGATGCTTTCAGGTAACGATTCTTCTTCTGTAAGGTGAAGCAGAATAAAAATTCCCTGTGAAGAAAGTAGACGGTCTGAATTAAGTCTTTTCCGCGGCATTAGTATCGAGAAACTGCTTCTTTATTTCTCATAACCAATTGTCAGTCAATTGTGTTGAGACTCATTTCGTGAAGTTTCAGACAAACAGTACTAGATAGAAATCAGTAACAGTAGCAACAAATAGTTGTGAAATAAGTGAAGCAGAATGCACAAATAAATATGTTTACCTGTGGATGAATCATATAAATATCCTCCTAAAAATACTTATTAGTAACATATCAAGTTGCAGTGGTACAAAAACAAGAAAATTAGATGTAGTGTTCTCGGGATTCCATCCGTGTGTCGACGTTTGTTTCCCACAACGTTTCGATGACTTGCACCGCCATCTTCTTCAGGTGAAGTACCGTGATTATCATATATGGTAGAGCCGTGGTCCGTAATATGACTGGTATCCTCACCCCGCTCACTACCAGAACCAACAGGAAGGATTTGGACTCCCAGACGACGGGTCTACCATATATGATAATCACGGTACTTCACCTGAAGAAGATGGCGGTGCCAGTCATCGAAACGTTGTGGGAAACAAACGTCGGATGGAATATCGAGAACAATATGTACTACTACTTCACTGGGAAAAGTACCTTAATTACAAGAAAATGGAACAAGGAAAGTCAAAGTCTTTAATCTTCAGATAGATGTTGGCAGACTATTATGCCAGGTTTCAACAAAAACATCTTTCAGGGAGTTCTTCAAGAAAATGTAAGTACTCACTCTGAAGTGATTAATAACAGTCATCAAATTCAGATGTGCATAGCTTTGACACAAGGAAGGACCTTCACTCCGACCCTCCTGAGCCTATTCACGGCACTTTCCAGCATTTCGGCCTAGGGAGTGAAGACCATCAATTCCTAAATTTGTAAGTTTTAAACCGTGTTTTATGTATACACAGGTATTGTAACAAAGTAACCATATGTTCTCTATTGTATTTTCATGGTTTAGTATAATGTAAGGGAGGGTAAGTACGCAGCTAATTTTCATGGTGTTGGCAGCACTTTACAGAAACTTTTTGGTACTATTTTAGTGCGTGTACAAGTGCAGGATCACACGCTGGCCGTAATGACAACGACTTGTTGCTATTTTTTTAATTTCACGAGTTTAAAACCTAAGAATTTCGAGGCACATAACAATGAATTGTAATCACATATCATTTTAGGCCAGTTTGTGCTTAGTGTTTGCACGGTGCAGGCCAAGAGCACTGCATAGGCCTAATCTTTGCCTCACAAATAACATATCTTCTTGAATGGCCATTTTTTATCTCGTTTTATTCCTCGGCTCTTTTGTAAATGCTTATTTTCACTTTACAAATTACGTTCTTTTCGTATTTTTACAAGAATTTGACCTCTTCTAGTTTTACCCAACTGAAAATAAGGTTTCAGATCAGCTTCAAAACGGAACAGAGCACATTTCAGACGGATTTAAGTACCAACGAATTATATTGCAGCTCAATTTAAGAAACCGTCAAATGAAACTGGCTGATTGTTTGAACGACACAAGGTTCACACCACTTGTCATAGTTTTACAAGGAAACTTACCCATTCAAAACCTGGAAAGCTTAAATTCCAAGTTACCTGCTGTCGGAATTCATTCCATTTTTCCGCTTCATAAACTCAAGGAAAAGGAAAAGACTTTCAAAGAAGTCAGAAATACTGAACAAGAAGTTTTAGGGATTTCCCCCGGGTTATGTCAATCATGTACAATTCAGGTAAGAAGATGGCGGAGATAGCCTTCGAAACGTCGTATCTTATATCTTGTTCAGACTATCCACCCGGAAAGCTTACATTCTCTAAGTCAGAAATAATCTCTTCACTGTTTAAGAATGGATTAGAAGGAAAAGAGCAAATGGAGAAGAGAAGGCAAAAACTGAAAGGATATCAAATAAAGCCATTAAACGATACACAGAAGGTGACAGGAGAAACCATCAATAAAAGGATACTCTGAAGGTTAAAATTAGACCCACAACCCAGCGAAAGTATCTCTGAAATATCTACTGATGCTGATGATTGTTCAGGATGTGGATAACAGTTTTCTGATAACTGGATCCAGTGAGTTATTTAGGACTGTGATGCTCCGCCATTTGTTAGTGACTATTGCTAATGCGTACTCTTACCCTCATCTTTTTAAAAATATTTTTAGTGGCAAGCTTGTTCATTGTAATCTGACCCTCCCTTACCTTACCCGATAAAGTCTGAAAAGGGAGACGGAACATCGTATTTTGTAACTTTGATAACTCTTACCCCTTCCTGCTCAGACACTCCCGCCAGCTGGAGTACGTGAACGTGACGCGCACCAGCGTGGAGGCGTTGCCGAGGGACGTGTTCCGCTCTACGCCCAAGCTGAAGACGCTGGTGGTGCAGGGCAACGGCGACCTCAGCACGCTGGACGGCGACCAGTTCCGCGGTCTCGACGCCCTCGAGATGCTCTTCCTGGACCACAACCAGCTGGAGCGCGTGGACGCGGACCTGCTGCGGCCGCTGGAGGCGCTGACCACGCTCAACCTCGGCCACAACCGCTTGGCGTCGCTGCCCGCGGGGCTGCTGGAGCGCAACGGTCGTCTGTCTGAGCTGTCCCTCAGCGGCAACAACCTGCGGTCGCTGCACGAGGACCTGCTGCAGCACTGTCCGCGGCTGCGCGTGCTGCTTCTCAGGGACAACGCGCTGGGGTCGCTGCCGCCGGGGCTCTTCCGCAACAACGACAACCTCGAGTGGCTAGACCTCGGCCGCAACAACCTGATGGCGCTGCCGGCGACACTCCTCAAGCCTTGTCCGCGGCTGGGATGGCTCGGAGTCGCCCACAACCAGCTGGTAACCATCGAGTCGCCGCTTCTGCTGGACCACGGCAGCGCCCTCTCCGCGCTGCAGCTCGCGGGCAACTCCTGGCAGTGTTCCTGCGACCTCCTGCCCCTGGCCGGTCAGTGTCCGTCCCGCAAGACTGCGGTCCTCCTGCTCCCGGCGCTGACCTCGCGCCTGTTTCAGGTTGGGTGGTGCTGCGCGCCGACGCTGTGGACGGCGCCGCCCCCACGTGTCGGACGCCGAGTGACGTGTCCGGCTGGGAGCTGCGACGCTGGTTCCACGACCGTGGCGCCCTCTGCGAGTCTTCAGCCCTGCAGAGCCGCCTCCAGGAGCTGCTGCGGCTGGCGCTGGCCCTCGCCTGGGAAGACCCTCAGGCGGGCCTCAACGCCTCCGTCTCCTTCGTCGCCACCAGCCACTTCCGCTACGCCTTGGCCGCGGAGACCCACGTCGACCCCGACCTGCTGGTGGGCCGCTTCGTCGACCTGCTCGGGGGCGTCTACAGCCGCAAATTCCCAGGTCAGTCTTGTCTATTACCAGTCTTTAGCAAAGGACCAATTCACTAACAATGCCTACAGTGTTTCGTCCTCACATTTGCCATTCATTCAGGATTCATATGACATTTAACTTTGTGAACCTTATCCAAAGACAATTACAATCCAAAATGCCCTAAATGTTAAAACAAAATGGAGTAGATTTGTCTGTGAATAAGTCGTTTTCTTTCATTTAATTATATATTATTTGTAATAAGATCGCATAGTAATATCAACTAGGAGTGTGACTGGGCTCTTGTAGACACATGTAGTCAGTTCTGAGCATTAAGATTGCGTACCAAGTGTTATTCTGTCGATCAAAAATTTATTTTATTTTAAAATGTTTAATATATAATGACGCTATTCACCGATAAAAGAAAAATAATAACAATCTATA
Organism: Eucriotettix oculatus; assembly: GCA_034510155.1. NCBI lineage: Eukaryota > Metazoa > Arthropoda > Insecta > Orthoptera > Tetrigidae > Eucriotettix > Eucriotettix oculatus. The sequence goes on along the minus strand of CM067377.1, from coordinate 214,737,984 downwards.
ATTCAATGAAACAGCCAATGTCTGAGTAAAGGCAAATAAAAATTCACTTACTATATTTGTAATACACTACAATTAAAAATTAAATCTATAATTTATGGTCCACATTTTTCCTTTGATTTTTGTCAAGATTCTTTGTAATCATTTTTCTTGTAATGGTGTATATCATATATATTAAATATTGAAAATGTCCCATAATATAAATTGAGGTTTGATTGACACAAGTCCACTACATATGTAATGAGGTGCGAAGACAGCCTGTCGCTATCCTGTGGGCAAGCTCGTTACTGACTGTCTGTCTGTCTACAGTAGTCAGTCAATCAGTTCACACTCTAGTTAATAGTACTGTAGTTGAGTTTTTATTTTTTACCTAGAAATTTGGTATATTAAGGATGTAATAACTAGGAAATGAATACTTTGAAACTCCAACAAACAAATGAAAATGTGATACACCATTTTGCAGAATTCTTTATTTTTATATTATCCGAGTAGTAGATGTCTTAAATGTCATCTTCAAATATGCAATATATTACAAACGGAAAACATTTTGTAGTTTGGCCAACTTGATTGTTCAGGGGGATAATTGGAAATGACCTTGTCTAAATGTAAAAACCAATCACCTGCTATGATATAGGAAATCTTGTTGGTATCTCAATTTTAAATTACTCACTTGAAAGTTTGGAATAATATAAACTATATTTTATATTGTTTAAACAGGCCTATAAAAAGATAGTTGCTATTGTAGGCACAACGTGCATCACTACAACCATTTCACCTATACAAAAAAGTCCTAGTAGCACACATCAAGTACAAGGGACTCACTAAATCTATCACTTTAATCCAGAAATGATCTTGCATAAATGTTAATTAAATAATAATTACTAAAAATGAAAGTATTATAGAAAAAGTGTTTCATATAAATTATTTTGTGTAGTTGACTATTAGGGCCCGTTCACACGATACTCTTAGTCACAGACTATCAAATTCAGCAAGGGAAAAGCAGTTATTTTCTAACTGCATTGTGACTATGGTAGCCATTCTGACGAGGGATACAGACTAGACTTGACTAATCCAGTCTTTGAGGCATTCAGGAACATAGTCTATCTGAAAACTATGACTCAGCAGATATAGAGCCTCACATTTCTGTTCAAACGGTAGTCTGCTATTGACCACTTTTTCAATTTCATTTTTGCGGAATGTGGTTCTTTGATGCCGAAAAATTATTGCTGTGGAGAAAAGACCCACACCTCATGTCATAACACGTATACATATTATTATTATTTCAATGAAATGTGTAAATTATTGTGTCTTTACCAACTTTTTAAAGTATTATTGACAGATTATTTTTGTGTATATACGAAAAGAAAATATTATTACATGTGTCACAGTAATATTAGTTTTATATTCTTTACATGACACCAAAGTTCTTTGTTCTGTGTAACCAAAACAAAAGCTGTCGGTAATCGCCATCTTTTAGTTCCCATATGTATTTTGTTGTTATTGAATAACGTACTGTATCAATTATCGGAGGCTATATTTCTACTAGTTTTCAAAATTAGTTTCCATTAGAGGGTACAACATTATTCTAAACCCATATATATCTTGAGAATAATTCAAGTTATACACATTATAATTAATATAGGAAAATGCTGGTGGAGGTGGGCAAAGCATTACTTTACTTCCTCATTCTCTTGTCATTTTCCCGGTAACTACTTTGGGAATGTGACCCTGGCAGAGCATTGTAAAAATATCCACCTGAGATGTCATTAAAGTTCATCGCAGTATCTGATGACACCATCACAAGCAAAGTCTTATTTAAAAGAAATCTCCTTGAAACTTCTGAGAACAATGTTACGCTGTAATATAGTTGGATACACTACAAATGTAATGAAATGCTACTGAATAACATCCATTAGAAAAATTCTGTAGAAGTAACCAATGTGCTAAAACACTTTGCATTTATAAATACATCATCTCAAATATTTTTAAACTTATGGAAACTGAAGCTAAAACATGTTTGGAAATCACTATGGCCACTGGAAGGTAGAGAAATGGTCAACATGCCTTGGGCTTATTACAAAGAGAGGGTTGAGTTGAAGGTTGGGATGCGAAGCGACTACGGCTCACTAAGGGCGCTGTTCACACAGGATTTCCTTGCCTCACAAAACTACTAGACTAGATTACTGCTTGACTATCATGTGAACACAACCATATATGTTTTGAAAATTTACTTACTGTTTGTTTCTTAATAATCTCCTAGTAATTGCTTCATGAAACCTAAGGATTTACATGAGCAAATTGGAATTAAATTAGATTTAAGAAATAATTCAATTTTTATTATGGATATGTGTGTCAGAAAATGGCAGTGACAGGTTAATTAAAAGAATAAGGGCAGGAAAGAGACAAAGTTGGTGACTTACTTGAAGCTCACAGATAGCATGAACCATGCCTTTCAGAGGCAGTCCCTGTTCATCAGAAACAAACATACTGCCATCAATGACTGACTGTCACTTGCAATGCCCTCCTAATCCTCCAATGAATAGGGTGGTGCCTCTGAAAAATAAAGAATTCAAAACCGCTCACAGCGCCCGCCATCTGTACACCTCAGGCTAGCCACCACGCCTCTGTCTCTTTCCTGTCCTTATTGTTTTAATTAACCTAATAATGTCATTCATCAATTGAGGTTCTACTTACTACTTACTCTAAAAAATAAACAAACCTGGGGCACCTGGTCACCCAATTTTTGCTGGTTACAATTCCCCCACCAAGAGGATTTCCGGTTTGGTGGATGACTCTCTCCAGACAAAAGTGAAAAACTCTCATTAATCCAAGACACCAATCATTTTCTCCATCGCATCTGTGAATTACCTATACCACTTCTGTGTAACACTACTGGTTACCATAGATGTTGTCTCCCTATACACAACACCAGTAGCCTGTCAGCAGGTCTTGCAGGCCACTTTACTGATTGCACTTACCCAGTTTGTCCTTAATAGAAACTTGTTGTTGGCCAGCCGATCACTGGATATGTCTTCCTAACTTTATTATAATAATGAAAGGAAAGAGATAGAAAGTAGGTGACTTACCTGAGGTTCACAGATGGCTGGCTCCTTGTAAGGTTAAATTTAGTTAGGAAGACATTTTCAGTGATTGGTTAGCCGACAACTGTCGTGGAAGATAAAGTGAATTTGGAAAGTCTACAATGCAGATGCAATGGCAGATTGAATAACGACGACAAAATATCAATTGTATTCAAACACTGCTCAGCAAACCTCCTATGGTCTTGTGGTTAGCATAGCTGCCTCGCACCACAGAGGTAGTGGGTTCGAATCCTGGCTTGGGCTTGGATGTTTGTTGTTTCAGAAACCTTACTATATAAGCTTCCACTACTTGTGCACTGCCGCTTCATATTTTCAGCCATGGGTTTTGTTTAAAATCACATTCATGTGATATAATCCTCCAGAAGGAACTAAGATTTATCAAAACTTTTGCAATCTATGGTTAGTAATGATAAATTTTCAGAGTAATCAATTTAAGGGTGAAAGTAGGCAATTAAAATGTAATTTAATTAATTTAGCTACATGTTTTGGTCATAATGTGGACATGTAAATAAACATTTTAATTTGACAATTTAAAATATTTATTTACAACCCTTGATTGAATTTTCACTTATTTGGACAAATGTTTCGTACATCATAGACCATTTTTAAAATACAATGGTCTTGTAAAATTAGCATTAGAGGCAAGCGTGTGGGTTAAGAACAGAAGAGGGAGGCCAAGGGTGGAATAAGCTAAGCAGATTAGGGAGGATGTGGGTTGTGCTAGTCATGCGGAAATAAAAAGGCTTGCGCAAGATGTTACCATGGAAGCTTGCAGCAGACCAGCCTTAGGAATTAATACCACAACAAAAACATACATAGTATATGAATTATTTGGCCTACAATTTATTCTTATTGACTTTATTCTTTTGCAATTTATTTTTTATTAAGAACACCCAGTGTTGTCCAAGTATTTATTCATATTAGTCCAACAGAGAATTGAACTATACAATATTATTGTGGTCATCATGTCTCTCTCCAGATATAGATTTACCAATCACCTATTCTTTGGATATCATAGTGAAATTAATGACTTAACTGTTGCTGTTTGTATTGTTGAGTTGAGGGGAAAGCAGTTTAGACTGAAAGGGGAAGGGGGGATTAAGGGACTTTCAACTTCAAAATATTAACAGAAACATTTTCTGAGGTGAGCACTACAACTCACCAAAATTTCATAGCAATTGGTTGATTGGTATAGGAGCACATATGGGACAATTAAACATACATTAATTTTTAATTGTGTAGGTTTATTATTATATTTATTTTGCATCATTATGTCATTGTTTTATTAATCTTTTTTAAAAAATAATTTTCACAATATAATAAAATAACTACAGGTAACAGCATGTTAGAAACTGGGATTGGTTAGTGGTTGAAATTAAAAATGAAGATAGACAATTTCTCTCTGGCTTCTTAAGCTGGAAAACTTTATTTTGTAGGTGTAAATAATTCCACAACTGGACAAGTGATTGGAAATACAAATTCAACTACAAATACCACACTGTACTCTGAAGCAAGTGAGGTGGATAAAATAAAAATGAAGCTAATGAAAGCAGGAACAATTGAAGAAATTGAAACCATCTTTAACGAAACATTAGGAAATAGAACAAAATACATCGCATTAGAAGAAAATGGTAAATGGCAGCTTTTCCCTTAGTTCTGATATCTTACTTTAATTTAAATTTGAAAATTAATACAAAGGTATTTACCTGTTTTTCTCATAGGTTCAAGGTTAGATACTGTTGAGGCCACCGCCACAGCTCCTACCACAATGTCAAGTGTTAATTCTACTGTGTCAAACTTGCAAAAACTGCAGCAAGATATCGTCAAAGCTAAATCTGTAAATGAGTTGTTGGATGTTGCGTTTAAGTCCTTGAGAGAAACAAAAAGCAATGTCTCCCTTGCCAAAGCTCAGAAAGACAAGCTCAACATTACATCACTCAATTTCACCTTTATATTTAAAGATGTTCCCCAAAACATGTCGTCCAAAGTTGACAAGGGTATAGTTGAAGAACTGCATCTACTGTTTGGAGTTAACACCACATCTAATGTGACCATAAATGCAACGACAAACTTGAATCTTCCCTCAATTGCGGCAGAAACAAACTTGACTGAATCAGTGAATTCAACAGTCAACACAAACGGTACTAACAACATATTGGACACAGCTGACAAAATAAATTCAATTGTTACAGACAGTGCTGTAAACTCAAACACAACACTTATTTCAAATGTGGATAAAGCAAACTTCACAGATTCAAGTAGCTCTTCATATAATGTTAATAGAACAAATACTGATTATTTTTCAACAGAAAAAATCTCTGATGGAAACCACACACTTATTCCTGACACAATCCATGGATCCAACTTACCTGTTGACAATGCCTCAAAGACATCCACAAATACTTTAACCCTTACCAACCATACAATGGCCAATTCCACTGATTTACTCAATGTAACCAATATTATCACAGGCTTACAATCAGAGTTACAAACGGTTATGATGATGTTGCTGACTAGTGTAGACCGTGCCAAATGGGATATGGAAAATATTAAGTACAACAATGTCTCAATCAAGAAACCGAGGCCACCTTCCTCTAATTTAATTTCCAGATCTTCAGCTACTAGCAATAAATTTGCAGATTCAATTATTTGCCTTCACTTGCTGACCACAGTCATTGCATACAGAGTTCTATATTAGAAGATATGTGGTATGATATTCTGTGATTTGTTTGATATTGTGGCCTTCTAAATGTGCTTTACATGTATTTATATATTAAATATTTGCAATCAACTGTGGAACCAAGTTTGTATACAAGAAATATTGTTATGACATTGAGTATAAATTCATTATTACACATCACAAACAAAACAAATACAGTTTACAAGTCATCATGGCTTGTGTCTGAAAAAACAATTCTTTTTACACGTATGCTAGAAAAGAAACCTGCAAAGTATTGAATGATAGTGCATCAAATTCAAGCATACTTCAGACTGAAAAGTTGCTATAATGTTATAAAAATAGAATTTACGTATGCCCATCAAAATACTTTAGAATTATTCAGAATCTTTACAAATCATAAAAAAGCATTTGATTTGTTAAAATGTCAAAAGTATTAAGGGATTTACAATAATGTTGTTATTAAGGGATTTGTTATGTACATATTATAGGAGTTTGTTAAATGGTAGGAATGTAATTAACTAATAAACAGTTTAATCAAAAGAAGTTTCACATTTTAAGTTTTTATTCTCTGTACTGTAATAGTATAGAAAATTTGGATAACTTTTTCTGTGTATACAAGCCTGCATTTACTTGTGGGTAATCATCCTAACCTAAGTTCAATATTCATATTTCTATAAATATATATCAAAATCCATGTGTTTGCTGAAATATTTTACTCTATATGATAAAAAATGCTAATTGACATTTGATTAGATCAAGAATAATAGTTTTTCTTAACAATGTTGAAAGTTTTATAAACTATTTATAATTTTTTCATGGCCTTAATGTCTTCATATAGTTTTTCACATCTTTTAAGTCAATTTGTTTCTTACAACATTCTTAATTATTTAATTTAAATTGTTTCCCACCAGACTTACCTACATTCAATTCAATTTGTGTGTCTTGGGTGCATCATTTTTGACCTATCAAAATATTACATTTTTTCTACATCAAAAATATAAAAAACTATCTGGTTCCTGACGGACTCTTAAACCATCAATTTTCTTCTATTGTACTTCACTTTATAAAGCTTTGTCTTCCCAACTGTCCATGGTCATAATTTAATACTCTATTCTTAAAACTTAATAATATTCTCCAAACTTCCCAGTTTAGTGTTGGAAAATTCTATAATTTTTAGTTAATACCACAAAATCAAAATAGTCGGGTAATGATATGAAATCAAATTTTGTTCATCAACATCCTGCAGACAAGAAATGAAACTAAAACACACTTTCACATCAAGTGGCACTATCAACACAGTATTTTTCCAAATTTTATAAATTCCTCTGAGAATGCTCTACAATTTAACTGTTTAGTTAAGTTGTAGCTGATCAGGCACTTTCAAAAGTTAAATATAAAAAAATACATGCAGGGGAGTTCCTATGCAAGAGCTGAATACAGAAGTTACCATTCACCAATCATTTGGTAATTATCTCAGAACTGCATTATTCTGTCAAATTTAAATCAATTATGAGTCCTTCTGTAACACTATCCATTATTATAGATTGTGGCAATACTTATTTCCATAGCATCTGAGAATAAGCTGATTCAAATTTTGTTAAACTGCATTAAATGAAGGATACAAACAATTTAAAGCTTTGAATACAAGAAGAGGTAATAGGATATTTAATATTCTATAGCTCTAGTTAATTTTCAATTATTTTCTTAAGTTTTACTTGTGTACTGTACCTGCCATTTTTAAATAAATTGTTCTTGTGAAATATATAGATGTTTTTTTAAATTATTTTAAAATAAGTCAATATCTTTCATTTTTTATTATCTACTAATGGAAAGAAAGTTTTAAGATATAGATAATTATATACTGTATATCCAAAAAGACATGTTGCACTGGCCACAGAAAAGCAACAAAATAAGATAGAAATGTGAAGTTTACACCAAATAAAAGAAACTCTCAAGTTCCTGTAGCATTATGTGCAAGTGTGTGCAGACCGAAGTGACAATACAACAGCATGAACTGCATGGCAGCAGATCAGCCCACAAGATGTGGATGGTATAGAGGTAAGTTCAGTGTGTTCTGTGACTTGCTAAACTTGAGTGCATGAAAAACTGCAATGTGAATATTGTTGTGTTTACTATGAAGCGCCATCACATAGGAATAACATTACTCGGTGGGATGAGGACACCCCATTTTGGTAGGCCATCGGTAAGTGACAAGTCTGTAGGGGCTATATGGGCGAGCTACCTAAGGAGCCCTAAAAATCTGTGCATGTGCTCCACAGCTACATCTAGATGTAGGTGTTAAAGAAAAATTACAGCTGTTGCTCAATCTAGCGGATATACCCTAATGATTTGCATTTGCTACAGATATGCTTCATGATATTGACAAAGATAAATGATTCATGCAGAAGATTATGTTTAGTGATGAGGAGGCATTCCATGCCTGTGGAGATGTTCACTGCCACAATGTCCAAATATAATTGCTAAAAATGATCACACCTATGATGAGTATGAACATAACATAAAGTGAACAGGTGGTGTGATCTGAGGCATGATAAAGTGATAGGCCCATTTTTCATTTCAGAGCAGACTGTGATGGCAAAAAAATTACCTTGACATGTTGAATTGTATGCAGCCCCACAATTTCCAGAATGTGTCATCTTTTAACACGAATACACTCCTCCACACCATTGTTCATGAGATCTGAATAAAGCATTCTGTCAAGCAATGGCCACCACAATCCCCAGATCTGATGCCCTTTGACTTTTACTTTTTGGGCTATGTGAAGAAATGTGTACAGTGAACACATCAATTACATTATCCTTAACTGTGTGTGAATAGCATTATCAAAGAACGAAGGTTTTCCTGGAGTATCTGCTGCTTCAATAGTTCTTGGGCTTCCAACTGGGTGAAAGTAGGAGGTCACTGCCATTGAAACATCGTGACCAATGCCTTCTTTCACCCAGTTGGAAGCCCAAGAACTATTGAAGAAACTTTAACATTGTTTAGATGTGTGTAAGGCAACAGAAAGAGACCACATCAAACAGCACATAATAAGTACAAAACTTGGAGTTTTCCTTTCATTTGGTGAAGATTTCACATTTCTATCTTGTTTCATTGATTTATTGTAATTGGTTAACAGTGCATCATTTATGAACACGTTGACAAGAGAATTAATACGGATAGAAAAGAGACAGAAGGTTGGGGGCTTAGCTGAAGTATAAAGCTGGCAGACATCATTATCTCCTGACAAAGGAAGTGGTTAGGCTGGACATAACTCAGAATGCTCTTCCTAATCTTCTGACAAAGGGTGCAGTTGCCTCTGAAAACTTAAAAAAGAACTCCACACTTGGCCAGCTTTACATTTCCAGTAAGCCATCATATTTTTTAATCTTTTTCCTGTCCTTGCTAATCATATCAATTATTTTGACAATATCTGTTGACTTACCTTAAATCAATAGTATTACCAAGCCAGGAAGTAGTAAAATGTCCAATTTTCAACTGTCTGAAGTGTGTGGTAGTCATTATATACAACATGGACAGGAGATAGAGTATCAGTGGCTTACATTAATTGAAGGTCAGTGTCAGCAGGTTTGACAGAAAAGATACATTTAGTAAATCATTTATAGGTATTGTTAAAAAAAAACTTGAGTAGTTAGAAGGTCAATCTTATTTCTACAAATGTATTACATATATTGCAAACATTTGTTCAGGCCTTAATTCATGAATAGAAATTGACTTTCTCCAAGCAACTTTAGTACCCGTATGCCTTTACATATTTTTCTCTTTCATATTGTTATTGTGTTGAATAGTCTAGAGGAGAGGGAGAGGAGGAGGGAGTGCAAATGGTTTATGTGAGCATTTATCACATAGATAATTGGAATTCAAAGTTCAATTCTGGAGGTCTTGGCTTACTTTTTTATGCCATGCATGGTACACTGAATATATAAAGTAAAGAATACTTGGTTAGTACAATGTATCTGCCAAAAAAGGATAACCTCTCAGGAAATTTAATTCCAAATACAGTGCCTTGTTGTGCCAATCTTTTGCATCATTATCCACAAGAGTCATCTGTAATTTAAAGAAGAAATGTATAGTTTGCCAAATTCAATATAACCTGCAACAGATTATGACTCATTTACTTTTTACTCAATTTTACATATATTTATTAAAACACACAAATTATTAAATTAATGCTACAGAAATTAGAAATTTCTCATAAAATTTGTTAGTTATGCTTATTTTAGCAAGAGCCAGTGCATAGACAGAATTACCCAGTCATGATTGAGTAATTTTGTTCCTAGACACATACTCTGCAAAGGCTGGAAGAAAAATTAAGATTTCAATGGAGATTAATTGATTTTGAGTACTATAAGTTTCGCCTTCAGTTTGTACTAGTTTTTCTACAGAACTTCCTTCGAGAAATTCCTTTCCATAAATTAATAGGCAAGTAAAGAAAATACAAATCAAACTATTTCCAAACATAATTACAATTGAGTATTTCTCAGGAATGTGCTCAACAATTAAGTTTTGGTACTATTAAAATGTTGTGTATATCCAATAGACTGATTTTTATTTATCCAGATTATTAAAATAGTAGTAATTTAATTTTTTTCATTTTTAAAAGGCTAGTTCTGTATTAGTAAAAAGTTATGCCTCTTTCTCCCTTGTTTTGTGGTCTTAGTAGAAGAATCTTAATCACTTGCTGAAGTATGTCAAAATATTCAACAGTTTGCCTGGTTTTCATTGTCACCCAACATATTTTTGTTACACAAAAGTAATTTAGATTATTTTTGGCCTAAGATGATGTAATTCTGTTCTAGTAAGAGGAAACTAAATTGGAGACAATCAGATTTCATTTGAGAATCCATCACAAAAGGACATATATATTAAAGTTAAATTTATTATTTTAACAACATGAATGCTCATTTTATATCAATGACTATTTACAATTAATGGGCAAGTGGATATGATTTGTTATCATCATCACATTCCTGTGTAACATTTATTTGAATCTACTTTTTCTTCAGATACTGGAACAGCAAGTTTAGATGTTACATCAGTACCAAAACATTCTCCACTCCCAGAGGATAAATATCTTCATCCAGAATTGGCAAACACCAACCAAACAAATGTACATGTGGTTAAGAAACGAGAGATTCCAGATGTGCCATTGCCACTCAATTTCACACACATTTTCAAAGACATCCCACAAACGTTAATATCTCAGGTCGATTCAGGCTTGCTAAAGGAATTGCATCTGATATTTGGAATAAACACAACAACCTTGAATGAGTCCATCAGCAATTCTACCAATAAAATGCAAGACCTAGATATCAATATAGTAGAGGGTTTGAGGATGGAACTGCAGCAGGTGGTAACTGTCCTCTTGACCAGTGTGGATCGTTCCAAATGGGATGCCACGGTCACTGTAAGGAAGCCACACAAAGGCTTGTTAGGAAGTGCCTCAAAGTGCTGCCCTGACTTTGTTACACTCCTCTGCATAATTGGTGTTTGCTACTTTAAAAGTTCTTACACAATAAAAATGGTTATAAAATAATTAATTGAGTGTACTATATTTATGCATGTGATGCCATGAAACCAATTTATGCTATTTGTTGTTCATGAAATAAAAAGAAAGTTTTCTAGCTTATGTAACTATGATGCAAACTTTATTGCTTCTTAACACATTCGAATGTATTTACTAAATGAGGAATATGCAAATATGTATAAACAAACATGAGCAATTCTTTCTATTTTCCAATCGTACCATTAACCATTCAAACTAAAATTTTGTAATTATTACTTAAATCACAATAAGAAAACCTTGAAAAGAACATTATAAGTACCTGAAGAGAATTATATATCTATATTAATTTATTGTTATTTTTGTAATACATTATCAACTTTTATTGATTAAAATATTACAAATATTTGATAAATACTAAGACTATATTTTCCTGTATCCATTGTGAATGTATTTTAGAAAGTTTAGAGCACTTAATGATATTAGTGTTGTTGTATCTGTGAATAATTAAACACTGCAAATCAAGTCATAGCCATTGTGATATTATACGTGTAATTGTCAATAAATATTTTATATTTGAGGTCACTTTGCATTCTTAATGAATAATTATCAGATCTATGAAACACACTTCATAATCTTTGCGGCAATTAAGAAACAAATATTAAATTAAGGTCAGAGCTAAAATCCTACTGCTAATAAAGATGATTTAAAACATAAATAAGTGTACAATATATGATTCAGTAATTTTCTCAGAAATCTGTGTAGAAAAAGAAATACAAACAAGATAGGAATGGGAAATATAGACCTATCGATAAGAATTTAAATAAGGTCACCTCTGGTCTAGTGGCCAGTGTCATAGCCTCACATCACAGAGGTCTCAGGTTTGATTCCTGGCATGGGCCTAGGTGCTTATGTTGAGGGTATTTTCACATTCCCTAGCTTTTGCAAACTGGACTAAACAGTAAATTAGTTGCTGAAGTACATAGTCTTTAAATGACCTTTGAAGTTGGAGCAACTATAAACAGAATACCGTGAGTGTGTGTGTGTGTATGTTCAGGGTACCAAATGAAAAAGTGGAGGTACTGAAGGGTGTTAGTTGATGTGGACAGAAAATGAGAGAGAAAGATATGAAATATGCTTTGAATCATATGTTCAGCATAGAATTTATGCTCAGAGAAAGACATATGCTAAGCATAGAGAGGAATGAAAGAAGAAAGAAAGGTTGAAAATATTCACCTGGATTGTCACCATTAGTTACCATTAGGCTAAGCCGCCGGTGCATAGAAGATAGTTGGTCGTGTAGGCTATATGATTTATTTAGTTGGTATGGATAAAGATAAGTGAGATACCTTTCTACGCTTAACATATGTATTTCTTTGAGCGTGATATTATGCCATACCCATGATTCCAAAGAACAAATTTCCTGCCTTTCTCCCAAATATTTATATATATATAAATATGAGTCATGAAATGACATTGTCATGTTAATTAAAACAATTAATTCGGAAGGGACAGAGAGATAGAAAGTAGGTGACTTACATGAGGTTCATAGATGGTAGACACCTTGTGAGGTTTAGAGAACTTGAATTTTCGGAGGCACCGCCCCCTTCATCAGAAAGTTAGGAAGACATTTCCAGTGATCGGCTAGCCAACGACTGAGTCTCTTCTATCCCACTTCTCTCTATCCATCCCAACTAAATACATCGTATATATATATATATATATATATATATATATATATATATATATATATATATATACCATTAGGCTACGTCGAAGATAGTCAGTCATGGATATATATATATATATATATATATATATATATATATATCTCCATGACTGACTATCTTCGACGTAGCCTAATGGTCAAGGCGCTCTGCGGCCACAGCAGAGGCTCTGTGACGATCCGGGTTCGAGTCCCGGCGGCGCCGAATATTTTCAGTCTTTCTTCCTTCTACGCTTGACATATGTCTTTCCCTGAGCATAATTCTGTGCCAAACATATGTTTCAAAAGCATATTTCCTATCTTTCTCCCTCATTTACTATCCTTACTTACTATCCTAATATCCAAAAACCTGTGACTTCGTCACGTTACAAACGTTTCTTTAATTTGTAATTTTTATATATATATATAATCATGGTGAGCAAACAAATTTATACATAAGAGTACATCATATGATAAAATAAAACTAAGCAATCACACTTGGATTAACCATAAAACTATCAAATGTCTTTAGGTAGATACGGTTGAAGATTATAGAAATTATGATATCCAACCTTCTGATTCAATCAAACTAGCCACATTTTGAAAATACATTGTAAACTGTGTATGACCCAGAGTGGCAATGAAAAAATTTCAGTTGAAGACAATTGAGGTGTCCTTAAAAATACCTTAGTTAAATTTTGTGAGGTTTTGATTTGTTGTTTTGCCCTTTTGAAGCAGCCAATTTTAACATTACATGAATTTCTTTTTGAGATAATTTCTTGTTAGGTCAGGGTAGCCACTATGCCTGGCCATGGGTGTGGAGGTACTTTTCCAAAATGTACCACAAATGCAGACATCCCAGTTGCTTCATGTGTAATCACAGACAACCATGAATTTAAATAAGGCAGAATTCAAACAATGAACTATGATTATCATAACAGTAAACCCTGAACAGTTTTGATAGCTCCCTCACTACCCTTTCCATGAGGTTCATTTGTGGATGGTGAGGAGTTGTGAATACCAATTTAGCCAATGGTATGTAACAACTGTAACCATTTTGGACTAGTGAATCTTTTCATATCATCCCGCTTGCTTAACAAATAGTTGCAAACAATTGAAAAACTTAATAGTTGTAGTTTTGTTTAAGGAATAGACTTGTGTATACTTTGAAAATAAAAAATCACCGTAATGTATTTATTCTTTTAATTTGATGCAGGTAGAGGCCCATAAATATCTACAGCAGCTAATTCATTAATTTAGTAGGAATAATAGGTGTTAGTATACTGGAATAATTTCCATTTGATAATTTTACCCTTTGACATACATCGCATTTAGCAGTAACGGTGCGGATATCCCACTTTATCTGCTTCCAATAAAAGTAATCATAAATAAGTAAATAAATCTTTCTTAGCCCAAAATCCGATTACATTAGTAATTTGTGTTGGGACTAAGATCCTACCCTATGGCATTAAGCCATTTCTAACTAGAAAACTCTCTTAATATGTATTTGTTGGTATTGTATATCTGTAATGTCTATGGTATTCTTTTTATAGTATTTAAGAATGAATGGGTTCTGTGCTTGTAAAGAGATGAAGTGTAAAATCTAATTTAGATTGAATCATAATGTCTAAAGCACATAAGTGAAGTGTAGATCTTTGAACAAAACTGATCGGAACAATTATTTCTACTACAAAGATCTGGGATATGATTTTTGTGCCTTGCCAATGATGTACAAAAAATCATATTGCTGGCTATATAATATCCAGCACAAAATCCGCTGATTTTGAGTATAACACTTCTCTAGACATGTGAGGGTTTTATAATCTGTCTGGAGTAAAAATGATAACCTAATAGGTAAGGCTTAATTTCAACAATGACCACTAATAGACAATGGCTGTTTCTCAGTAGTTGTGTAATTTAATTCAGTGCCCATAAGCATTCTACTAATTAAAGAAACAAGTTTATGCTTCCCATTTTTATCTATTTGTAACAGCATACCCCCAAACCATAATCTGATATATCAGTTTTTGTACATAAAGAGTATCCTGAAAATCAGGAAGACTATAATTGTGTGAGAATGTAAGAAGTTGTATTTAATAGTTTCAAAAGTAGATTGGTGTTGGATTCTTTCTTTACCAATTTTATAGAGGATAGGTAATTATTGAATAATTTAACACATTTTGGAGGTGATATAGCATCTATTTCTCTTACTTTCTGGTTGGACATATAATTGCAATCAACAGAAACAATTAATTCTATACTACTCTGGATTTACTAAGTTTAAGTGTCATATTATTAGTTTCTAAAATACTAAACAATGTTATAATTTGTGTCATATGTATTACATATTTCAGAAGGATGAATAAAATGAATGGAGAATCAGCATAATTCTTTAAAATATAATCAATGTTAGGTGGTTGTTGATACTGCGGAAGGAATAGTTATACTTTTGAGACTTCAAGCATCTAAATGAATATGTGCTTTCCCTTCCTTTTTTTGTATAAGGGGTAGAAGATGGTTTAATAATTTTTTTATTCACCATTTCTTTAATAACTGCCATAACTTCACTTTGTATGCAAGTGGGATATTATAATTTCTACTTTTGAATGGCTTGTCATCAGTAACAGGTATTCTAAACAGGAAATTGTGGGGTGTTTTCCCAAACAAATTTCTATACTGGATCAATAAATCCTTCAATTGTAATTTAGATTCTGTTGATAAGGTCATATGGCTATTGAACTTTTTTATTTACTTGCTCTTTAAACTTTAGTGGGAACTGGACTATTTATATTTTTACTCAGGCAACATAAATTATGAACAGGTGCAGGACATGACCCAGTTCCATCCATATCTTTATGGCTTAGTATAGGATGGGCTATTTCCTCATCAAGGGAAATCGTTTGATACATTCTCATTGACAAATTCACACATACAACTCACACTGAAGCATATTACAATTAAGATCAATGAGCACATTGTTCTCACAAAGGAAGTCAATTCCAAGTGTTGTCTAGTATGTAAGACAACATCTATAACTTGAAACTTATGTCCTTTTAATTATATTTCTAAAAGCACCTAATATATGACATTCTTAAGTTTTGAGCCACTTGCAGTAGTTATCCTACCTTGTATGACAGGGTGTTAATAAACATCTTGTGTCTTTCTAATATAAAAATATAATAAAATTTAGTCTTTATGTTCCACATATATCATAGGGCATGTTCTCCTATTCTTACCTGAATTCACCATAACGTAACATTTCAAATTAGGTACTTAGGGTAAGCAGTAGGGTACCCCTCTTCTGCTTCCCTTGCTAGTTTCCCTCTAATTTATACATTCCATTCTGTATGTTTGATGGCATAGCATGTATATGATTATTCACATCTATATGATCTTCATAACTATAGCTATTACTTGCTAGTGTGTGAGCATTGTGCCTTACAACTTCATTATGTGAATTATTTTGTACATTACGATTACTTTGACTCATTTCTATTTTGTAATTGCCTCCCATTAATCTCATCTCATTGATGAGTCATATTCAGTGTAGGAGATCTCATTGTACTTATTTGGTTTTTTGTATCCACAATCAGAACAATACTGTTTTTGTACATTATAATATAACTGATTAGGTTGCTACTTCTGTTGTGTTTATAGTGTTTTGCTGTTAATTTGTCAAAAACAGTTGATAGAAGATAGTTTTTTGTTTTGCATAAAAATCTTTGCTGGTTGCTATGACGATGTAACACAAAGTAACAAAATCTAACAGGTTATGGTGGCCCAGCTCGATATTTGACTAGTTATGTTTGAATATTTTTGGGAATATTTAAACAAAGTTTAAAGTGAGAATTAGTGCTCGCAGCTATTGTGTGTGAAAAAATTAATAGTGTGGATCATTGTGTTAAATACTGGAAGTATTTTTCTCTACTAAATGGATCCAGTAAAGTTCCAGATTTGTAATCTTGAAGGCAGGGAAAATTGGACAAATTGGAGATGTAGGATTTTACTCATAATGAAGGGATAAGTGATGGAAGACCATCAAAGAAGGAAAACACCAAAATGGTAAAGGGTAAATGTGTAGCTTTAACAGCTGAAGTGAATGTATCAGAAAAAGTTAACATTAATGATTGGTTCTTTGATAATGGTGCTATGAGGCACACCACACATTCCAGCTTTGAGAAGTTCAGCAGTCCTCGGGAAGTAAAGGCTGCAAATGGAGACCAAATGCAAGCTGAAGTTTGCAACTCATGTCAATGGACAGGAATGGATTGTGAGTTTAAGTGATGTGTGGTATGTACCAAACATTAAAAGAAACTTATTTTCTGTGTAAGCAGCCCATGATAAAAACTGGGACAGCTACTTCATATCTAACAGCAACAGTGCTAAATTCTTTGCAAAAGGCAAATTAACTTTAGTAGGCGTTAGAGAGAAGTATGGAGGACTCTACAAAATTAAGGTGAGGCCAATTCCTCCAATTGTAGAAATTAATACAGTTGAAAAGGAGTCAATGTTGCAGCTATATCATGAAAGACTGGGACATCAAAATAAACGATATGTTAGGAAGATTATTGAAAGGGAACTCAACATCAATACAGAATTGGATGGTGAACTCTGTACAGGGTGCATATATGGCAAACAACATTGAGCTAAGTTTGGAACCAGGAAACGAGCATCTAAACCAGGTGAAATGATTCATGTAGATGTGTGTGGACCTTTTCAATGCCTTTCAATATCTAAGTGCAGATATTATGTCGTTTTTAAGGATGATTTCAGTAAATTCAGAGCGGTTTACTTCATCAAAGAGAAGAGTGAAGTAGTGACAAAGCTAAAGTTCTTTCTGGCTGCTGCAAGGAATGTTGGACACCCAATAAGAGAAATTCTCAGTGACAATGGAGGCGAGTTTGATAACAAAGTATTAAAACAAATTTTAGATGAAAATGGAATCAAACGACGACTCACTATGCCGAGAACACCACAACAGAATGGATGCAGTGAGAGAGAGAATAGGACTTTAGTAGAAGTTGCAAGGACTCTACGACTGACTCACAAAGAGTTACCACAGATTTTATGGGCTGAATTAATTAACACTGCAACATACATATTAAACAGAACTGGTCCAACAAATGTTGAAGAAAAGACACCGTATGAACTGATGTATGGGAAGAAACCTCGACCAACCCATTTAAGAGTAATAGGTAGGCCAGCGTATGTCCACATTCCGAAGGCAGAAAGGAAGAAAATGGACAGGAAATCAGTAAAAGGAGTACTGATTGGTTATGAAGATGATGGTTATAGAATTTGGATCAGGAATGGCAACAAAGTGATATGATCCAGGGATGTTATTTTTAATGAAAAAATAATTAAGGATGTGGTAAATAATCAGTTTCAAGAGACAGCTCCTGTGGAGCAACCACCACAGCAGCAGCTGCCAGACAATAATACAATGAAGCCAAGAATTGACTATGAGGACAATGAGGCAGGTGATGCAGTGCCACTGGGTGGAGATAGTGAGACTGAAAATGATCCCAACTCCAAGGCAGTTGAGAGAAAGGTCTACTCTAAGAAAACCATCTAAGTATGATGACTATGTGTTGATAACTGAATTCCAAAGAGAGGAACCTGGGACATATCAAGAAGCAATGTCCAGTGATGCGAAAGTCAGTTGGACAGAAGCAATGAAGAATGAGATGAAGGCACTCCAAGAGAATGAAACTTGGGAACTTCAACAGTTACCATCAGGGAGAAAGCCAGTAAAATCAAAATGGGTCTGTAAGGTAAAAATTAATCCAGATGGTTCAATAGAACGCTATAAAGCAAGGCTGGTCATCAAAGGGTGTGCACAGAAGAAAGGCATCGATTATGAGCAAACCTTCAGTCCAGTAGTGAGAGGAGTAACTATACGTACACTTGCACTGCAGCCAGGGAAGGTATGCAATTAATGCAATTTGATGTCTCCACAGCATTTCTGTATGGACAATTAGATGAGGAAATCTACATGTATCAACCTGAAGGCTTCAGTGATGGAACGGGGTGAGTGTGTAAGCTGAATAAGAGTTTGTATGGACTTAAGCAGGCACCTAGATGCTGGAACAGAAGTTTTCTGAAGAAACCTGAGTTCATCCAAACAACTGCAGATCCCTGTCTCTATGTAAGGAAGTTCACAACTGGAAAATTAATTCTGGCATTATATGTAGATGATGGAATAGTAGCAGCCACAAGCAAATCTGAATTAGACCAATTTGAAAGCGAACTTAGAGCTGAGTTCAAAATCACTGCAAAATCTGCAGATTATTTTCTTGGTATGGAAATAACAAGGAAATCAAATGGGAACATTAAAGTGACTCAAAGTGCATATGCTAAAAGAGTATTGGAGAAGTTTGGTATGAATTACTGCAGACCAGCAAAGACTCCAATAATCAAACCAGGGAACTGGGTGAAGAAAGTGCTAATGTGAAATTTCCATATAGATCAGCAATTGGAGCATTGATGTATCTTATGACAGGGACCAGACCAGACTTGGCCTATGCAATTATCAAGAAATCTTGATAATCCAGGTAGAACAGACATTGTTGCAGCTAAGAGAATATTAAGATATGATAGGGGCACAGTGGACTATGGGATTACATTAAAGTATTCTGGAGCGAAGGAAGAACTGGTAGCCTTCAGTGATGCAGACCATGGAGGATGTAGTGAGACAAGTAGGTCCACTTCAGGAGTAGTGTGCATGTACTCAGGGGGAGCAGTAAGCTGGATGAGCCAACGGCAGTCAAAGGTAGCAATTTCAACTACAGAAGCAGAGATTGTTGCAGCAAGCGAAGCATCAAGAGAAATAATCTGGCTAAAGTGACTACTTTGCAGTATTGCTGACTGTGAAGGTATTCCAGTGCTATGGGTGGATAATGAAGCAGTAAACAAGATAGCACAGAATCCACAGTATCATAAGAGAACGAAGCACATCAAAATACGACATTTCTTTGTGAGAGAAAAGGTATGTGATGGGGACATAATAGTCAGCAAGGTCAACACTGAGGATCAACTGGCAGATGGACTCACTAAAGTTCTTCTAGGTTCACAACTGAAGAAACTGTATGGGAATGGGTCTTAGTGGTCATTCTGAACTCGACAATTAACACAAAAAGGGAAGGTGTTGTTTTTTATAGTGTTTTGCTGTTAATTTGTCAAAAACAGTTGATAGAAGATAGTTTTTTGTTTTGCATAAAAATCTTTGCTGGTTGCTATGACGATGTAACACAAAGTAACAAAATCTAACAGTGTCTACCCATAGTTATTCTCAAAAGTTAAGTTTGGTGCTCTATTGGGAGTGGAGCCAAATTTCCCTTGTGGCATGGAAGATATGGAATATGGAATATGAATTCTAAGGACTGAATACCACAACAACTGTGTTTATATTGGTGTTGCTTCCCTTATATCTGTAACTAGGATTTGGTCTTTTGCTATTATTGGTTAAAAACTTCTGTAATGTTAACAGATATGAACTTTTAATAAGGTTTTGTATGTTAACTGAAAAACAACGTGTAATGATTATTTCATCATCAAATGTGGGTGGTTCACACATCTTTAATGTTCTTATTTGAATTGTGGCATGATCCTGCATTCTGTTAACATGTCTGTTCCATGACCCACTCATAATCCTTAGCTTGTGATCAACTTTAGCCATCTATCCCAAAAAAAAAAAAACTGAAACTATCATTTTGGTTGGTTGGGGATCCAATGTGTCCCACCAAGCATGTGCAATGTCCTTTAACACAGCACTAACTATTTGGACTTGTCTCCTATTACTAAAAAATGGTTTTCTATATAATTCAAAAGTGTGAAAGGATATTAGTCACTGCAACCATCAAATTTCATGTTTGCAATAAGTGTGTGGGTTTGTGTTTGTTAAAATACAGGCACAGTGTCAATATCACATTACATTTCCTGCTACTTGTTTAAACACTATCAGAATAGTCCTTCATAGGATGTGACATATCAGACTGTGTGCTTAGCAAGTCACTTTCCATATTCAATGCCATCTAACCTAATTTATCATCTAACTCCACAATAACATTTGTTTTTTAAAGTAATTTATTGTTCATTTGGTTAGATATTTCTGCTAATCTATCGCTAAGTTTTATTATATAGTGCTGCACCTCGTGCAATGATCAATATAGGGCCACTTATTCCTCAACATTATCTCATTCATATGCTGAATGGATTGAGCAGTCTCACAACATAGGCCTTTAATAGCTTTTTCAAAATAAATTCTACCAATGTCAGACCACTGTGTACCTGCTCAATACATTCAGATAGAGTCTGAGGTAAATTGACTACCTGAAGATTACTTTCAAGTAAAGCTTTATTAGAAGCAGTTAATTCATTAATTATATTTTTCATTTCCCAATTCCTATTTTCATCTATACTTTTGATCTCTTCCTCCATTTTTGCTATAGAATCAGTTAAAGACATGATCATAGCTAACAACTGATCTCTAGTGGAACTACTAGTCAACGGTTTATCAAATGCTTGTTCTAATGTGGATACCATAACAAGAATATTCTCACCAAGTTCTCCCACATCTGCTTCAAGCACATCTGCATCCTCCTCCACATGCTCAGAATCAACTTCAGCTGGTTTTTTAGGTCACAAATGGCCTTGTTCATCTTGGTTAACTTATAGTCAGCCTGTTGAATGTCAATAAACAAGGGATTACAGTGAAATTTACAAGTATTCAATATTTCCCATATAACAATTATGTCCACATATGGTTGCCAATTTAATGTCTTCACCTTCTCTACCCGTGCCCAGGTAAGCTCACAACAAAGTATTGTGGTGTCCCAATAGGATGCACAATTTGAGTGCAAGTGTGTAAATTTTGACCTACAAGCATCAAATATATGTAGACATTTCCTTTCTTTTACAAACTATTTACAATTCATGCTCTTTCACAACATAACTATAAGTAATAAATATAAATTAGGAAAGAAGAAAAAGATGAAGGAATTTAATTTTATTCACAATTAAGCAACTAAAATGATTGTCTGTTTGCTGCTGTTAATTGTAATTGAATATTAGTTTGTAGCACAGTAGGACCTCTCCCTAATTTTATTCGAATATTTGTATTGTTGAATGATCTAAGGTTCAGCAAGAACATTATGGCTCAGCGACAGGCAGGTAAGAAGCGGTTTTCCCAGCACCAGTCTGCTTGTCTGCAGATTTATAATATTAAGCTTGTGTTTCTGTGTCACCCTTCAAAATTTCCCTGTGTCATGAAAAATTTCCCACGCTGGACTAAAGGACTCATGAGGATTGGGGGAACAGACATGACATGGGATAGTATTTCCCTTGGAGAAGTGATATACCAGTTTACCTAGGAGGCGAGAAGATGGAAAAATATTCAGAATGATGGTTCTAGATATTGAGAAGGCCAGGTGGAAGAGAGCAGAGAGCTGAGTGGAACGGATGTTGAAAGGGAGAAGGAAGCTGGAAAGTGCAACAAGAGATGAAAGGGAAGTGTGAATTGTTGCTCTTTGGTGAGAATGTATTGAGAACAAGTAAGGCGAGAGGGAAGGAGGAGGAAAAAATGGGTTTACCTCAATCACCGGCAGCACCAGGTTCATCCCACTTTCCGCCGACAGAGGGAAAATCTACAATTCAACCCGAAGGAAGAGTGAAGTTCCGGTCGCATCGGTAACCTGCATCAAGACTCGAATGAATATAAAACAGGTTCGTCAAGTGAACGAAAACTCTGTTGCCCGTTGTTGCCCCAGTGAGTAATTAACCCTGATATTTAAAAATCGTTTCTTGAATTTATTTGTAGTTGCGCGCAGGACCCTTAAAAGAGATTAATTTTTTTGGTTAAATGGGAATATGCTCCCCCAAACCTATACACCAAGATTTTCTCTTCATAGTATACACATTAACAGACTGACGTCTAGTTGTGTACCAATCACTTTAGGGGCGTATACGTGGGGGATATATAACTCAACCAGTTGCATTTTTTATAAATAAAATTATTATATCATATCCTAAAGCGCGAGTAATTTCATTTAATAATTAAAATAATAAAACCCTTGTACGATTTACAAGTTTTAAATACACTAATGATGACAAAGTATTTACATAAAGGAAACTAATTGTCCGAAGTTTAACTCGTCACATAGGTACTTTATGCAAGACGCAATTAAAACAGCCTACCTTCGGTTCATCATCTCGTCGGATTACAGCAGAATGGAAGAAAAAATATAAACCTTCCAAATATTCTTCAATTGCAAACTACGATATTTGTTAAATCTCAATAAAATGAACAAAGTTTGTGTTTCGCCGCTCCCGTTAATATCTGTTCTGGTCTCTCTCCATCGCAACAATGCTTTAATGTGTTTTTTTTTATTCCTAAGTGTAACTAACTACTGAAATGGAAATTCTTTGAGTATTGCGTTGGAAGTATCAAAGAGTAGCTTAAATAAAGGGGTGCAATAGCCTGACGTCACCCCCTCCCCTCTAGCTCCATAAGAGCCCATGTAAAAACAGCCTTGCTGCTTGAGTCCGCTAAAATCCTTCTTAAAGCACCAAAAGACAAATTACATTGGATTTGCGAAAAGAAAGTTATATACTGATTTCGAAACATGCTCACTTTTTTAATATTCCCATTTGAATTAATATTCGTACCTTACATATTTGAAAATACTAATATATAGTGTAAATAAATTTTCCACTTCGTTGCCTTTGATGTTTTAAAAAGGATTTTAGGTGGACTCAAAAAGCGCTGTTTACATGGGCTAGAGGAGTGGGATGATGTCACGCTATTGCCCCCCCCCCCCTCCCTCCCTCTATCTATACTCTTTGGGAAACATTGCCCGCCAACATAATTTTTCGCCATAGATGTAGCACAAAGAAAACTTAGTTTTCTACGCAGTTGGTCTTTAGTTATTAAGTTCTCCGCAAAGTCTTCCATCACGGCCTCTGCATATTTTCGACTGCAGCGCCCTTAGATTACATTTTTCAAAAATTATTTTAATTGTCTAACTTCTCCTTTATACCAGTCGATGTATTCTTTAATTTACTATCTAATTCACTTTCAATGAATTCTTTCTATTTTCTAGTAATTTGCGTTTTTTATTCGTTTATAAATCCCCTACCATTCACATCCGAGAAGCTCATTCCTCCAATCGAAAAATAACACTTCATCTCGAAACGTTGAACGACTATAGTTACATCTTTGCTCTCCAGGATTCTGCTCTGAGATTTTCCAGGCTCCGAACTTGAAAATTTTTGACAAGTTCTGCAGAATCGTGCGAAGAAGACTGAACCGCGGGCACGTGGGGACGCGATGACGCCGTCACCCAGCATCCAGGGTCCACGCATATTCTACGCCCGCCACTGACTCTTCGCTTTATTGGCAGCTATCAGCTGCTTTGTGTAAACACTATTCTAATTATTGCTTTATTATAAATTATTTGCGTGCGTTATCGTCGATCGCACTTCGCGATAAATATTTCATGTACGAGAGAAGTGTAAATTCTCGAGTAAGTAAAATCCTCTAGAGACTTCTAATCGTTTTTACTTTGACAAAAGTGTAAATTTAGAATCACATTTGCAAAATATTCCTCTTCTTAATCTTGCATTGTGTAAGTTCGTAGCCTGTTAACAAAATAAATTGCTGAAGTATGTGGGAGTTTTCTCTCGCAGATGTTTCTTCCCCAGAGTGACTGCGGGGCTCACCTGACTGCGTCGGGAATGCTTCGTACTCTTTCTCTCTCTCAGTTTTTTTTAAAGTTCTCACATGCGGAGGCACCTTCACCTATTTTAGGAGGGTGTATGCACTTGGGCATACGGTAAGAGCAAGATCCCTCTGGATCAGTCGGCAAACTGCCTCCTACAACTGGTGGAGGCGCGTAGAAGGGAATGCTGAGACCCCACAGCAGATTTCGAGGTACCCTCATTCGGAAGGGTGTGAGAATGGCACCCAGTTCCCGACCTACCTTATATCTCTTTAGGTCGGCTGTGTCAATCTCAATTAATGTACGGACTATTTCATGCAGCTGGTAAGATTCACGCGGTCCACATCACATTTACAAATTTTCTGAAAATTATAGATTAACGTGAGGATTCAGGAATATGGACAGTATAATTAAAACGTTATGTAATTAAATGAATTGAATGTTTATAATTTATAGTATCGATATGTAAACTATTCATCGTTTTTATTTGAACTTTTACATTTTATAAAGTAAAATAATTTTTACCGGAAACTACCCTAATTTCCTTCTACCAGTGGCCAGTAAAAAGTGATTATAAAAAAAATCATTATAGCCTTTATCGAAATTGTTCTTTATTTCTAAACCTTTAGCACTATATTATGAAAACGAGCAACTTTGGTTTTGTACTTTTAACTGCTCGCACGTAGGAAAATACGTCAAAACGATTTTTTTTCTGTAGACGATTTTTAAACAAAATCAATTTTTGTACAAGGTGCATATTTGTTATTAATTGGTCTTTGCCTTGAAACGTAATATTAAGATTATTGAGATGAACTGTAATATCTGGTAAAAATTCTAGATATTTTACGAACAAAGTACGTTTTATAATCGACATATTCATCTTTTATCTCAAGAAATTAAATTATTTGTTCCAAAAGTTAATATAAAGTCTCCAGAACTTTGTGGCAGGACAGCCAACGAACTGATGTAGAATAAGGAAGATCTTTGAATTCGGATTCTAAATCTAGAAGGAACTAAGTGAATAGTAGATCCAATAAAGTTAACTGTCTTTATTACTGTTTTTCGTACTTTCATGCATTTTTAATATCATTAAACAGAGAACTTGTTGGTGAAGATGGCAATGGAAAGTCTTTATTTTTGGTACATTTGGATATATATCATGTAATATTTCGTTCAGTGTTGACGCAAATCCTTTACTTTCACCTGTCATCGATTTAGCGCCGTCAGTTGTTACCGAAACAAGCCTATCAAGAGAAAGATTATAATTTCCTACAGCGTGAAATGTGTTTTCACCCGTTCCATAAAGAGTAATAATTTCCAACAATTCTTTAGTAATCTTCACTTATAATGTGTCATAATAACACAGTAAGTGGATTAGAATGATATAGGAACGTCTAATAGGATTTGTAACTCGCAGTTAGTTTTCACGCCGCCTTTCGGGCGGCAATTCAGTGGATTTATAAATCAAATAATCAGGGGCAAAAAAATCTCTTCGCGGGCCGCCAGTTTGACACCCCTGCTTCAGGTGAAACACAGGGTAGGATCCTTAAACTACAGTCCAGGGGTTCTAGCCAACCCTTAGCTACCTTGCTCTACCTTCCACTTCCCCCCTTTTCAATACCATCCCTATGCTATTAAAGGGGAGTTGCCTGTTTCAGGATCTCCCTGTTAACAAAAAGAAACGATTTTTATTTTTTTATTGTTGAAACGACCTTTAAGGATTTCATTTGATAAACGCTTTCCTAGAAGTAATAAGAAGCCTAGTTTCGGCGTTGTGTTGATGCGCAATCAATTGCGTTGCAATTAAATTTAAAATATACTGAGAAAGTCTTAAGACGTCACGTCACGTCACGAGGTCATAATGAAGAGTAGCTTGTGTAATCCAGGTTTGAGATTTCAAGTAGCCGCTTTTTCCGCGAATGTCGTCATTTCCTGGAGAGGCGCCAAGACGTCAGAGGAAGTTACGGTACCTGAAGATAGCGGCGCCGAGGCTCCGTTAACTACTTTAAACAGTTTGCCTGTTATTTTTAATCAAGCCTTTCAACTCATTGTATGTCGCTGTCGCTCGCTCTCTAGTACATTATCGACAACATCGCCCTCGTTTCTAATCCGAAATAGTACGCTGCTCAGTAATTAATTAATAGAGGGGAAAAAGTTGAATTATCGCACCATTTTAAAGAATTTCATTTCTATAGGAATATATTTTAAAAGATGTATATAATCACTCCGCATGTCATTCTAAAAGTTCTACTAACATCAACACAAGCTGACGAAAGTAGTTTGCGCGACATACTAAACAGGAAGAATACGAGAGGATTTTAGTAAAAACATAATTATGTTTATTGTTAGATACAAATTGAGATTTCTTAAACATAAAAACTCCTAATCTAAAAAAATAATCACAGTCGTTTAAAATTTCTATAGTCCTGAAAGAAAAAAGAGAAACATACAAGAATTATATTTTCTTAACACTTCACTTCACTTTAATTTTTAAATTCGAATATCAATTTATATTATTGAGGATAACCACTTCACACATGTTTTGAGATTTTTCCTGAATTTATTTTCCTGAAGAGGATTTCCTGCAAACTCTCCTGCCACAGGCAAATTATTACAGTCGTTGATGGTCCCGTTTAGGAATGAGAATTTGCCAACTTCTGTTTTATGCGTTCTACATTTTACTATGAATTGATGATCCCATCTTCCTATACAACTGAAGATAATTCCAATCCATGGTATTTGCCGCGTATAAGCTTTGAATAGCAAATAAGCCTTGCTTTTGCCCTCCTTTCTGACAATATCTCCCAACCTAGTTGTTCTACTTGTGGCCCTACTCACACAAAATTAGCAGCCCTTTTCTGAACTTTCTCTAACCATTCTATTTGATTTTTTCTATAGGCATCCCAAGAAGCCAAAATTGGTCTAACTAAGGATAAATATGCCACCTCCTTTGATTTTGTACTTCTATTTTCTGAGTTCCTCCTAAAGAAATGTCAGGTATTCCCCGCTGTGCCTCCAACCCAAGTCTGTTGTTGAAATATATCCCCAGATATTTGCAGCTCGTTACCCTTGGAATTAGTTCCCCACCTTTTCTATTTATTTAACAAGGTATGTTTTCTTCCCATTAATTTTCATTTTATTTTCCTGAGCCCATCTATTGACTTTATCCAGACCTTCTTGTAATACTATCGCGTCTTGCTCGTTCGTTATCTTACTGTAGATGTCGCTGCAGTCGTCAGCGAAAAGACTTACCCTTGACATTAAATAATTCGGTAACTCATTAGTAAATATTAAAAACAGTAAGGGGCCGACTACAGAGTCTTGACGTCACATGGACTAAATCCGAAAATTGTTATCCGATTTTGGCTTTTTGTGATCTATCGATTTAAAACATTTTCTACCGATAGTATAACTCTTTTATCTATATTAACGAAAGTAGTATAATAAAATTACGTCTAATAGAATGCGAGTTAGGAGAACACTTTGGTTTTAGGAAGAATGTAGGGACAAGAGAAGCAATATTGACTTTACTATTAATTTTAGAAGACAGGATAAGAAAAAACCGGTCTACGTTCATGGCATTTGTAGATTTAGAAAAAGCGTTTGAAATGTGAACTCGAACACACTATTAATGAGAAGATTTTGAAGAGAACTGGAAAAGAAATATCGAGAAGGAGGCTTATACATAACCTCTACAAAAGACAGGCAGCAGTAATTAGAATAGAAAATCTAGAAAAGAAACCGTAATGAAGAAAGGAGTAAGACAAGGATGCAGTCTGTCGCCCATGCTGTTTAACTTATAAATAGAAGAATGGTAAAACGGAATATGGAAAAGGAATGATACTGCAAGGGGAAGATATAAAACCCTTATGCGTTGCCGACGATATTGTAGTATTAAAATTAATAGTGCAATTTAAAGAAATATTATAAGTGAAATACGAAATAAAAGAAAGAAATTTTAAAGAAATATAAGAATTTGAAAATTTAAAAACAGCGAAAACTGATATTTGATACGATAAATTATTTGAAAGAAAGGAAAGAACTGGGAAAGTGAAATGAAAAATCTGACACTAAATAAATTAAGTAAAATAAAGTATAAAGGAAGCAAATAATTAAAATTTTGAGGAAACGGTAGTTGTAACTTGTTTGGAATGAAAAAGAAAATGGGAAGAACGTGAATAAATTGATCGGAATGTAAGTGTAGGAACACCCAGGTCGCTATATTAGCAGACGGCACCGCCATCTTTGCTCAGTCGAGGCGACCATCGGCACTTGGCAATAAATTACAACGCGCACTCAGTACACTCGAACCATGGTTAACACGACGGCGAATTAAAGGTAACGATGGTAAATGCGAGGCACTCCTACTAACACGACACGCACACTGTCGCACTCCACAATCGCCCGAGGAGTTTCACTGGATGCGGTCCTAACATGGAAACTCCATACCAGGAACACCATCAGAAAACCAAACATTAGACTAAAGCAGCTACACCATAAACACTTCCACTGCTCGCGCCCTATGCAGGACAAGTCTGGCTGGGGCTTTGCAGCCAAAACCCACCCCCGTAACCTTCAGTTTGGGCAAAACAAGGCACGTCCATCGGGAATTGAATATTCCGCCACTAAAGGACGTTATCAGAAAACATGCAAGACATAATTCTCACACAACACAATCATAAAGCTCCTGGACAAGTATGACACTAGATACACACGCCCCAAACACCCCACGCTTGCTAAGGGATTGTTACAGGACAAGCTCGGCGATCCGGACGTGACGGAGAAGAAGCCCAACTACTAACAATATCCAACCACAAGAGCAGTATTCTAGCTCTTACTATCGCTGAGGTTATTTTCCCGGTAAGGAGACCCTTCTGGATCTATTATCGGCACTTTTTTCCCTCAGCCCTACGCTCTTCATTCTGTCTCTCTCACAATCTATCTCCGTGAACGGCCGTATTAAATGGTCAAACACAAAATCCCGATCCTTGTGTTCCAGTTAGTGTACTAACAGCACGTGCAGAGGGGTGTAGAAAGTGGTAGACCCCCTTGAGGGCGGTGCGTGCTTTCAGGGGGCAACGCCCTTGAGGCCTTTGGCCCGTTAAAAAAAAGTGTAGTGAATACGCGTAACAGTTGAACGTAAATTAAATTATTGAGCCAAAGGGAAATTGCCGAGAGGGATCATCAACAGCCGTGGGAGAAAATATTTGAGAGAGAGAGAGAACTCCACAAATCTGGCGAAAACTGGAAAGAGAAGGTCAAAGCTCTTGACGAAGGAGCTGGGATTTCCCAAGTGGACCTACTGGGAGCAAACTTCGCAGAATCACAGTGACGTCATTGCTTATTTGCGCCGTCTTCAGCTCCGCTCAAGTCAGCGAGGAAAGCGAGTTAGTACATTTGAAAAATACGGCTTTACTCCGCAAGTCCACCTGCGGATGCTTTGTCAGGTGCTGACATCTTCCCACTTTTGCAGGGAGCAACAACATCAAACTCAGATGAAGGACCAGAGAGGTACAAAGTCGTTTATTTAAACTATTTAAATACTAATCATTTTCTACTTCATACACTGGTTTAATTATTCTTTAAATTTTAATATGGGAGTGTTTCTGGGTGAACAGTGATGTTTGCACTATCACACTGGCTAAGATTATTTTTTTCTTTCCTTTTTTTATTGGATTGATTAAGGTCCGTTCACTCCTGTAAATTTTGGTTCCACCATTTTGTGCATGGGTAATATAAATTTAAGTATTGACAAGCCTTGATAACAACCTGTATAGTATCTGGGACATCACCAATAGAGTTAAATGTTGAAAGGAAACTCAAGATGTACAAAGAAACGCACAACGCCACGGAATATGAAGAACCTTTGAAACCTCAGGAACGGAGCCATCTAGCAAACACCACGGAAATTAAAGAAATACAAACAGAGGAGGTTTACCAAATGGAAATATATACAGATGGGAGCAAGTAAGGGAAATACGTGGCGCCTGCAACAGTTATATTCGGGGATAATAAATTACAGAAAAAATTGCAATCCTAAAAGCAGTACAATCAATCACTTACAAGAATGGAACAAAACCCACCAAACGAAAAGACAAGTGGCAATTTAAACAGACAGCAAGATAACAATAAACGCACTGAAAAGTAACAATAGACAGATATAGCTGAGCTTGAAAAAGCCCATTGGAGAATCCACATTGGGTGGACAAAGGCTCATGTGGGCAACCCGGGGACTGAACTGGCTTATAAACAGGCAGCAATGAAAACCCACTGATTCAGAAATGGACCAAGACCAAAAAACGGACACTAACAAAATACTCTTTTTCCACAAATAGCTCAGAAAGACAAAAAATAAAAATTCCCCCGCCACGCCAGAGTTAACCGCAGTGTGGACGGGAAACGGCAAAACAAAGCCTTTTTTGGGTTAACAGGCTACATGAGGCAACTCCCCTTTAATAGCATAGGAAGGGAATTGAAAAGGGGGATGCGGAAGGTAGAGCAATGTAGGGGAAGGGTTGACTAGGGCCCCCGGGCTATAGTTTAAGGATCGTACCCGGTGTTTCGCCTAAAGAGATGCAGGGAAAACACTAGAAAACCTGCATCAGGTAGGTCGGGCATTGGGTATTATTCTCACGCTCTTCCGAATGACGGGAGACGAGTTTGCTGTGGGGTCGCAGCATTACCTTCACCGTGTCTCTACAAGATTTAGGAGGAAGTTAGCCTACTGATCCGATGGGATCAGCGGACAACTCTTGCCTTACGCCCAAGGTCGAACCTCCTAAAAAGGTGAAGGTGTCTGAGCATGTGATAACTTTGAAGAGTACGAGGCATTCCCAAAGGTGATACTCGCAGTCACTCTGGGGAGAAATGCCTAAAACCAAGCATATCTACACCGTTTTAATATAACAAAAGGATCAACAGCTGTAAGAAAGGGGACCAAACAGTAAGCCACATAATGAACGCGACAACACAAAAAAAGAAAGAAATATTCTAATTAAGAAAATGGAAAAAGCAGTAGGCAAATGACCAATAACGAACAATAGGTTCGTGACAGAATAGCAAAAATATTTCACCGACTTTATACATTCAATAGAATTTACAATAGAATAAGTATACATAAAATAAAAATATTTGAAAGTAGGGAAAATATACTAGACAAATTGTGAAATAAAAAGGAATAATAAAAAAATAATGTATGTAATGGGGCATGCCGAAGAATAACGGAGGAGGGAAATTAGTGGGTAGGAGACTACGGTCTGTGTCCCATATAACCTCTCCATAGATATTCCTTAACAACAAAGAAAAGGTCTTGATGACGTTTTAGTGGCAGTAAATGAAATATATAGTATCGGCTAGGCTGACCGCAAAGTGACGTCACCAGTTATCAGTGCGATAGTTGCGTGAGTCAGAGGGCAGCACCCGCACCCTGACCTAAATTCTGAAACATACGGCTGTGGTACGCGATTCTTGCGAAGTTTTTTTTATTCTTATTATTATATGATATGTAATTATTTAGACCAAAGCTAGACGAAATCGGGAACATAAATGAACGCGATTGGTTATTTAAATGACGAATTACAGTCATCTTATCGGCTAGAAAACGGAAACAATAAGGTTCAGGAAATCTGATTGGATGAAGGAACTTGAAGGCCGGAGGAGACAAATAGGGGGGTTACAGATGGAACGCAATACGGATATATCTGGTAAATGGAATGTGACCTGCAGGTGGACCTTCCGCGGTTAACAGCAAAACAAGGATAGAGGATTTTCCCTAGAGCTGGAAACTATAATTATGCAACCCAGTAATTTCAATAGAGGATTAACGTAGGAATTTATTGGGCCTCGACTCATGGCCAGTGGAAATAGAAAAACAACTTCCCAAAGTCCGAAGGACAACGACTGAAACCTATGGCAAGCTAACCCTCCAGAAAGGGGACGTAGAAATCGCACACCCATGAGAATTATTAGACCAGCGAGTTCTTTTAGAGAGGGAGAGGAGTCAGTAACTATCATCATTCAGGGCAGGCAGTAACTTTCATCATTCGGCAGTAAAACATCCAGTGAAAAACATTCTAACATTCCATCCATAAGCCAACGAGTATCCCTGAATGACGAGCTGAGTACCTCACAAGTTAGAAAAGAAATTCTCCAAGGAGCAGCCACGGGACGACGCGCAGATAACGACTAAACCTTAATTGTTTCTCGCCTCTGGTCGCCAGCTATTTATGATCCTCCCCCCCCCTCCCCATATATTCAAATTTAAACCCATTGAGCATTAGCTTTCCCTGAGAAAAAGATATTCAAGTTCTATACTCTGTCAGGGTCACATTAAATCAAGTCCAATAAATTCCTATGTTAAATTTATATTATGTCCACCTTTCCATATATTAAATTTAAAAGTTATCGTTTTCATTATACTGATGATAATAATAATAATAGTTATATTTAAAATTCATCTCCCCACTTTACGTAATATTTAAAACCCTTACCCCACGGCACGTTACACAAAGACATTCTTTGTACTTGAAACGCTTACTTATTGACCTATTTTAAAAGCATTTCACCATACAATAGAATATTTGGTATGAGTTTGTGACGGGGCAATAGTGTGCTGAGACACACTTGACCCGTACCGAGCAAGGACAGGAAGAGGCGAAGAAGAAAAACAGGATGTTTTCATCACGTCTACTCTGACCGCAAAACTGCATTCATCCTGAACCTGGCCGCGCAATCCTGCCAACCCTGCAAAAAAAACCGCGTTCAGGTGTCTAGAAAGCTGCGCTCGTCTTCCTCTATTATTATCAGTGCCGGCTCCTGAGTATTTAAACTTTTGTGCTACGTCACCACAACACAAAATATATTAATAACACTACAACATCTACAGGGTTCTTAATACTCCACTACATTTGTAATTCCGTCTGCATCGCGTGTAATAGAAAAGCAATTTTAAAATTGTAAAAATATAAAACCATGGTGTTGTGCTATTCAGTCCTAGGACTGGTCCGATGCAACCCTCCATGCTAACCTATCTTGCTCAAGCCTTTTCATTTCCGCATAAGTCCCACGTCCTCCATAATCTCCTTAGCGTGTTCCATCCTTGGCCACCCTTTTCTGTCTTACCCCCCACACATACCTCTAATGCTAATTTTACAAGGTCCTCGTGTTTTAAATGTGGTCTATTAATCTATCCCTTCTCTTAGTCAACGTCCTCCACATTGTTCACATTTCCCCTATTCTGTTTAGAACTACCTTGTTAGTGATTCTATCCACTCATCACATTCTCCTACAGCACCGCATTTCAAAGGCTTCTATTCTTTTCCTTTCCGCAGCTCCTATCATCCACGTTTCGCACCCATATAACGCCACGCTCCATACCAACATTTTTGCAACGATTAATCCCACTTCCTTGCCTGTGCTATCCTACTCTAGTTATTACGTTTCCCAAGTAGCAGAATTCCTTAACTTCCGTCAAAATATCCCTTCTTAATCTAAAAGTCTTTGTTATTCCAATGTTTCCCATACTACACTCCATTACCTTAATTTTTCCTCTATTAATCCTCATATTAAACTCTTTCTCCGGGTCTCCGTTCACGCCATTTATTAAACATTACATAACAATGCAATAATATTTATCACAAATTGTTATATAATATATTCTGTTGCTATCAAAATAGTTTTCTTGGTTTAGCGTCTCTAAATAATTAAAGTATTATATTTATATTTCCTACAGAAATTCTTATACCAACTTTGAGATTTAATTCAAAGTTGAAATTTCTACAGTAGTTTGATACTATGAAAACCTATCAAATGAAGAACTTCATATTTTTATCTGGAGATATTGTAAATAAAGCTTTGAAAATAGTTATAAAATCCCATTGTAAAATGCTGTAATTTGTAAATTGTACGACACTCAGCACTTATAATATATATAAAGTAACTACATCATTATGTGTAAAAGCACAACAAATATTGAGGATGACAAACTGTTTCTTCTTGAAGAAATAAGTCTATGAAAATTGAAATTTCTTCATTGTAATGGACAACTTCGTGTTACACAGAGTACATGAAAATATATTATCATGCAAGTAAATACAGATGAAATCTTCACGGTTAACCAACCGGGTCAGGTATTTAAAAGATTTCATCCACATTATTCACCGGGAAAGTCTACGTTCATTAAGTAAATACAGGTTTATTTGTAGTCCTGAATGCACTGAACGCGATACAGTTTATTTGAAAATTCTGAATAATTTAGAAAATCGTAGATATCTACGAACGCGAAAAACGGCGAGCGCCCTAAAACAAAAGTGTCGGTCATTTTTGAACCAGACACAATATAAATGAAACAAAATTAGTTTTGAATTGCATAAACACGAGGGAATGTACCAACAAAATATTAATTTTTCTGACATGATGAGCAATCAATTTCTTTTTTTTTTCTGGATCACTTGGTATGCATTGACAAAGACTCGAACTTTGTTTTCTATTTTTTTTAAATGATAGTTTTTGGTATTAATTTCTACCTTAACCAGGTCGTAAGTCTTGGAAGAATTTACATATACTACAATAAATACTACAAAATTTGGAAATATCCCATGCTGAAATTAATAAATTAGCCCTATCAAGTTGAAATATTAAAATCAACATGTTTAGTTTAGCAATGATGCTAGTTTATTACTTGAATAAGATTATAAAAATGATAATGTTCCAATAGTAAGGCCTTGTCCCATAGAGTTATGGATACTGAGGGACGGGAAACGCACCCGCCACGCAACCGCCCAAGGGTGAGATTGGTTCCATTGCTCTAGAGAGGAAAAGAAAAGTCATCTGACAGAGGTATTCCTAGAAGGCGGTGAAGTGGTTCCCCCTCTCCTCTCCTCACTTCTCCTTCGCTGCTGACGGACCAGGACCAGTCGTTGACGTCACAGCCTCACGCAGATCGCTGTCGGCCTTCCAGCGGACAGCAACGCCATTCCTGTTCCTGCACGCACGTCACGGTGAGTACAAACTGCGCCTTGCCTTGCTTACACAGACGACTCTCCACCTTGAAGGCCGCAGCAAAAATTCATTTCTGCTGTTCATAAATAACAACTGCGTTTGTCCATTCTCCTGAATATTCAGCCGAGTAAACAAGTTTGCAAGTTCCTTGATGAAATATTCCATTCAGCTGACATTTGTCATCAAGTGATCCTTTGTATAGAATTCATTATAAACGTTTAGTATGTGCAATATATTACAAAAAGAAGATGTAGTAATAAATTGACATAGATGTCCAAATCCCTTTATATTGCATTTACCAAACTGTGTTCCGTATAAATTTCGAGTGATTCAATCTAAACTATGGATTATAATATCCTGTTATAATAGCACTTCATCAGTTCGTAACACAAAAACTCCTTTTACATCTAACGGGAGAAAGTGGAATCATTTCTCACACCTATGTTGTTTCGGAACCGATTCAACGAAGTTATGAAACAAAGAAACGCTGTTCCTTGTTTCCCGTTACAATAGGCAGCACGGGTAACAACAATAAACATGTGTGACCGTGTTCAGTGAACTAGAATCCTGTGACAGAGAATGGCCATAGCCCAAAAATATGCAGATAATATTTATTTTAAAGTCAGAAAATTATAATTAAATATTTTGTCTACCTTGACAATGAGCCTACAAATAAACCAACCTTATAAATTTATTAATTAAATTTCTCTGTATGTAAGACATTAATTATGTCTTGTTAGATAAGTTCTCAAAGCAAGTGGAGCGAATGAGGATCTGAGATTGTTTTTTTTTTAAAAACTGGTGACAAAAATTTACAGAAAATTAAAAAAAGTTCTGAATGAAGCCGCGAAACGGATAAACTGTGTATAATCAAAACCACTTCAATCCAGTTTAAATAAAATTTTGTGCTCTGAAATAAGTAGTGAATACGAGGAACTATTAAGACTTTTTGAACTTCGAAATGATTCAAGGCACAAAATAATTCGGGACAATATTTTGTTGAAGTTTTAACAAGTCCTTCATATTTGATAAAACTTTATTACAGGACAGGTATTTTTACAAAGTGCATTACAAGGAACAAGTATTACAATTTTAATACTAGAGATAAAATTACATCTTTAGATAAACGAATACAATTTCGGATTTCATCAGTTGAATCTAATGATTCCTACCTTACATCAATGTTTGAATGAATTAACTTTTTAATTCGAGGAGAAAATCATTAAGCGATTTATTTATTAATTATTTTTATGTTTATATTATAGTTTTATATTAAAAAATAATTGCTAAATAATTAATTTTTACAAGTAGGAGTTACCCAACCACAAAAATAAATCAAGGGTTCCGTTAAAATGTCTGATTTTGCGATGTGTTCCATTGCAGAAAAAGATTGGGAAACTTTGCATTTATATATACATATAAAGCAAAATAAAATGACGTCTGACCTTTCTTACATTACATTTTTTTACAACACGACAAATACAGAAATATTTGATAAGTTCTTCACACACTGCTAATTTCAGAAACAGTCGCTTGTTGTAAGGAAAGTTATGTAGGCCTAATATACCACCAAAAATAATTGATAAGGAATTAAAATTCAAACTGGTCCTGAAGGCATTTCTGCACAATCACTGCTTCTACTGTCAATAAGTATTTTAACTAACCATAGTTTACCGTGATTTCTGTCTAATGCAAAATGAAAAATATTTTCATAAGCTGTTATATATTTAATTGAAATTATATCTAGTTCCAAGTGTCCAAACATACTGTGTCCAACCGGACCAATAAATTACCATTTCTACTTTCAACAGATTCTGTCAAATTCATCCAATTTCCGTATTTATGTATACAGTTTTGGCAACTAATAAAATCCAGAACACTTTTAATCAAGCTCCAGTTATTTTTCATTTATGGCATCAACAGTGATTAAAATTAACAGTATTTTTGTTGATATAACAAATTAATTTAAAAAATTGTAATCCAGTTTAGTTTTCGTGTAACTTATTCTAGGGCAGTGATGGGCAAACTACGGCCTGCGGACCTCTGAAATGTTGTATCCGGCCCGCGAGACATTATTCCTAATCTGACGAATACAAATAAATACTTTCACCTTTTTACCCTCTTTTTTGTTTCGTATCAGTGACAACATACAAATTTATTGACTTATCTTAGATAGTGGAATGTTATGTTGAGAGTTAGAGGCCCTAGCTGCTGGCAACTTTGTATCGAAGAGTAAAATTGGCAACGGAGCCCCTCCACCATGTCTTGATTCAGACCTGGCTTAGCGTTGTTGGTTTGCTACTTTTATTATGCATATTGTAAAAATTCGATAGTATTTTATTTTTTGTGGTAATATATTGTGATCCAATAAGTCAAATGCCTTAGAGAGAGAATACGGAGTTGTTGAAAATGTGAATTACACTATTGACGAGATAAACAAGTTACAGGGAACAATGAAAATTGAGAATAATATATACTAAAGTAATAAACAGTTCGAATGAGTTGTATGAGTGGATATGGGAATCGCCATCTTATTTCGCCACTGGGTGACAGCAGCCCAAGTAGACACCAAGGCGCCAGAGAGGCGAGACATAGGGTTTTCAGAACGTGCCAAAATCACCGCCTGGAGACTTAAAAATCTGGTACCAGAGTCCGATTTATTGACCCCAAGAAATTAGGGAGACAAACCGCGGGCCAAGCTGAATTTTGATTGGAGGCTGAGGGTCAAGTGATCCGCCAAGCATCTCGTGGTGTGGTGAATGAAGGAAATGACCTCCGAGGATGGATGAAAGAAATGACGACAGTTGGGCATGGATATTTGAAGAAGAAAGAAGTCTAGATCGTGCGTGGTGTTTGATCCACGGCACGGCAGTTGGGCATGGACAATTGAACGAGTAGGATGTCAGGAGAGTGCGTGGTGGTTGAGCCACGACTCTAGAGAAATTAGTAATCAGGTGGAGAGAAAAAGGGGGAATTTTGCCCGGGCAATGGAAGGAACGATGTCCCAGCAAGTGGAGCCAAGGAACGGGCTCCAGAGGCCACCAGAATTCGCGGAAGACGGAACTCAAAATACCGGCGTCGGCAATGGACGAAGCTGTTCAGACCCACAATAAATATCAGGCGTGTTAGTGCCAATATCGAAAAGTGCGTTAAGACGAATTTTCTGCTGCATGAAAAGCCTACATAAAATGACCCTCACTAAATGCAATTGAGCTAGCCGTGGGAATTTTTAGTTTAGTATTCCATGAATGCAAAATATAAACGAAAATAGTGTATAGGAGGATAAAACGACAAATAGAATTCTAGTTAGGAGAAGATTAATTTGGTTATAGAAAGAATGTAGGGACAAGAGAAGCAATAATGACTTTGCGACTAATTTTAGAAGACAGGATAAGAAAAAACTGGTCTACGTTCATGGCATTTGAAGATTTAGAAAAAGCGTTTGATAATGCGAACTACAACACACTATTAAGGATTTTGAAGAGCACAGGATTAAAATACCGAGAAAGGAGGCTTATGCATAACCTCTACAGAAGACAGGCAGCAGTAATTAAAATAGAAAATCAAGGAAAGAAAGCCGTAATCAAGAAAGAAGTAAGCCAAGGATGCAGTCTGCCGCCCGTGCTTTTTAACTTGTATATAGAACAGGTGATGAAGAAAGTTAAAAAGGAATCATACTGGAAGCAGAAGAAATAAAAACTCTACTCTTAGCCCATGATATTGTAGTATTGGGGGAGATAATAAGACTTGGAAACCATGATAAATGGTGACAACTCGGTCCTGGAGGAAGAGTTCAATATGAGGATTAATAGAGTGAAAACCAAGGTAATGGAGTGTAGTATACGAAAAAGTGGATTAACAAAGGCTGCTGGATTGTTAGACGGAAGTTAAGGAATTCTGCTACTTGGGAAGCGTAATAACTAGAGTAGGATAGCACAGGCAAGGAAGAGGAATTTACTTACGGATAATATATGTGAATATTAGGAAATCGTTGCTAAAAATGTTTGTATGGGGCGTGGTGTTGTATCGAAAAGAATATGAGCCTTTGAAGTGAGGTGCTGTAGGAGAATGAGATGTGTGGATAGAATCACTAACGAGGAAGTTCTAAACAGAATAGGGGAAGAGAGAACAATATGGCGGACGTTGACCAAGGGAAGGGATAGATTAATAGGCCATGTTTTAAGGCACAAGGGTTTTGTAAAATTAGCATTGGAGGGAAGTGTGTGGGGTAAGAAGAGAAGACGGAAGCGAAGGATGGAATACGCTAAACAGATTAGGGAGGATGGTTGGGTGTTGTAGTTATGAGGAAATGAAAAGGCTTATGCAAGGTAGGTTAGCATGAAGGGTTTGCATCAGACCAGTCTTAGGACTGAATACCTCAACAACACAAAGTGTTGTAATTATTGTTGTTTTCTTTAAATAAGTTTAATTTGTGTTTATTTAATTAAATCCAATATTTCATTTTTAATTAAATTAAAATCCAACCTCAAGTTCACTGTAGAGTGAAAGGGAGGAGATATATAGGTGTATATTTATAATTTCTCTCCCATTAACAACAAAAAGAAATGCACGTTACGCCCGCGAAGAAGAAAGTGTTTTGTTTTGTAGCCCTCGACGTTGAACCCCCGTTATTCCTCTGTACAATTTATGTCATAAAATTCATGAAAGGTAAAATTCGTATTGTAGAAATCTGTAAATAAAAGAATATTTGTCCATGAGTGTCGAATCTGCGCGTTTCCATCTTCTTCAACCCCACATTGCTCTTACTATCCAAAGTTAATTTTTATTAAGTAGCATAATATTTCGCAAGATTTACTTCAAGTTTCCCACCCAACTTCTCTTCTCCGTGAAGAACTTGTAATGATATTTCCTTATCAACCGTCTTCCGCAAGACATCCAATATTTCCCAATTTCCTCCTCTACCTCCAGGCAGTCTTTAAACTGTCATTCTCGAGTCTTGTGCTCTGATCAGGATACATTTTGACTAGGAAATTATTTTGAAACCCATTCTTGGTGAGCGTTGGCAGATAAGTAAAAGGCATAGAAACGTCGCACCACCAGACAGTGTCAGGAATTTCAAGGAAAAAATCTTTATTCTGCTACAGCAGAGTTTCCCAAACTTTTTCTTCAATGGAACACTTGGCTTATTTTTTAAGAATGGGTGATTCCTAGTCGTATAATATAAATATATATATATGATGATTTTCGGTCCTTGAATTGCACATCAGGCACAATATTTATAGTTTGGTTTCTAATATCAAATGTGGCCTGTTTCTGGACTTTGACTATATTGCAGCATAATACAAAAATCCAGATTCGCATGAGAAATAAAACAATAACATCTTGTTTTGAAATATTGGGGAACTCTACTCTTCTGACAAACTCGCCCAGAAATCACATAAAGACTGATCATTGTATTTTTCTTTCACCACGTTCTGTAGATGTTGTAATAACATTTTGGAAACTTTTTCGTCTACTTAAAAGTTCATTTCATTCAAATATTCATGTATGGGTGGAAACCAATTAAGATCGTTAGATTTAACTCATGAAATCCAATATTGTATTTTTTTATTATAAGATCCAATTTTACCTTTTTTATTAAAATTTATAATACTTTCTCCTTGAAATAATGAATCCATAGCACTTGTAAAATATCAGCCAAATATTCGAGTTCACTCAACCATGAAGGATTTGGTAAAACTTGAACAATAAGTTGTCCCGACTTATTTTGTGTCTTCAAGAAGACCATCAATTTCGAATTTCAAAGAATCTTAATGGTGCTTTTCCTCTGGATAGCCATCTCACTTCATTATGTAATAAAAGTGTTTAGTGTTCACTGTCCGAGTTATCCCACGAAATTTTAAATAATCTGGATTGAGGTGGCCACTTAGCTTTTCCTGCGGACCTCCGCGCTGCTCCTGCAATTAAATTCCACAAACGAAGGTGTCATAGCTGGTCATTGTCAAGTTAAATAAAATATGACTACTATAATTGTGGGCTATGGCAATCTCTGTCTCACTCACAGTACAGGATTCTGGTTGACGGAACACGTCCACACTTGTTATCATGTTTCCTATTGTAGCAGCGAAACTACAAACAGGGTTTCTTTGTTTCGCAATTTTGTGATTCGATTTTCTCCCGTCCGATGCAAAAGGAGCTTCTATTTTACGAATGGTTAAATGGTAGTATAACACAACATTATAATCCAAAGCATATGTAGAATCACTCTAAATTTTTGCGGAGCACGTGTTCACTCCCCGCGGAACACAGTTTGGGAAACTTGCTTGTTTCTATATTACACGTGCAAGGGAAAAGCTTTTATGGAGTGTTTATTATTATTTACTTATAACATATATAATATTTAATGATCTGATTTATTTCACTGACTTTTTTTATTTCAATAGCACTCTCCCCCTCCCCCCCTCGCCACCCCTCCCTCCATCTCTTTTTGCCTCTTTTCCTCTCTACCCCTCTCTTTCTCTCTCTCTTCCTGTCTATCTCGTGAGTGTTTGGATCGGAAACATTACTGACGCAATTTTTTCCCAATGTCTCTTCTATCTTCCTTATCTGTTCACTGGTCATTTTTACAATCTGGCCTATAGTTTATTTCGTTAAGAAAAATAAATCTTTCCTGGCGCCAAGAGCGAGGATGCTTTTCAAGTTAGGAACGTAACGTCAATTATCGGTGTTTTCGTAACATTTTTTGTGACACATCAATCAGGAGACTGGTTTGGAGCGGTTCGTCGTCTATTTTTATCCTACAGCTTTCTATCGGCAGTTATGTAATTATAATAGCCAATGAATGTTTCCATTTTTTTACGAACAACTATTCATATACTATAATTAATTATATAACAATTTTTCGATTTTCATCTGCTTTCACATTTTTTATTAGCCTAGTAGTAAATCATTCTCTATTTTATGAATGAACGTT
Organism: Eucriotettix oculatus; assembly: GCA_034510155.1. Taxonomy (NCBI): domain Eukaryota; kingdom Metazoa; phylum Arthropoda; class Insecta; order Orthoptera; family Tetrigidae; genus Eucriotettix; species Eucriotettix oculatus. The sequence goes on along the minus strand of CM067377.1, from coordinate 214,695,328 downwards.
AACATATATAATGTTTCACTTCTAGGATTATAAATTTAATATGACTGATTTTTAATTTTTATATTTGTGAATCTGATCCCCAAATAATAGGATTTTGTAATTGAATAGGATTTTTATGTAAAAGAAATTATTCTCAGTAGAGTGATTATACTAAATAATTAGCTGAAATCTTTCCGAAAAGGGAGGATGTGGAAGGTAGAGCAAGGTAGCCAAGTTTTTTTTGGGTAAACAGGTTACATGAGGCTGATCCTGAAAAAGTCAACTCCCCTTTAATAGCGTAAGAAGGGAATTGAAAAGTGGGGATGTGGAAAGTAGCCAAGGGTTGACCAGGGTCCCGGGGCTATGTTTAGAGGATCCTACCTGTTGTTTCACCTAAAGAGATACCGAGAAAACCCTATTAAACCTGCATCAGGTAGGTCAGGCTATTGGGTACTATTCTCACACCCTTCCAAATAACGAGAGGCGAGTTTGTTGTGGGGTTGCAGCATTCCCTTCCCCATGTCTCAACAAATTTTAGGAGGCAGTTGGCTGTCTGGTTAATGGTGGGATCAGTGGACAACTCTACTGTATGCCCAAGGTATTTGACCCCAGTACATACACCTCCTAAATAGGTAAAGAGACCTTGGTATCAAGAACTTTGAAAAAAAAACAGAGAGAAAGCAAGGCATTCGCAACATAGTAAGGTTTTCCCCACAGTCAATCTGCGGAGAAATGCTTGCGAGAGTAACAGGCTTGACTAAGGCTATGTTTTAAGGATCCAACTCAAAAAATAGATGCAGTAAAAACTCTAGAAAACTTGCATCAGGTTGGTTAGGCTAATGGGTGTTATTCTCACGCCCTTCCAAATATCGGGAGATGAGTCTGCTGAGGTGTCACAGCATTCCCTTCTCTGTGTCTATACCAGTTTTAGGAGGCCGAGGTGACAAAAAAGAAAGATCTCATCATTTGTAGCAAAAAGAACACTTTACCCAAATATTGAAATTCTTGAAAAAAGAAGGCAATCCCAAGTTTCTCATTAGTTAGAGTTGTAACAACTATCAATTTTTTTATATTGCCCACCACAAAAACTGGTTGCCACCACTGATTTAAACGATAAAACCAACAACTGTTTATATTTTGTGATGTTTGTTTATGTGTTTTCAGTAGAAAAAGACCATATTTATTCAAAATATTATTGAAATTGAGTTGTAAATAGTTGAGTTGTAATGAAAATATAAATACACATTGCTTCAGAATAATCACAGCCAACGCCATACAATATATATGATTATATTCTAAGAACTGTAAGAATAAGACTTAACACCAGTCGCACATTAGATGTACATGTATGCACATTACAGTTTTGTCTTAAATTACTCATTAGTATTATCTGACACAACTGATGGTGAATTACATGAAATCTTGAATTTTTATAGCTATTAAAGCTCTAACCTTCCCATCTTCACATTTATATTTGTATATCCTCATCAAGCCCCCTTTTGTATGAGCAGGAGTGTAAAATCTACCTTTATTTCCAGATGATTCTACTGCATGTGTTGGCATTTTTGGCCACATTACAATTACTGCTGGTGACTGTGGACTCAAAGGCACAACAGTGCACTTGCACCGAAGTTAAGCACGGCTCAGACGAGTATCTCACTGTGTGCCGAACCACGGTGTGCATCCCAGAAGGACGTGTAAAGCTCCAACTGCAAGGCGCAAACATTGGCCATCTTTCCCGAGAATCACTCAAGTAATATAATAAAATAATCATTATTTGTAAACATCATATTATTGAGTAACACAATGTTTTATCAAGTTGCCCATATGAGCCCACAGTACAATACCAAATGTAATGTTATCTAAAAGAAATTGTTATATTCTCTTGAAATTAATTCAAGGTTTGAGTGCCTGGTCTGGTTACCATTTTTCCATTCTTGTCTTTCTTTTAAATTTGCTATATGCTCCTACTTGAGTTTCATTGAAGTATTTCTACTTCCTTTGACTTGAATTCCATCCACCTTTGATCAGTTTACGCAATGTCCATTCTTCACCCACAGGCTATGGGATACTCAATAAAATCTCAACTATTTGAAAACTTTATTATTCATGCTTAAAATCACAAAATAGTTTCCTGAATCTGTGTCCTTTTACCTATCAATTCCATACTCATACTATGTATTTTATATTTTCATTACAGTTTTGTGACTAACATTGTTCTAAAATTAAAGCAAAAAATGAAAAGAATTAAAGAGAAATTGGCCATTTTAAACATAGCTTTCATCTGAGGACATTCTTTGGGAATAATTATATCATAATAAAAAATGAAGTATTAAAATAATATTTATAATGAAATTTATCCTTTGGAATGCAAATTATTTAACAGAATGGCAAAATTAACTGGGCTATGTGATGGTATGGTTATGGCTGGATGTTGTTTTACAACCATGTTGCCTAGTGCTGACCTTGTCATGAAGAATCCACGATATCCAGGATCCTCCAAAACAATGCACTCTCAGCATCTATACAATCTGTGTCATATTCTACCTTCTTCATAAACTATTTCATTGACTCTACAAGTAAATGCATTAATGCAAGTTTCATGTTCTTGTACGCAGGGCCAGCCACAATCTTCGTTTCCTGTCTATCCAGGAAACATCATTGGAAAGTCTTCCTCAAAATCTGTTGGCAGATGCCAAAGGACTAGGATACCTTGAGGTTAGCTACAATCCCATGCTGAAAGTGCTACCAGAAGAGCTTCTCCAGCCACTTGTTAATTTGGAGGTGTTGGTGTTGAAAAATCTGACCAGTTTGTCAAAATTGCCCAAGAGGTTCCTGGCTACAAATGCTCACCTCAAGAAGATGATCATCCAGAATATACCCAACATTGCTGAGTTGGATTTGAATATTTTGAGGTAAGTTTATTTTTGTAGTTTTATTTTTGCAAGTCCATGACTGTGTCTACTACTACACGACAAAGATTGTTAATTAATTTTCCATGTAAATTAGTTCAACACAGTTTTTCTGGATCCAACTAGTCCAGTCATTTGTAAGAAAAATATATATTATTTCAACAGCTAACACTATCATTGTCAAAGTGTAATGGAGTTTCTAGCTGATGTACAAATAACTGGTCAGGTTGAAAGTCAAGAAGTGTTTCACCAGTATTGTACTGTAATTATGAGGGATTGATTTCATATCGAAGTAACTATTAATCCATTGCACAGTCAAATGCTTGATTGATAAATAAATAATTTTCTGATGATTATGGGTAATATGGAAGGCACACATGACAACCCAAGTGCTCAAGAACATGTTCCATTTTTTGTTTTTGTTTTTTAATTACCCTGCCAATAAACAATCACATTAAGACAAGGAATATATTGACAAAATCTTGCCTGCAATATATAATAATATAGGTGCTGATAATATCAGACATTGTCCATTTCTCCCAAAGTTTAGAGCAATTGTTCTGGTTCATTAGCTCGCTGAGCTTCTTGAAATACAATAATAACATTCTTATGATTGTGAATTCAAAAAAAATTCTTTTGAGTGTGGCTTGACTGTCTGGTTTCTCTTCATAACTGACTGGAATACTCCAAAATAAGACATCTACTTTCACACACACAAGTCAGAACATTGCATTTGTATTGTTTTCAACCAGACATTGATTCCACATAAGAGGAATTTATTTTTAAACTATTTTTAGAGAAGTAGTAGTTGAAAAATGAGGTAGTGTTTCACGAGTATTGGAAAAATGTAAAAGGAAGTCAAGAAAATAGAATTGTAGAGTTTGTCTAAGTACAACTTACTATAATCTTCTGATTTCTGACAGTTTCAGCAATGAAAGTTTCACAAATTGAAATATTCTGAGAAATGTTACTGGTTTGATAATAATTTTTACCTTTTTTAATCAATCACGTTAACCAAAGCTATAATTTAATTTTGGCATTGCCATAGTCACCTACAAAATCAAATACAAATTTTTTGAAACATTATAATTTTTTTATATAATGGAACTTTATCAATAAACATTTTCACATGTTACTGAAAGTTGTCTTTTTATTTTTTAATTGTAATTTAGTCAATCAATAAGTAAACAGTAGTTATTTATTGTATTTGATTTTGTAGATGACTATAGGAATGCCGAAAGCTACCGCTAAATAAATTTGAAATCAAAATTAAATTATGGTTTTGGTTATTGCGACTGATTAACATTGGGAAAAATTATTATCATACTAAATAAAAATCAGTCTTTTAACAAAATGTAATAAATTCCTTGAAGAAGTTACTGGTTTCTGAATTGATTTGAATTGCAAAGTCTTCATTTCTATGGGATGTTTTTCTTCACAGGTACAGTGACACACTGGAAGAGCTGGTAGTATCTGGTACCTCAGTGGAGAATTTAGACCTCCAGGGAATATCATCAGCGATCTCCCTGAACACACTCGACCTCTCTCGGAACCAACTGAGGGAGCTGCCTCTGCTAGCAGACTTACTCAAGGTCTCCCATAAGCTCAGCCACCTTTCGCTGTCAGGGAACAGGTGAGTGCAAGTGTCACCATGTACCGGAGTGTGACAAGTGTGTACTACTTCAGTGTCTTTTTGTTGGAACTCTTCTTAATGTATTTCTTTTCTTTTCTTAACTTTACAAATGCTTTCAAGTATAGGGAAATTAAACAATACAGGGATAATATTGGTGAATGGTGGCATCACTTCACTTGGTCACTTGACCATGATTGACTGGTCATCCAGAAAATCTCAGTTCTCTTGATTAATGACTTTTCTTCTTTCTCTTAATTTTTATGAATTACCTTAACATGTTATTCAGCCATTATCAATTTCAATTGACCATTTCAGTTACATCTTATTCCTTTGCAATTTCTAGTCTCAGACAAGAAGGCATAAATAGGCATTACACTTGGTCATTATTAGAATGACACACAATGATGGGATGTAGCGAAATAGAATACAAGACAACACAACCTGAAAGATTCCATTTCTCTATCCACACCCCCCGAAGAAAATGAGACAACTTATTAATTTCATAGTTGTTTCATGCTGTTTGCAATATTATCTCATGATTAAAATGAATTTTAGTGAATCCAAATAAGATATAGCACTTATTTATTTACCAACTTGATCTGTTCCTTGTATTTTCTATAACTTTCCTCATACTGTGTCCCTGTAGGTGGGATTGCTCACGTCTGTGGCAGCAGGGCTTGCTGAAAGCGTTGAGTGGCTCCGGAATCCTCTTCGACAACGGCGCCGAGTGCAGCGACCCTCAGCCCTGCGTCGGGACCGCGCTGACTTCTCCAATTGTGCAGAAGTGCCTCAGGCATTCGACTCAAGACAACTCTGGCAGTCTGGAGGATGTCCTCACCAGTATCCTGAACGAATCTGAAGGTGTTCCCACAGAAAAGGTTAGCTTAACTTTTCTCTTTACCTCAGCCATACTTGGTGAAGCATTTACACTTCCAGGAATATTATAAATTGGTCATTATATCTGCATTCAATTAATTATGCAGACTGCAATAGCATTTGGAAATATAGGCCTAATCTCGTCTTTTGATTATTGAATGGCAGAAATTATTGTCTTGGAGTTGACGTAAATGAACTTGTACAAATTATAATTGGGTTTTCCATAGTGTTGTAGGATGTAGTGACAGAGTATTGTAGCAACAAAATTAGGAAATTAAGATTCAATAGATGAGAAATAACTAGAGGGAAAGAAAGTAAACGGTTCAAGCAGAACAGAAAGCTATGTTCTTCTTTGGACGGAGCATTTCAGAGCACTCACAGAAAATAATTCAATGTAATTATTTATGACCGTCATTGGACGTAATTATACCTCTGCCATCATGGAATAATGGCAGTGGAGAATGAAGTGTGATGATTGATGATAGGAGGTAGCAGATCAGGTTGAAGCCAATTACAAGTACTGTAATATGAATTGGTACAGTTTTTCAAGAACAATAAAGTAAGGTAACAAATATTGAGATCATGAACAACTCAGCCAAGACGCTACCTGCCTGAATTCAGTAGATGAGCTGAGTGAGGAGGAAGAACCTGACGTGGATGTTTGCGAACATTTCAGAGGAACGCCGGAGGTATTGTTGTTGTTGTGGTATTCAGTCCTTTGACTGGTCTGATGCAACCCTCCATGCTAACCTATCTTGCGCCTGATGGCATCCTCCCGAGTAGTCACCGCCCGGAGATCCGAATGGGGGACTATTTTACCTTCGAAATATTTTACCCGAGAGGCTGCCATCATATTGTTATGCATCGAGCGTTGCATGTACGCGAGAAATTAAAGACACGGCTGTAGCTCCCCATTAAAGCTGTTCCAGCCATGCTTGTGTTTGTCCAACATTGAGCAATTCCCGGATCACTATCCTCGTGCCTCAAATCGGTAATAGTGAGGTCTGTCACCATGCTAGTTTTTGTCCACCCCTAAAAATCGGTACTATTCATATCTGAGTCGTGGTCCCCACTTCGCAACCTCGGGGAGACGTCCGTTGGATGACTAGCATCCCCACGCGGTTATTCTCAAGCTGAAATGAATTTTATCCATGTTCGCCATATTCGTTAAGTTTTTCGCGCTGCAGCTGTGTCACGTGACATTGAATGGAGGGATCGTTTGCAGGCCAAGCCGCATCCTGACGGACTGAGGACGACGTCCTCGACCCCGGCACCGCACGACCTGAGCGACAGCGACACCGACGCCTTGTTCTCCGTCCTCGGCGACGTCCTCAAGTCCCCGCCGACCCGCGCGCCGCCCCCGCCGACCCGCGCTCCGCCCCCGCCGCGGCCTCGCCCCATCCCGACCGAAGAGTTGGCCGCGGTGCTGCCGCAGCTGGAGCAGACGCTCAAGGGCATCCTGGAGAGCAGCGACGCCCTCGAGCCGCCGGCGCCTCCGCCGCCCAGGCCGACGCCCACGCCCGACCTCCACGACCTGGAGAAGACGCTGAGCGCGCTGCTGCCGCTGCTGAGGGAGATCGTGCGCAAAGGCGCGGACTCGCCCGCCCCCAAGACGCCGCCTCCCGTCGCCAAGGTGGCCGCGCTCAGCAACTTGCTGGAGCTGCTCCAGGAGGCGTCGCGGAACGACTTCGCCGACGTGCAGCTGCTCATGTCGGAGTGCGAGGACGATCCGGCCAAGAGCGCGGCCAGGGGCGGCCGCAGGGAAGTCTTCGTCAACGTCGGCGCCATCTTCCACAGCGACCAGCCGCTCTGCTCCAAGATCTGATTACAGCCACGTGGCCTTCTCATTACTTCACCAGAGGCGCCTTGCTGCTCATGGTTCCTCACAATCAGCCAACCAGGTTATTTGCTACAGACATTTCCAATATTTTAACTAAATTCACGAAGTCATTGAGTTTTGTACATTTCTTTGTTTGTTGTTTATGAATTTCTGTTCCTTGTCCAAGTATAAATAAAAAAATTTAGTGTACTACCTACGTCTCATTTCATTTTCCTTTAGGTGGCTTTTCCCGCTGCTCAGTGCTGCACTCTCTGTGAACAAGTTTGTAACAGGTATTTCTCCTCTTAGAAATATATGGACGTCTCGGCATAAAAGTCTTTACGAAAGAAGCAACAAAACGGGGAAAATTATATAAACAATTACGCTGTAATTCATAACTCTTAAATGACGAAACACCACGAATAACTTTGTCAAAATACAAATTAATAGAATCTATGTGAAAAGACACGCATGACTGTGGGTAGTCGCTGATGTCCCCACATCGCTATAAGTTCTCCTCAATGTGTTCCTTTCATCGTTTATTATGAACATAAGCAACAAATTTCGTCTATTTTTCACGGTAACGACCATTTAACTCATTCCTTGTATCACAATTAATTGGAATAGAAGATCAAGAATAGAAAGTCGTAATACAAGGATGCTGTTTGTCGCCCATTCTGTTTAACTTATACGTAGAACAGGCGATGAAGAATGTTAAAACGGAAAAGGAATCATACTGCAAGGAGAAGAAATAAAAACCCTACGGTTTGCCGATGATATTGTAGTAGGGGAGTCAGAAGAAGACTTGGAAACCATAATAAATGGCATGAACGTGGCCCTGGAGAAAAAGTTCAATATGAGGATTAATACAGGGAAGAGATATTTTGACGGAAGTTAAGGAATTCTGCTACTTGGGAAGCGTTATAACTAGAGTACGATACCGCAAGCAAGGAAGGAATTTACTCACGTGTAATATAGGCTTGAATATCTGTAAATCGTTGCTAAAAAAGGTAGTATGGAGCGTGGCGTTATATGGGTGCGAAACGTGGACGATAGGAGTTGGGGGAAGGAAAAGAGTAGAAGCCTTTGAAATGTGGTGCTATAGGAGAATGAGATGGGTGGATAGAATCACAATCGAGGAAGTTCTAAACAGAATAGGGTAAAAGCGAGCAATATGGAGGACATTGACTAAGAGAAGGGATAGAGGGGATTGTTGCTTACTTTCAAAGGGTTTCTCAGGGTTAATTATCGGGATAACAACTTGCAGCAGAGATTTCACGTTCGAGACGAACCTGTTTCATCTTCTCAGCAATTCCGGAAGTTCTGCGTAGTACGTTTCCATTCTCACACTTGCAAGTCTGGTTGTGGATTTCCCCTCTGCCGACGAAAGAAGACTGTGCAACGATTTTTTAAAAAAGAATCCTCCCGCTCTAATGAACCATTCCTTTCTGCCTGCGGGTTTTAGAAAAGGCACTACATGTTTGAGCGTTGCTTCATCAATGAAGCTTATATTTTATATTAATGCCTTTCAACCTCTGCACTCTTTTGCGATGCGCTGCCCAAGAGTTAGTAGAGGTCCGCTAATTAATTAATATAAAAAACGCAGATAATAAACCTTTGCGGATATCTTTAGAATGGTTTGCACTGTCTTCCGTTAAATGTTCAGACCATTTGAAGCAATAGTTTGAAATCTATGAGTTGTCAAAGTCGAGCTATATGAAAGAAAGACAAAAAATCCCAAAATTACTCGTTAAGTAGACGAAAATAGATATGTAGCATATATATTAAGGGTCGTGGAGCGACCTGTAGATATTGCAGTATTATTAATATCTTACGCGAGGGGAATTATCCTTGTAAAAATTGTTTCTTGGGGTAGTCACGAGCCGCCACTGGTGTTCATGAATTATTTTGTTTAATTCGGAGTTCCCACGGTGTAATTTCTTTCATATAATTTGCTAATTCTATTATGCGTCTGCGGTCTGAGATGTAATTTTCAAATTTCAATCAGCCATTCGCGATTAACGCGCGGAAATAACTGCGGCCGTGTGACGAAGCTGCTACGATTGCGGTCAAATGCGTATCGATATGGGAATGATTAGGCGCCGCACGGGATATTAGAGGCGAAGCGGACGGGCAGTCGTAGTGGGGCGTCGCGGCGCATGCGCCGTGCGCGCGGCGAGCGTCAGTTGTCAGGCGAGGCGTCGCTGGCTCGGACGTTCTCCGGAGTCTCGCAGTCGGGGCCATGGGGTAGCTTCCTGGCCGCAGGGATCATGATCGCAGCATCCGACTCCTTCATGAACGGTGAGTCTCGTGACGTCGTCGCGGCGCCCGCCCTTCCCTGTGCTGCCGTCGTCCCCTCGGTATCACGTGGCAACCACCTGCAGCAAAGGAAAATGTCAAGGGTCACTTCCCTGTTATTTCTGCACACACACGTGACCGTGACACACGCTAAATTATCAAACTTGTTGAAAAATTATGCTATTTATATCTTACAATGACATATAAAATAATTTTATGACCAGTATTTTTAATTAAATAACAACGCATATCTTCATGTTTTTTCTCGATCAGATTATTGTTACATCCAATCTATTGTTAAAATGTAACATATAATAAAGCAACATTTAAAAAAAAGGGAGGTCCGAGGTAACATCAATATTAACAATTGAATGGATATAGCAACAATTCGGTCGAGAAAATCCCCCGAAGAAGGTGCGAATATGCAGCGAAACATTGTTTAATCTATACCAATAAATAAAGTTGATGTGTCTGTCGGTCCATTTGTTTGTCTCGAAATAGGCTCCAAACCGGCTCAGTGGATTTCAATGAAAATTTGAGGATATTTTTTTAAAAATAAGGCTATTTACTTGTAATATTCGTGTATATTTAACTTCAATATATTGCAGAATAAATTAGTATAATATGTAATAATTTTACGGGAAGATTTCTTGGAATTGCCGAGCGGCGTGGAAACCAACTGCGAGTTATAAGTCCTACATCATTCATCCCACTTACTGTTGCAGCAGGCTCAGGAAAAATTAACTTCTTTGGATCGTCGAAACGATGTACACAAATTGGTTTTATTTCTCGCGTCATGGTAAAATTTAGTAATTGCTAATATGAAAATAACAAGGAAACAATCCAGTTTGGGGGATGTAATGCGAGCCTTTAATATGCAATTTAAGTAAAAATTTAACCCTTAAGTGGGGGAAAATTTTTATTCAGTTATAATACTGAAAAAAAATATAGTCCTGTTATTGAACCGAGTGCATTTTGGACTCTCGAGGTACTGGGAGTATATTTGAGATTCATATTGTGACGGATTAATCATGTCTTGAACAAAAATTAAATAAAGTACCAGGACAATATAAATAAATACCCGGACAACGCCGGGTCCCCAGCTAGTTAAAATAAAAACGGCGTGAAAACTGGTCGTAAAATTATTTTATTTAAATATTTTTTACATCGGACGTTCATTGAGTTAATATAAAAAATTAAAGATAATAAGTAAAAAGACGGCCCAAATGTCAGCATATAAATTTATCAAATTTTTCCATTTTGAGACGAAACGTCGCTTTATTCAGTCTTGTCGCAGCAACAACGAAATTCTTTGCTATTTGTTGGATGTAATCTTCATGGTGCTTCACATCACATCTAACAGTTGGCTCATGAATGTAAGAAGTGACACTAATAATATAAATTATCTATCTACTATCATAAGCGTTCCGGTTCAGTCAGTGTACTATTATTATTTTTTTCGTTGTTACTGTGAACATGTACGGATAAATTTTTCATCCCTTTCAATTTCTTGGTTCCGTACATTATTTTTATATGATATATATGATGTATTTTGTATATTGGCATGTCTGTAATTATTTATAAAATAGTAAACAAACCTTGGTATACATAATTTTAAAACCACAAGGAAAACCCCCGGAGGGATGAGAAACCTTTAGCACAAACCTGGAAGGAATTATAATTTCAAAAATTATACTTATGCGTCAACTAATACAAGTTTATGATGTTACGCACCAATCACTGCCGCAATGTAGGGAATATAGGGTAACACGCGTCAAAGCGTCAATGTTTACTTTCTGATAATCTCATATTTTAAATTAATATAAAATCTAAAAAAACGAACACATGGGATGCAAAAATATGCAAGGATCATAACAAACAGCTCAAAGGGTAAGTTATTTTCCCACAAATTACAATTGCCCAATAGTGATAAAAACATAGGTAACATTGATTAATAATTACAATTTAATATATTTGTTGACAATTGCTAAGAGGTATGGCATAGTTTTGGAATTTTATAAAACTAAATTTCGAAGTTTGAGGTGAGGAAATTCATACGAGTGGCTTGAATTCGCATCATTTAATTGGGAAAACATTTTTTGCTCATTTATAGATAATTAACATGGCACTTAAACGAATAAACGGAGAAATATAAGCAGTTCAGCTTTTTCAATACGTGGCGACGCCTCGCGCCGATATTAATTTCTTTTCCAGAAAAATTCTTGCGCTGTATTGCAAGCCAAGCTGACGTACATTAATTTGACGTAATTAATAATTTAAAGATTTCTTAAAGGTAAAAGTAATTACATAAATTCAGAAGAAAGGTGAAATGTTTTAACAGGCAATGAAATCGTTTAATCGTTATACTGTTTCTGCCCATAATCCATCATTCAATATATCACACGTTGATCAAGAAATTAGTATAGAATTAATTATATACATATATATGCATATTTAATATGGTAAACTTATTTTGTATTTTAAATCACAGCAGATGAAGTTCCAGATTTTTGGAACGAAACGTCAATTTTTTCTGTCATATAGGTTCATTAGGTATGCTATTAAATATTAGGCAGACTTCCGTTCAATGATGGTCACCACTGAGATGCGATTTGAATTTATTTTACTTGACTCCAATTTATGTACAATAAATACATTTTTTAATGCTTAAAAAAAAGAGAAGCTTGAAGAAGAATGCTCCAGTCGACATAATGATATATTATTCTGTAATCTTGAAATATGAGAAATGTGATATTTTAATTAAATCTGTGTGGCAGATCTGATGGCCTGAATCTTGTTGGCTCTTCCTAATCCTAGAACAGATTTGTTGCCAGTTGATTTTGTCCTGTTGCTGGGATTAGTTATTTCTTAGGTCAGAACGTATGACATACCCAGGAGTACTTTGTTTTGGAACCTCTGTATTACACCTAAGTTAGATGAACTTGCGGTTCCTCATGCGTCCAGATACGTTTTATGATAGTATTATATGTTGTTGTGGTACTCAGTACTAAGGCTCGTCTGACGCAACCCTCCATGCTAACCTGTCTTGCGCAAGCCTTTTTCATTTTATTATAACTAGCATATCTTCCATACTCTGCTTAGCGTATTTCTCTCTTCTGCACTTATCACACACACTTCCCACTAATGCTAATTTTACAAGACGTGGCCTATTAATCTATCCCTTCTCTTGGTTAACGTCTTCCATATTGTATAAATTCCTCTCGAGTTTCCAACCGGGTCAAAGATTTAAACAGTGACGTTTCACTGACACTTCAGTCTGAAGATGATGGCAGAGCAAGCCATCGAAACGCCACTGTTTAAATCTTTGACCCGGTTGGAAACTCGAGAGGAATTTATACATGCCATTCACCGGGAAAGACCTCGTACTTTAATAGTCTTCCATATTGTTCACTTTTCCCCCATTCTGTTTACAACTTCCTCATTAGTGATTCTATCCACCAATCTCATTCTACTATAGCACCACATTTCAAAGGCTTCTATTCTTTTCCTTTCCGCAGCTCTTATCGTCCACGTTTCGCACCCATATAACGCCACGCTCTATACCAACATTTTCGCAACGATTTCGTAATATTCACGCTTGCCTGTGCTATCCTACTCTAGTTATTACTCTCCCCAAGTAGCAGAATTCCTTAACTTCTGTCAAAATATCCCTTCCCAATCTAAAAGTCTTTGCTATTCCACTGTTTCCCATACTACACTCCATTACCTCTATTAATCCTCATATTGAACTCTTTTCCAGGACCACGTTCATGCCATTTATTATGGTTTCCAAGTCTTCTTCTGATTCCCCTAATACTACAATATCGTAGGCAAAGCGTATGGTTTATATTTCTTCTCCTTGCAGTATGATTCCTTTCCCATATTCCGTTTTAACTTTCATTATCGCCTGTTCTATATATAAGTTAAACAGCATTGGTGAGAAAGTACATCCGTGTCTTACTCCTTTCTTGATTACGGCTTTCTTTTCTTGATCTTCTATTCTCATTACTGCTGCCTGTCTCCTGTAAAGGTTATGTATAAGCCTCCTTTCTCGACATTTTATTCCTTAATATTGTGTTCCAGTTCACGTTGTGAAACGCTTTTCTAAAACTACAAATGCCGTAAACGTAGGTCGGATTTCTTAACCTGTCTTCTAAAATCAGCCGCAAAGTCAGTATTGCTTCTCTCTTCCTAAAGCCAAACTGATCGTCCCCTAACTTGCATTCTATTTGGCGGTCCATCCTCCTATATACTATTTTCGTTAATATTTTGCATGCATTAGATACTTAACTAATTGTCCTGCATATTTCAGCCCCAGTCTTGTTCGGTAATGGTATAATTATGTTTTTAATAAAATTTTATGGTATTCTTCTTGTATCGGAAATTTCGCAAACTATCCTGACAGTCATGATATTGTTTCCTATCAAGTCTGCTGGAATGTTATAAATTCCTGGTGCTTTTTGTTTCTGAGGTGTGTCAGCCATGGCCCTGTCTAACTCTAACCTTAAAATTTTGTTCCCCACCTCTTCATCATCCGCGTCCTCTTCTCATTCTATTATTGACTTATGTAGATTCCAGCTCTTTTAAATATTCCTTCCATGTTTATGCTTTTTCTTCTTTATCTAGAATTGTCTTCCCATCCGCGCTCCTGATGTTCTTGCGAATGTTTATTTGATTTCCTACAAGCTGTATCTATTTTCCATTTCACCATGAATTCTTAAACGACTTTGCACTTCTCTTGTACCTTAGCGTCTTTTGATGCTTTGCACTTCTTATGTATCTCATTCTTCAAGCGTCTGTTCTGCTCTTTATCATTTTCATCTCTCGCGTTTTTATCTTTATGTCTTTCATCAATTATGATTTGATTTAAGGTATTATATATATACTACCGAGGAAATCAGTGTCCGTTATTACATTCAGAGTATTAAAGTTGTTGAGAAACATTTCTGAACCTAATCGGGATTTGTAATTGCTGTAATTATTCCAGTCATCAGTGTGCGTGGTTAGAATCTAAAAGATGTTTTGCCTTATGGATCTGTGTTCCTTGATTCTGGTGCTGATGGCTCCTTTAGTTTGGCCTACGGACAGTCATTGTAATTTAATTTCAGAATGTAGTTTATAAATTAAATTGTGTATACATAGGCCAAACTGAAGGAGCCGTCAGCACCAGAATCAAGGAACACAGCTGTCGTCTATGTGGAGTTGGAAATGAATTCAATCAGCCAGCACAGAGCTGGGACAAAGGACACAACGAGACAGACGTTGACATTTCCTGTCCCAATGAAGCAAACGACTGATGAGAGGCGACGCCAGGTCCCGCTAATGACACTGAGTGCAGAAACTTGCCGTGTTATCACAGATATCTAGGTATTTTGCCGTCTTTGGGGTATTTAGGCCCACCCAGACCTCGCCTTCCTTTCCCGTTTGCAACATTTTATACAATTATTTTTCAGTCTTCTCACAAAGCGGATCCCACAAATAAAGAGATTCTGAGAAATTGTTCAGAAAGTGAATAATACCCGACACGTGCTACACATTCATTGTCGTCAATTTACTCTGCAATCACGGAAAAGGCACGCGTGGTTCAGCCGTAATTAATATTGCTGCGGTACTTGGAATTTAAAATAGATGTAGGATAAGCTGTGCAATAATATCAGATGGGCAAAAAACGAATGTCAGTTACAATAAAACGAGAAAAGTCTCATGACCAGAGTATTTCAGAAAAGGCGTTTAATTAAAATTATTAGCGACAGTAATTTTATGTAGTAAGAACTCATTCATACTGAACAGTTAAAATACTCGTAATAAATGTTAATACTTTCCTGCTTTTTGCTGCACTTATATTAAGTATTTCGCTGGGATTTATATCCAAATTAAGACATACAATAGGCGAAGTAACAATTTAGAACATCTATCAACCTATTTATTACACTAATCAACTTTCACCCTACTAACGTATCTCTCCAAATAAATGCAGAATCATATTACACCAATTTGGCTTTTTTCAATATGGACCCATTATTTTATTCTACTATCCTTTTCTCTGCCCAGATGCACTTCAACCCCTGCTTGTTACCAAATAATGCATTTTTTCGCTTGTTTTAACGCTTCATTCACGCAACGTTTACTTTTCGCTGTTCTGTTAGCGTCATTATTATAATAATAGATACGACGTTATAGCTTTGTTTTCCAATTGTATCAAATTTTGTGAGTTTACTTTATAAGAGCCATTAAGAATAAGACGCAAATTCAACAACGAAACGTCGGCATATCTGAAATTGTTAATTAGTTCTCTTTATTTTATAAGGTTTGTCTATAAATATACGGTCGTATCTATTTTCATTGGTTCCACAGACGTTAATGTTTACATTATTGTAGCCAAACCGGTTGATCTCTTTTAGTAAGCAACTGCGTCGGCAGGTAACTGAAGACTGTCAGTCTGGTTCATCATCCAGACTCGCAGTCTAGGGGCCCCTTTATGTGAAATTAAAACTAACTCTACAGCAGAATAACTGACTTTGTCTTATTCCCTTCATGGAGGTTTTCAACAATTGGTAAAAGCTTCGGGACGCGAGACCCAGGGGCTGTACTTCCCTAAAAGAGATGCAGGAGATCGGACTCTCGAGTACTTGCTCCACATTGACGCAGCATTCCTTTCTTCATGCCTTAGAATGGCGACGTGGTCCAATAGGATTCGTGGACAGTTCTTCTCGTATTCTCGCGAGGACTGCGAAACCTCTCAAAAGTTTGCGGAGGTTGCGTTCGTATACAAGAGTAAATAACTGTACCGCGAGGTGTGTTTAAATCTATGAGTTGCCCTAATGCACCGCTTTTAGGAACGTTAGAAAACGTCGAGAATGACAGTGTTTGTGTTTTGTCGTCGTCCGCAGGCGTCCCGTGCTTCTTTCCTCGCCTTTCTCTGTTGTCGCACTTGTACTGTTATTTGAAGAGAGTTGGCGTTATTTTGAAGCGGCGCGAGTGAGACAGACAGGGTGGGTGCTGAAGGGGGGGGGGGACGGGGGGAGGGGGGGCGCAGTGCACGAGGCTATCGATCTGTAGAAGGCGGGGGCGGGTCCACTGCGAGGGGTGCGGGTGCGGATCCCGGTCACGACACTACGCAACCACAATGTTATACAATATAAAGAAAAGGCAGACATATTTGCAAAATACTCTACAACAGTTTTCGGCAAAACGACCTCCGTAGCTACGTGTAGAGACACAATGTCAAGTAACACGTCCAAATTTAAAATTAAAACTAACACACTAAGACGCAATATTCAGAAAATTAAACCTCATAGACCAAGAGGACCTCGTGGTATTTCTGGAGAACTTATGGAAGAAGCCATGGTTACGTACCTAAAACGATTATTTGGTAATACATCCGAATGGAAAATCGCGACGGTAGTGCCAATATACAAGTAGGGATCGAGGGCGGAAACTTGCAACTACAGGCCGGTGAGTCGCTACTGTAAAAAACAATTTGAACGTTTGACAGTCGAGCATAGGGAAGAGAGGGGAAGAAGGATATATCCTGGACAACATGCACAGCCAATCATGAAATTGTCCTTGATGGAGGAAGAATAGTTATAGATTTCTCCTAGGCTTTGCATGCAGTAACACACAATATTTTGCTAGCTAAACTTAAGGAATCGTGAATAGATAATCGTTTACTTCAATGGATAAGGGAACAATCGCGTACTCGGAGTCCGGGTAAATGAAGAACTATTACATGTGGTGTACCGCAGGCAGGGAAGTGTAATCGGGCCAATAATGTTCTTGGCTTTTGTGAATGACGGGAATAGATTCTAAAATTAAAAAGTTTGCGGACGATTCCATAATTTACAAAATTATAGAGAATATAGATGATGAAATCGCTATTCAAGCAGATTTAGATAAGATATATCAATAGAGAGAAATTAATAAGATGAGAATAAATCCATCTAAGAGTAAAACAATTATTTTTACTATAAAAAGAAAATTGCCATCCCCGGGGAATATAAAATAGAAAACGAAAAAGTGCCGCTTGTTGAAACGTGTAAATATCTTGCTGTAATTTTTAACAAGAAATTAAACTGGGGCGAACACGTAAAGGGAAGGGGGGGGGGAGTGGAGGTCATTACTCTTCATAAATAGGATATTGAAGGAAAGTACAAGACAGTTCTCTAGTTAGACCTATGATGGAATACGGGGCTCATCAATACCCTGGATAAAATTCAGAAACGCGCTGGGGTGGGTTTTGTGTGTGGACGAAACTAAATGGGAACCACTCGGTGATGGGATGAAAGAGGCTACAGTCTACAAAGCTGACCAGAAATAAGGGAGCTGCTAACTATACACAAATTTTTCTCTAAAACCGACCATAATTACAAAATAAAGGAAAGGGACCAAAGAACGGATGTGGGCAAATATTCCTTCGTAAACAGGGTGATAAGGGACTGGAATGCAAGGCTACTAGAGGCTTTCCCTAAGAAAACAAATGTTTTGAAAAAGAAGTTAGAAACACTGAAAAGTTAGCTGCTTATTTTGTAAAAAGAAAGAGACATGAAATATTGTTAAATTGTAATTTTTTTCTGTAATTTAGGTTTGTTCTTTTAATTTATCAACAATTTATCTTTGTATTTTGGTTTTATCAATACTGGCACCGGGCAAATGCCGGCCCACCTCTAGGAATAATAAATACATTCATACATACACCCCCAATTCCCTATCAACGCTACCTTGCGGCGTCCATAACGTGGTTATTATCTTCATTCAGAAATTACTTCTTGTATGTAGAAATGATCTTCCCCGCATGAGCTGTTTCGTGGCCTTATCTCTAATCCATATTCATTTCTCATCGCCGAAGCTAGATACCAACTTGACAGGTTGTGATGTTAGAAACCAACGACTGCAGATGGTTCAACAGGAATGACGTCATTAGTCGACTCCGGTGCACAACACATCGTTAGTAAAAATCAACAAGGAATGCGACAACACATCATTTTATTCAACACCATAAACCGATGAAATATAAATACGATTCTTGTGAAACCAATCAATAAATGAACATTAAGTCAGCGACCGTTTTTACAGTATGAAAAGATCGTCTCAGCAACACAATGAATTACTTCTATGCAATTTCCAATATTTGGCATTCCTTTGAAGCCAATCTTTTATTTCTAAGTGACTTAGTGTAAGGCAATGCGACTTGCAGTGAACCCACGACACATGCTACATTCTTTTTTCCTCAGATGCCAAAAAACACATTTTCAATTGGTGTACTAGCTGATAATCGTAAAGATAAACTTTTTTTATGAACAAAAAAAGACATTCCTTTCCTTTCACAAAACGATTACCAAGACGCTAAAGTGGCTGCAACTTGTTGACCACAATTCAACGTCTCACTCGCCTTCCAAATGCGGCAGCTATTTAGAATTTAACAAGTATTGACGAAAGGCGTAATTATGAAAACGCGAGAGACGCTAACGGTAAAGAGCAGCACAGACGCTTGAAGAATGAGATAGATAGGAAGTGCAAATCAGTCAAAAGGGCTTGGCTACAAGAGAGATGCAAAGTAATTAAAAATTTCATAGTGAAAGGGAAAATAGACGCAGCTTACAGGAAAATGAAGGAAACATTCGGTGAAAGTAAAAATATTAGCAAGAACATCAGGAGAGCGGAGGGGAAGCCAATTCTGGATAAAGAAGAAAAGCAGAAACATGGAAGGAATAACTGGAAATCTAGATCAGTCAGTATCACAAGACGAAGAGGAATCGGGGGACAAAATTTTAAGGTCGGAAAATATATTTTGATATTGTGAACGATACTATACAGGTTTGTAATGAGTGTATGTGGAAATCGCCATTTTCTTTCGTCGCTGGGTGAAGAATTCCCCATGTTGGAGACAGCAGTCGAAGTAAACACCAGGAAAGACATCATTGTTTTCAGAACCTACCAAAAAACACTTTGGGGACTTAAAATTCTGATACCCGGGAATTTTGGAAGACCAGAAATTAGTGAGAGAAACCGCGGTAGAAGCAGAATTTTGATTGTAGGACTGGGGATCAGGTGATCCGCCATGCATCTCATGGTGGGGTGAATGAAGGAGATGACTTGCAAGGAGAGAGAAGGAGGAATAGGAGCAGTCGGACATGAAGAGTTGGAGAAGAAAGATTTCTGGAGGGTGCGTGGTGTTTGATCCACGGCACGGAGAATTGAGGGAGTAGGATGTCAGGAGAGTGTGTGGTGGTTGAACCACGACACTAGAGAAATTACTAATCAGGCGGAGAGATAACGAGGAATCTTTCTGGCGTAATAGAAGGAAGCCCAGGAACGAGCTCGAGAGGCGACCAGAATTCGTGGAAGAAGGACCCCAAGATACCGGCGTGGGCAAAGGACGAAGCTGTTAAATCTCAGGTGTGTTAGTGTCAATATGGAAAAGTTCGTGATGACGATTTGGTTGCTGCACGATAAGCCCATAAAAAATGACCGAGATGCAGGCCGTGGGAAAATTTTTAAAAATGACCCTAAAGTTTAGTAATTATTGTCCTTTCTTTTGTTTTCTGTAAATAAATTTAATTTGTTTTTTATGCGAACCCATTAGTTCATTTTTTAAAATTATAATCCAATACCCGTAGCTCATTATCGGTGAATAATAGAGATGTAAATTTTTTATACCTTTCGTATGGTAATTTTGAGTAGAAATTAAGGGATGAAGGTCTCCACTCTTTACCAATAACAATACATAATAATATGAGAGAAACGCTTCAAGTCTCACATATTTACAATTTTCGACTCTTGGTTTCCCCTCTATTAATCCTCATATTGAACTCTTTCTGCATGACCACGTTCATGCCATTTATTATGGTTTCCCAGTCTTCTTCTGACTCCCCTAATACTACAATATCATCGGCAAAGAGTAGGGTTTTTATTTATTCTCCTTGCAGTATGATTCCTTTTTAACTTTCATTATCGCCTGTTCTATATATACGTTAAATAGCATGGGTGACAGACTGCATCTTTGTCTTACTCCTTTCTTGATTTCTGCTTTCTTACTTGATGTTCTATAGTAATTACAGCTGACTGCCTTCTGTACAGGTTTTGTATAAGCCTTCTATCTCGATATTTTATTTCCGTGTTTTTCAAAATCCTTAATAGTGTGTTCCAGTTCACATTATAAACGCATTTTCTAAATCTACATATGCCGTATACGTAGGTTGGTTTTTTTCTTATCCTGTCTTCTAAAATTAGTCGCAAAGTAAATATTGCTTCTCTCGTCCCTTCATTCTTCCTAAAACCAAACTGATCTTTTCACATTCTATTTGATGTTCCATTCTCCAATATAGTATTTTATTAATTGTCCTGTATCTATCAGCCCCAGTCCTCTTCGGTAAGTTATGTCATTACTAAAATCTTCTCGTATTCTTTCTGTTTTGTATATTTCGCAAACTATCCTGAAGAACCATGATATTCCTTGTGTCATATACTTATGGAAAATGTACACTTAAATCCACCAATTGTAACGGTTAACCCTACAATTGTAAGATTTTGAATGAAACTTCCTACTGAAAGCAATGTGTATATTAACTCTCTTCCTTTCTATGTAACCTTTAAATTAAATAAATTGTAATGTAACGTGAGATGCTAAAATTAATTTACAATAAATTAAGAGAAAGTAATAACAATGTTTAATTTATATTTCCCATTAAAATCAATATTTACAATTTTGATTTTTTGTTGTTGTTGAAATTTTTGCCTTGAAATGGTCTCAACTGAGGGTAGGTAACAAAAGTTCTTTTTCATCAGGGAGTTAAGAGGGCGGCGTAAAATACGTGAAACCGATCTAGGCGCGCTAAAAACCCTAAGGAAGTGCTTCACACTCTTGGCATCGATATGATATAAGCTCTTTCTTTTGGCAATTAAGTTGTGCAGTGGCGTCCTTCTCAGACGCAGATTATAAAGTACACAAAAACGTAAATATTTTCCATTAAAGTTGAAAAGAATTCATAAGCGCGTCCAGCCCTTGCCACATGGCACCCTTAACTCAGTCTGCAGAACACTTCATTACAATATACTAATATGGCTTCTATAATAATGAGACAGGCAGACTGAATGAAAGAAAATGCTGGCATCCAGATGAACGGAGGTTGAAACGTCGACACGGCGGCTCTGCACCTCTTCCAAGACCCGGGACGTCGATTTTTTTTTTTAAATTATTTCTTTATTTTTAGCCTGCTTTCTTGTTTCCTACAGCAGGCCTTAATTACAATATTTACAACAATCTTGTACACTTTTTTACAATAAGTAACATTAGCAAAAGTAAATTAATAGAATACATATTAGAAAATGAATGGTACGTTTCTTTCTTTTTTTTTACTTTATATATTTTACTGTTGTCTTACCCCAGGAAATTTTTCATCTATATATGTCACGGTATCATTTGAATGCGTTTTGCATCATGCACTGCATGATTCAGTATCACATTTTGCACAGATATTTCTGTGTACCAAAAAGCATATTATCCATCTTTTTCAGTGCGTGGAGAGGAGAAGGAGTAGGAGTTCCTTCTCTCAGTCCCGTCTCCTGATCTGTCTCTGTCTCTCTCTCTCGAGCTTCTTGAACCCTTCCTCCTCCCTGCATTTCCACTTCTCAATTTATGATATTGCAGTTCCGACATTCCGGTAGCGGCAACCCATACTACGAAGAAACAGCTGCACAACTGTTTTCTTATTTCTAGTTGTTATTAGATTTCTGTTTGTACCATCCGGCTCCAGGATGATCTAATTGAGGCACTTCATTTTTTATTTATCCTTTTATGACGGATGCACCTGCTGACACTATGACATGCTTCTCATTTTGACTCACTAAGTCCGTGTATATTAATAGTGGCTATTTGTTTACATTCCTATTTTCTTTGTGTTTTATATTTTTCAAGTTCTATCTCTGATATTTTGAGTGTTAATTCTTCCAAAATCGATATTAGATTTATACCCTGCATAATCTCCCTTAGTGTTTTTTTCTTAAGATATCTCTTTTATCTTGGTCTATAAACTGGCAATCCAGAAGCGTGTGTTCGTGTGGTGCTCCAATTTCACCACAATCTTCCTGCCGATACGCGCCAGGTATAAGTGCGTGAGCTTATATTTGGTAGGAAGCTATGCCGGGAACATATGTCAGTCCCTTAATACACCGCGAATTTTATGTGCACATAGTTGAGTTGGAACCAGCAGGTGCCGTTGATTTCAAGTTGGTGCGCTACAAATGAAAACATTCATGACCGAAGCCGACTAAAAATAAACAGTCACGGTCAGTGGCGAAACCCCCTTTTAATTGCGACGCAGCGGGGACAGGAATGACACTTCTCGTGTTAATTGCCAAGCAGGCGCCAGCCATTACACACGACATGCTATTACAAACCATATATATAATAACATTCTTTATACACATTGTACCTTAAAAATACGTATACATATACATATATATATATATATATTTCCGTTTCTCTTTAGAGTCGCGTATTAAACTTGTCAAATTACACATAATCACAACTAGACTATTTTTTTTCGATTATACAAATTTCAGTAAGGCTGATGAAAACACAATATACAAAACGTCTTAACCATTAAATTTTAATAGATTTGTTGAGAATTGAAAAAACTGACGGAATAATTGTAGTAAGAATTGCTGAGTATCATTGATTATTTGTGTTTTTTTAATTTTCTTTATTCACAATGCAGAACGACATAATTACAACTGAAAATTCCAAATAATTAACGACATTGCGAGGAATTAATAATTTTTCTATTGAAAATTTCGGGAATTTCGTCAATTTTTTACAGTATTTATTTTGAAGTCAAACGTGAGTAATGCTCTGAGATTCTAATCTGAACTCGTAGGATTTTAAAATTCATGTTACGCCAAACGTTTTATAAAGAATTGACTTGAGTGCTTTAGAAAGGCATTTTGATAAGACGTTTTCTGAATGACGTTGCAATATTGGGAGAATATTTCACTTTGTCTAGTTTCCACCGCGAGTATTCCTCACTCCCTTAGTCCTTGATGGAGCCGCAGCTTCCGTCGGAAAAGGTAAGGGATTAAAGGTAACGCCGGGCACCCATCTAGTTGATTGCGATGAATGTGATCATTGCTAATGAAGCCTTATCTTCCCGTCATCTTCGAATCTGACAGAGACGTCTCGAGCAATGACCTCAGGCACGGAACTCTAAAAGTTCAAATAATATATTCCACCCACGTACTCTACAGTAATAGCACATGAAACCCGTTCTGAGGTAATTAACAATTAAAGAAATATTTAGCCAATTTAATATGATCAAAATAATATTGGAAACATAAATTATAGATACTTGTTACTCAGGCAACTTGAAATGAATAAGTGGGATCTACTGGTTTTAAATTATAAATATTAAATTAAAGAGATGGAAATTAATTAAGGTTACATTTATAAAATACCATTTATTGACCAAATTGTATTTATGAAGCGGGCTTTCTCCGGAGTAGAAATTGTATTTCTTACAAACCAACATTTAAAAACATGAGATCTATTTTCGGGTCGTATTTAACGGCCTCGTAACAGATCCAGCCTTTAAAACACAAACCTACTCGGAATTGGCAGTACAAGGAAGGTTACAGAGTACTACCATATTCTGCTTTGCCTGGAGCTCGCCGCTCATCCTCAGATACCTCTAGTCTCCCTTCTTGGGAAATTAACACTTTCATCATTTAGCCACGATCAACAACGAGCATTCCGCAGATCAAAACGGCGTCTCCATCATGCACTTGGTCACCACTCTCAATAACACCATCCATCAACATATCATTGCCAATCTCTTAATTTCCAACTTCTTACTATCCGAAAGTCAATTTGCGTCCGTTTTCAATAACTTTTCCCCACTTCATCTTTTGACTTATTTGGGTGGCGGGGACAAAGTGCTCTCCTATCAAAAGTATACACCTTTAAAATTTGGGCCATCCGTCTCACTCCGCCGATTTTTTTAGGAAACCTCCGGGTCTCGTCACAGCCACGTGCCACCGATTTTAGGAAACCCAGACCAGTGCCAAACTGTCTAGGTTTTATTACCCTGTCTGCAACCATCTTCAATTTCTCTCACACCGACTGCCTTTGATTCTGCACCACCAAATTCCGTATTTAGTTGTGTTTTACCATTAAGAAATTGATGAAATCTAAATGAGATGCTGATGAAGTAGCACTCATCCATTCACAAATCATTTTCGATTTGTTAAATTTGACGTTTGGTAGTTTGTGACGATCTCTGCACAAGTGGAGTTCGGAATCAGTTTGGTTTTGAAAAACTAATGCTAATCCAACCGCCAATTTTTCCGTCACACAGAGACAATAAAATTCCTGCTACTGTAATTTGTTTGACTCGCGTTATAAATTGCTACATTTTCGCTAACTTTCATGCTTGATCCTGCCTGATGGTCTCCGGCCGTTGATGCACAGTCGATACAGATTCGTTTGTTGTCAAGGAGCCCTAATCGATGATTTTAACATTTCCTGTTCCCTCTGTGAGCTGCGATTACAAGGTGGCTTCCTCTGATTAGCTGTTATCGAAGGACGCCATTGCCAAGATGGAAGTCTCACTATTACCATGCGCAGAGACGCAACTACAACTTGTAGCGCGCGTATTTATTTTTTAATGTATTTAGTTGATTAAATGTTATTTTTATGCCTAAGAAGCCGAATGCCAGGAAAAAATGTGGGCAGTGGTTGGCTAAAAAAGGATCACAAGGCCCTGTTAGGCGAGCAAAACGAAAGCCTGGACTCTGACCGAGGAGAAAATGTTTGTTTTTTGGCGCGGGAGCAAAAACGGAGAGGCATTTGTAGTGTGTTTATTGTTGGTCTTCAATTGTCCGGCGGCAGATACAAAATCAAATTAAATATAAATACTCCTAAAAAATTATCATAGTCCTTTAAAATTTCTATAGCCCTAAACACTTCACTTCACACATCTTTCGAGATTAGTCCTGAAGAGGATTTCCCTCCTCCAAACACTCCTGCCACAGGACGTTGATGGTCCTATTTCGGAATGATAATTTGCCAACATCTGTTTTATTGCTTTCTACATTTTACTTTGAATTGATGATCTCATCTACTTACATAACTGTTGGACTTAATTCCAATCCATGGTTTAAGCTTTGTTTTCTCCCTCCTTTGTGACAATATCTACCAACCTAGTTGTTCTTTTTCCTTCCTATGACCCGGCCCCACTCACAGCACTTTTCTCAACTTTCTGTAATGATTCTAAATTGATTTTTTTCTATACGGATTCGAAAATTGGTTCAAATAAGGATAAATATGCCACCTCCTTTGATCTTCCCTTTTTTAAGTTCCTCATTATGAAATGGAAGGAATTCCACGCTGTTCCTCCACCCAAGTCTTTTGTTGATATATATCCCCAGATATTTGCAACCTTGGAATTAGTTCCCATTCGTCTATTCTGTTTGGTAAACGATATTGAGCTGCTTTTCTTTCCATTAATTTTATTTTCCTGCGCCCAGCTATTGACTTTATCTAGATCTTCTTGTAATACTATCGCGTCTTGCTCGTTCCTTATCTTTCTGTAATGTCGCTGCAGTCGTCAGCGGAAAACCTGAACCCTGGCTTTAAATAAATAATTTGGTATGTCATTAATAAATATTAAAAACAGTAATTGTCCGATTAAAGAGCCTTGAGGAACTCCCGAAGTTACAATGCCTCAATCCCAAAATTGTTCTCCGATTTTGACTTTTTGCGAGGTCGCTTAAAAATCTTTTATATAATTTATCCAATAGGATATCATGAAGCACTACAACACCCCATTTATTTTACCCCCCATTATCTACTTCATCTGCAAACTCCTGAAATAGATTTATCATTTGATTTTCACAAGAGAAGCCTTCTCGAAAGTTGAGTGGTCAAGATGGAGGCATGGCTTAGAACGTTTACGGCTCCGACTATTTTACGCACGTGACATTTCTTATGAAGTTGGAAATAAACACAAACCTTATCACAGAATGGTAAAAACAAAAATTATAGTTATTGCCCCTGCACGAGAAGGAAAAGATATCCCGGTAGTTTTATACAATCAGTCACTTCTACAAATAAACTGAAAATCGAACGTCTGTCCAGGTGGCGCGCAGTACAGAAACTGACATTTGAACAGATATTCAAGACCCAACATTAAACTGTGTAAACGACTCCGTCAGTCAAAATATAGCGCCAGGGTTTCGTGACCTCGTTAACTTCTGGCGCGCTTGTGATTTCCGTTGCCTCCGCGTAAGGGAGGAAATGACCGAGACTCACAGATCCTGTGTAAACGTGTGATACGCTCGTTTCGATAAAGTCTGTCCGCTACTGCATCAGCTGCCATGGATACAGGTGAGTGAAACGTTTTCCTGCGTAAAATCGTCAAGTGAAAAATTCTATGAGTCCATTACTCAGACTAGTGATAATTGCACACAAGTGGAGTACATACATTATTCCAATAAAAAGCAATTACAATAGTTAATTTCATATCCAAGTATTGTGCTAGTAGCACAGAAACCACAACAAAATCAGTCATCTCCACTTTGACATTGGCATGATAGGGTCCTTTTGACATGTCCAAGGAAAAATATTTGGCTCTTTTAAATGAAAAGAACAGTAAAGGAAAGCCAAGGATGAAAAACACTCAGCAGATTAGGGAGGATGTGGTAGTTATGCGGAAATGAAAAGGCTTGCACAAGATAGGTTATTTTTGAAGGGTTGCATCAGAGCAATCTTGGGACCACTACACACAATATAAAAATGTGCCTGGTCATATATATATTGAAGTTTAAAGCAATATAAACAAAATTGTTTAACCCTTGTACAGGATGTACTGTGCCCAGTCAGTCTCAATTTCTTTCTTACCCAATCTTACTTCACATACCACGACAAAACAGTTTTCAAATGGGAGCTGTTCTGGCATTCAGAGAAATAGATAAATGTTGCCATATCATCTACCTGCACCCACAACACACCCTTGTTCCAGCTGCATGGACAATAATGTGGCAATGATACTCGAATTTGATTATATGGCACAAGGAATGGCAACATGGTCAAATCTGTGCTCTTTTTGAAAAAATAGTACATACATTATTCCCATAATAAATCAATTACAGTAGTTATATTTCATATCCAAGTATTGTGGTAGTAGCACAGAAACAACAACAAAATCAGTCATCTCCCCTTTGGCATTGGCATGCTGGGGTCCCTTTGACGTGTCAAAAGTAAAAATTTGGCTCTTTTAAATGAAAAAAAACCCACACAAATATACATTTAATTTTACACAAAACAATTATAAAATTTGTAATTCACAATTTTCATTGGGAATTTATATCACAGTTTTAAACATTTATCAGACTTCAAACCTTTACACAACGCTATCTAAATTTGTTTATCTTATATTTTAGTCAACTATAAGTTTAATGTTTAGGCAAAATAATAAAACAGAATCTCAATTTGTCTGTTTGTGTAAACATTTTTCTGATAAGAGACTTTGTTTAGCTTTCTTCTTTGGTTTTGTTGGAGTCTTTGCAGCCTTGGTACGTTTTTGAACTTGACTTCTCCTTGTTGGACCACTAGACAGAGATATAACATTACTGATTGCAAGAGAAGTGACATCATTACCCACCGTACTCCGTTCGGAAATGTCCGGAGGTTTGCTCGAGGCTTCACAACCTATCCCCGCTTTGAAGTCAGTTCGGAAGTTGTCGATTGACCGTGTTTCAGATAAGTCCTCAGATGACACAAGCACGTTGGATATATTGGGTTCCTCTTCAGTATCTGGCTTTGTCTGCACTTCACCATTAAAGGCAGTACTTGTTACAGAGTGATTAGCAAGTAGCCTTGAGCCGTCCACATTTTCTTGCTTCACCATATCTAAAAACAACAATACACAACATGTAATTATTTTTCATGATGCAAATTAAAATTCAGTAAATGCAAACAGAACCTATCAAACTATGTTTAATTTCCTTGAAGTACTGGAATGATCAATAATAACATATTCTAAATTAAAACTAAAATCACCAGTGTCTTGGCTAAAAGTTTCCCTTTCTTGCTTTCTTAAAACTGTCATTATTATGAAGAACAAACTTACTAATTCGTGATGGGATTGTGGTGAAACGAGATTCGGTAACAATTATGAATTTATTTGACGATTCAAATGAAAAACGTTTTACCTGATTGGTAATAACGTTCTGGAACGTTCGAATCTGCAGATTGCACAGTCCTTGTGAGGGCAGATTGGGTAGCACTTCTCTTGGGAACAGCAGCACGAGTCTTGGTGTGCGAAGACATTCTCTCCAGCCTTTGTGCCAGCGAAGGAGGAACTGTAGGAGGCGACACACTCTCTCTGCGCACTTCACTAATTTCTGCGTTAGGGATCTCGACACACAGCAAATTGCACACGTCTTTAAAGTCCTCCAGCTCAGCTGCATCGAGTTTCATCACTCCTTCGTACAAGAATGTTAAAAACAAATTCAAGATATTATAATTTACCTCCGGTAAATAAATTGTCATAACTTCATCTTTGCAAGTCATTTCACTGATTAACTTCCTTACCAATGAACTAACAGACGCGACCATTAGTTTGTGTGCAAATGTTATTTTATTACCTTTACATACAAATTGTACGTCCATAAAAGAGCCTTTTTCAAAATAATTGTTAAATACGTCAAGGAGGTAGCCGTCATGTTCTGCGTACGATAATGTCAGCACCATTTTAATCGGCGAAGTTGAACGTACTTACGACTCAAATTCAAACGAAACAATCTAAACAAAAGAAACCGCGAACAGAGAAGAAAAGCAAGACTCAAAGATGTTATTTGTAAAGTAGTTCCCAGGAAAGATGCTGCGCCGCACAGCGCTACTTTAGAAACACTATAATATAAACGCTGTTAAAGTATTATAATAATAATCATATTCCGTAGATCCTGTAAAGAAGCTAAGCGTCAAAGATGTGGAATGAGTTATTATATATTCCTGTCAATTTCGTAATTACTGTGCAATCTTTGACAAATAAAGTTCTGCTGATAGTATATGTTAGGAATAACACACATAAATATTATTTCTACACCAGGAAAAGACACTAAGCAGTTTAACTGGGCTTTAGTTTAACACAAACTTAAGCTAGGTTTACACGGGCAGTGATGTTCGTCGAAGTTGGGTTGACTGTGCTCTGCCTACCGTTTACATATTGGGCAGATAACTGCCCACTTCTTCGCTGACAATTCTGTGCAAGTGCTGCCCTCACTACAAAACGGGCAGAGAACTCTGATGCATGTTTACACTTCTCTGCTATTTTTGGCAACTACGATCGGTTGGAATGTTGTTGCATAGTATCGATATATTGTTTATATAAGTTGATTATTTCCCTCCTTTGTGGATACACTTATAAGCATGTCTGTGTTTTATAAACAGAAAGTTGCTGCATTGCTTGTACTTTTTATGATGGAAGACGATAATCAAAAAAGAATCAAACGAAAACGTGGAGTGTGGGTTGCTAAAAGGGGCACTCATGGGTTCTTGAATAATTTGATGGAAGAGTTGAGGCAAGCTGATGCCTCAACTTATAAAAATTTTCTTAGAATGTCAAAAGAAAACTTTAATAAATTATTGGAAAAGGTGGCACCACTAATTAAGAAAACAGACACACTAATGAGGTCATCAATACCACCAGAAGATACTTTCTATCTCTCTTTCCTTTCCCTATTATATATATACACCATGTGATCAAAAGTATCCAGACACCTGGCTGAAAATGACTTAAAAGTTATTTAGAAGACATTCATTTGATGTATGATTAGTTTATTGAGTCTTTACTCAACAAACATTACTCAGACAAATTTTAATATGAAGACAGTAACAAAATTTTTAAAAATGTGGTTGGACATGTTTAACAAAGGTCGCAATCTAATAATACATAATATCCCAAGCGTTTTCTTGTCGTTGGACGCCGAGAAATCTGGCACTCCAAGGATGTAGATTTCTGAAACAAGTAGAATAAAAATTAACAATTGTATAATTGTTTTGCAATATGGTTAAGTATTAACATAAATAATATCTTATGTGGAAATAATTAAGAGAAATAAGGCATTTAAAAACATATCAACTCGAGTTTAGCATCTTACTCTGAAGGCCAGTATTAAAATTAACACTAGTTGAACTAAAAATCTCACTTTCTGTAAAATGAGAACAGATTAATATCTCTGTCTTTGTACAACTTAAATTAAATTAGGTTCACTCTCCAACCTGTCATCAGAGTTGTTCTCACATTCTCCAATAACTGGCTGATCTTTTACAGCACGTACCCCCATTCTTCAAAAGCATCAATATTCCTATCCCTACAAGATTTTAAAAACATATTTCACCAGGTTCCTGGCTGTTTTTCTTGCTCCCACATGGAGTTGCAATTGCCTTAGACGATCAGCTCATACATTCTATTGAATTAGTATGGGCCCCAGTCTCTGGGTCCTCAGAAGTGACTGTGATTTATCTGAAATAATGTGTAGTTTGAAAATAGTATCTAAAAGACATTTCTTTACAAAATCATTTATAACTACAGTATCTTACTTTTAGGTGCTCATCTTTGGGGCAATCCTAGGCATGCCAGCAGTAACATCGTAAACACACGTCTGAAACTTTCAAGAACTTCACTTAAAAATGATGTTGGAAGGTGACAGCATAGGCCTTATACACTAAAAGTACCGGAATTAATCATTTTCTGTTTGTGCTAGGAAAGGTGTAACAAATGAGGAGGAAGGCTTTGTGAAATTCTCTCAAAATAGTCAAACTCAGTATTATGCTACACTATAGATACAAAAAATGAAATCTATTGTTTAGTAATATTACTTCATATTATTACTAGATTAATTAAGCGCCTATACTTTGAAGCTGGTTTTCAGTGTTTAATTGACTAGGTGTTTATTACTTGTTGTTTTATTCCCCTTATATGTGTCAATTACTGAAGAAAACAAAATGAATTATTTTTCATTTCGTGTGATTTTAGTACGTTTATAGCTATATATCATTTTTTCGCGTAGTTTTTTTGCCAGTTAAGTTTGTGTCTGGAAGGTGGACAAAAATTATATTTGGAAAGTTAACCTAAAAATTTATAGGTGAGTAAATGCTACTTATCAACTCTATCCCGTATGTTTTCTGAACCAAAGTACTTTCCACTGTTCACAACAACGATCCACTTACTCCAATCACACATTAAACCAAACTCCACGCGTATTTAAATTTCAAAATACAAAGTGTTTATTGTTTACCATCGCGCAATCGATAGTCAGGCCTTCCCCACTGTTCACAATCGATAATTGACAACCGTAACTGCCACTGACTGGCCTCCCATGAGGGCAGCGTCTAGGTCGGTGGAGGGGGAACGTCAGTCATGACTGACATGCTGTTGACACGCTCCAAGAAAAGTGAGGCAGTGCTCTCGTGTCAGCGACGGACTGGCAGTTGTCAGCGCAGCACTGACGTATGTTGACACGGCACTGACATCACTGCCCTTCGTTTTCTGGCAGTCATCACTGCCCGTGTAAACCTAGCCTTAAGCCGTACGCATACAAGCAAAACAGTAGCGGCCCGCAAAAACATAATGATGACCAATGGATCTAAAATTTTACATTATAAAATAAAACTATATAATTTAGTGTAATGAAATTACTGCAAAAACAATGTTTCTATTCTATAAATGAATGTCTGAATACCAACGTCCATTAACATGTGCCTGTATGCTTTTTAACTGTACTTTTTTAAGTAATCATGTATTCTACATTATATGTAATATCATTTATTTATTAATTTATCACAATTCTTGACTTGTCCTCAAGATAATTGGATTTAACAAATACAATGCAACACAAAAGATCAGCCACTCTCATGAATAATATTTATCTAACTTTATTTGTCCTCAAATTCAAGGATAAAAATACGAAAACTGATATTCTGATGTGGACCTATGTTGTAATATAAATAAGAAACTTTGTTGAGAGCACGAGCATTGAATACCTGTGGGAGTTTTCTCTTGCAGGTATTTCTCCCCCAAATAGACTGCGGGGCTCACCTGACTCAATTGGGAATGCCTCGCACTATCTCTCCTTTCTACCAAGTTCTCACATGCCAAGCACTTTCACCTATTTTAGGAGGTATATGTACTGGGGTCAAAGACCTTGGGCCTACAATAAGAGTTGTCCACTGATCCCATTGGATCAGTTGGTCAACTGCCTCCTAAACCTGGCGGAGAAACGAAGAAGGGAATGCTGTGACCCCACAGCAGACTTGTCTCCCATCATTCGGAAGGGCGTGAGAATAGTACCCAATAGTCCCACCTACCTGATGACAGTTTCCCCTGCATCTTTTTAAGTGAAACACCGGGTAGGATTCATAAACTCTAACCACGGGGACCCTAATCAACCCTTGGCTACCTTGGTGTACCTTCCACACACCCCCTTTTCAATTTACTTCCTATGCTATAAAAGAGGAGTTGCATGTTTCAGGATCACCCTCATGTAGCCTGTTAACTAAAAAAAGGCAGAGTATATGCATATAAATATCCATGCAATAATAATAAAAATAGTAAAGGTTTCAATAATTTTGAAGACATAGAAATAGACATTAAGAGCAAAAGCTATGAAAACAATGATTTTTTTTAAACAGAGGAATGTATTACATTCCAATGTTATTGTTGTGGTATTCAGTCCTAAACTATTCTGATGCAACCCTCCATGCTAACTTATCCTTCACAAGCCTTTTCATTTCTACCACATTCTCCCTAATCTACTTAACATATTCCATCCTTGTATCCCTCTTCTGTTCATACCCCCACACACATCTCTCTAATGCTAATTTCACAAGACCCTCATGTCACAAAATGCTGTCTATTAATCTATCCCTTCTCTTGGTCAATGTCCTCCACATTGTTTACTCTTCCCCTATTCTGTTTAGAATTTCCTCATTAATGATTTGAAAGCCTTCCTTGCCTGTGCTATCCTACTCTAGTTATTATACTTTCCAAGTAGTAGAATCCCTTAACTTCTTACAAAATATCCCTTGTCAATTTAGCAGCCTTTGTTATTTCTCTTTCCCATACTACACTCCATTACCTTAGTTTTCCCTCTATCAATCCTCATATTGATCTCTTTTTCCACAACTACTTCATGCCACTTACTATGTTTTCCAAACCTTCTTCTGACTCCCCTAATACTACAATACTGTTGGCAAACATTAGGATTTTTATTTCTTCTCCTTGCATTTTGATTCCCTTTCCATATTCCGTTTTAACTTTGTTCATTGACTGTTCTTTATAGAAGTTAAACGGCACGGACATCCTTGTCTCACTTCTTTCTTGATCTTCAATTCTAATTACTGCTGACTACCTTCTGTAGAGATTATGGATATGCCTTCTTTCTCAATATTTTGAATTATGATTGTGGAAATGAAGAGAACCAAACTCATCATACGCCATTACTAATGGCAATGTCACCAATATTGACAGAGATTTTTCTTAATTCGAGCCACACTTTACAGATTAATTTTAAATATTAAAAACTGGATGAATATAATTCTTGAGGTATACACAATACCTAATAAGCCCTGCATCTTACACGCGATTGGTGAAAGTATTGCTAAATTACTAAGAGCCTCTCATGCTGATGTTATTGTCACAAAATAAATTTTTATAGTCAGGCTTCCCTGACAACAGAAAATATAATTTCCCTATCAAAAGCTGGTTAGAGACAAATTTAATTCTGGAAATACTGGCCTCTTATTTAGATAAGTCAGTAATGATAATCCAAAATTGAAAGAAATCCTTAACAACTTTATGAAAGAATAAATTTGTTATTGAGTATTGTTCACAGACCAAATTTTTTGTTCAGTTTACAAGTTATTATTATTTATTTTCAAATTTTGTCACCCCCTAAAAGTGTCACCTGTGGTAGGTCACCCACGCCAGGCTATACCTGTGTTTCTGGTGTCATACGATAACAGGAATTTCTTAATGAAATTTAGTATCTTCCTGGTTCAGGGTCCCATATATGGTCAGGTAGTGATCAGCTGAATTGTAGCTGAGTAAATATATTCTGTATTGCACATGCTGACCAGTCAGCAGTTTAAAGTTGTTCAACCTGTGCTCTATTCTCGCCGCTGAGCTCAGAGCAGGAAATATTCCATTTGACAAAAGCACTGATTGGAGGAAACATCCTGATCAGGTGGAGGGGTTTTGACTACCTCCTGTGCACAGCTGTTGGTGACAGGAGAGACTGATCTACTATCAAGCAGGTTGGTGGGTCCTGGTGCTATACGCCAGTCTGTCTAACCTTTCTCTTTTTATAAAATCTTCTTAATTCTTCATTCAACTCTTAATTGACTGTAGTTCGGTAACACACCAACCACAAAGCCTAGGTTCATTCATTTGAACCTGAACCCTTATGTTACCGCTTTCCTATTCTGATTTCTCCATTTCCCCTCTAAATCATTAGCCAAGTGAGTGACAGAGGTATAGCTCACTCTGTGAATGATTTAGTTAGATTTTCACATTCTTAGCTGGAATGTATCACTGGCCACACATCACTCACATAGGAGGGCCAGGGCTTGGTAGGTATAATGTAGACCTTATTAATTATACTCATCCATTAAAAATGTTCAGATATAATTTGGTAGTAATCATAAAAAACTTTTACTTTCAGTTCCGGTGGAGGCCACAGCGTTTCTGGGCGCTGTGGCCGCCTTCGTAGTGCTCCTTCTTGTATTCTTCCTCTACCTGAACAAGAAATGGTGTTTCTATGGCATAGGAGGATTCCCATGCTGTGATGAACCACTTGGAACCAGACCAATTCACCAACTAAGTAAGTTCATGGGTAGTAAGCATTATTATTATTTTTTATATTTACTTCTAGCTTCTCTATAAGTGTATTTTACAGGCAAATCTTATTCATGTGAGGAACCAGAATCAAGTTCAGACAGTGAGGAAGATGTGTTGCGACGGCTACAACAGTCCTCAAGTCTACACTCTGTCACTCGTAAGTAAGACTTATTTAGTTCTGGAAAGCACAGTTCTATCTACATATGTAACTCTGTTTTCTTCTTTTTATATTTAAAATCAAACATGATGAGGTTCTAAGTTTAAGGAATGGAACAGTATTACTTCTGTGAATTAACAGTTTATTGTTATTTTATCTTTTCTGATAAATAGATTGTTGTTTCATTTACTTAATTTGTTGGAAACTGATAGGTTCCTCTACATTATTGTTGGAATGATCATCGGCAACAACATTATTATCATTATTATATTATTTTTTTTATTATGATGATTATCATCATTACTTTTATACATGAAAAGTGGATAATTTATCTTTGTAGTTATTGCTGATGGGCTCTTAGACCACATTGCAAAAGAAAGGCATAATAGCCAATTACCAATATACTGATTTTCTTGCTGCTGCTAAACAAAGTTGACAACCTTAAATTGAATTTCTTCAGCATCTAAAGGTCTCAGCTCACAAGACCCAGCCTCTCTGGCTGAAAAGGGCCGAGCAGTTCCTGTACCAACAAGCTGCGCTTCCAGCAGCAGCGCCTCCAGCACGACAAGTGCCGAGGATGAGACAGCTGCCGAACTTCGACGGAGAGACGGGCGAGGAGGGGGAGGGTACCGCAAGCTTCAACATCCCGTAGTTGTGGACACTATTGTAGACGAGCGAACAATGCACCCGATGCAACCACAATCTTCATCAAGTGTCGTTGCTAACACCTCTAACCAAGATGTAAGTGCCATGTAGATGTATCTTATCTCCAAGACTTTCAGTCTCACATCAAACAACATTTTATTTAAAGTCATGTTGTTGTGCAACATGAGATTGATGTAATTAATAAACAGAGAATACACCTTTCCTACCCTAACATAAAAGTTGCTGATATATTGTCGCGTTTCTGAGAGAACGGGAGATTCAATAACACACACACACACGTAGAGGTTATATGCATTTATTCAACAGCAAAATGCTGTACATAGCTCGTACTGCCCCCGATGTATACATTTATACATACATGGAATATTCTAGAAGCAGAACATTCTCGAAAAAGAAAATACTAACTAGAACGTAAAGGCAAACAATGTAAATAAAGTAAACAAATAAAACTGGTTGCGTCGGATGGGACTCGGAGTTTTCTGCAGTCCGGCTCTATACCCCTCTGCCATCACTGCAGGTCTTGAGATGTGACATTGCTCCCTCCTCTGGAAAAACCAGCGTCTCGCTGTTAGTTCTGAGCTGTCCTGAGTCCTCTAGATCTCGTCGTTGGCCCGACGTAAGGTGATCCAGTTCTTCCTGGTCTTGGGCTGGCAGTCGTCATTCCTACATCTTCGTCCCCGTAAAATTCCGTCGTCGTCGGGTCGCGTTTGGTCTTGAACGTCCCTTTGAGCGTTGGGTTCGTGGTACGGCTTCATCCTCAGTACATGGACGGTGTCGCGGCTCTTTCTGCGTCTCGAATTAGGATCGTAATCCTCGACCTCATATGAGACTTCGGATAAACGTCGTAACACACGGTACGGACCAAAGTACCGCTTGAGGAGCTTTTCCGAGAGGCTGACTTTGCGAATCGGAGTAAAGGTCCAGACTCGATCCCCTGGATGGTACAAAACTGGACGATGTCGGTCCTTCTCTTGAGCTTGGAGCGTACGTATGCGGGCTAGTTGTCGGGATTCCTCGTGACCAATGTAAGGGTCATTCACATAGTCGGGATTGAAAGGTAATATCGTGTCCAATGTCGTTTCTGCCTCGCGACCGTGAACCAGGAAAAATGGTGGGAATCCCGTTGATTCTTGCATGGCGCTGTTGTAGGCGAAGTACGGCGTCCCAGTTTTTCTGATCGACGTCGGTGTACATGGACAACATGTCTGCCAATGTTTTGTTTAACCTCTCGGTAAGCCCGTTTGTTAAGGGATGGTAAGCAGTCATCATTCGGTGCGTTATTTCACACAGTCTATTTATCTCATGTATTAGTCTAGATTGAAATACCGTAATTATGGTTCTCGGAGCTCCATGGCTTACATAGTGTCTGACGTCCTTAAGTTGTCGCTGATTCTATCATACGTCCTGACGAATCCTACAAGACCAGCGGTGGGTGCGTCGTGGAACTGCCGCAGAATTTCTAGACGCAGTTGCTTGGGGATGACTAGCAACCATCTTCTTCCCAATGAGTCGTCATTTTTCTTGTGTAGTACGTCATTAATTATTTCGAAGTCCCCTTTCACACCTTGGGAAGAGTCCAAAAGCTTGTATAATCTCATTCAGCTTCGGATCCTTTCTCTGTTCCACAGAAAGAGTTAAGTCAATCCAGGATCTCAGTTTTCGGTTCTACGTCGTCGACAGGGTTTCGGGAGAGACAGTCTGAATCCTGAGGTTTTCGTCCACTCTTGTACTTCATCGTGACGTCATATTCCTGAAGTCGTAGAGACCACCTAACGAGTCGTCCAGAAGGATCCTTGAGTCCGGTCAGCCAGCAGTGGGAATTGTGGTCCGTCACAACCGTGAACGGTTTGCCAAAGAGATACGGCCGGAATTTATTTATGGCCCAAACAACAGCAAGGCATTCTCTCTCTCTGTCATCGAATAATTCCTTTCTGCCTTGCTAAGTGTTCTCGAGGCGTACGCTACGACTTCCTCTTTTTTGCCGAATATCTGAACTAGTACAGCACCAAGTCCGTGGCCGCTGGCGTCAGTATGCAATTCAAACGGGGCATTTTGGTCGAACAACCCTAGAACCGGGTCGGAAACAAGGGCTCGTCGCATCGTGTCGAAAAACTCCTGTTGTTCGCTGCCCAAGATAAATTTGGCGTCTCCTTGCAACAGTTTGTGTAGTGGCCGTGCCTTTCCACTCAAGTCTCGGACAAAACGCCTATAATAAGAGCTGATCCCAAGAAAACTCTTGACGTTGTGTAGATTTCTTGGCCAGGGAAAGTTTGTTATCGACCTGACTTTTTCCGGGTCTGGTCGTACGCCTTCCCGTGAGACTAGATGGCCAAGGATCTTTATTTCCTTTGCACCGAATAGGCACTTCTTTCGATTCAGTCTCAGCCCTGCTGTACGCAGACACTCGAGAACAGTTCGCAGTCTGTGCAGATGGTCACTGAACATTTCCGAGAAAACTATTATGTCGTCCAAATAGCAGAGGCACATAGTCCATTTCAAGTGGCACAGCAAGTTGTCCATCATTGCTTGGAAGTTGCCGGTGCATTACACAACCCAAACAGCATACCTTTGAATTTGTAGAGTCCATCTGGTGTAATGAAAGCGGTTTTCTCTCGATCCGTTTCGTCCACTTCTATCTGCCAGTAGCCTGAGTGCAAGTCCATGATGGAGAAAAACTTTGCTTCCTTTAGACAATCCAGGGTATCATCAATTCATGATCTTGTTAAGTCTCCTATAATCAACGCAGAATTGCCAGGTTCTATCCTTCTTTGTGACAAGTAGCTTCCTGTGTTAATTTTATGTTTCACCTTCACAGTGGTTGATTTGTCCCCGATTACTGTGTCGAAGCATGTAGAATATTTTCGAACCAGTTCAAGAAATTTTGTCTGTTGATCCGTGGTTAGCTCTGGTGCCAGTAACTTATGAAACTCAAATTCATTGTTTTTCGTCTCTGTAGGAAGCCTGCTGCTGGGTGGATTTTCTTCCATTACAGCCAGATGTTCTTGTGTTATTAGCTCAACCCTTGCTAAGCACGTATGTTTCGGAAGAAGCTGAGGTTCGTTCTGACCATTAACTACCCATAAATCTCCAGTGCCATTCTTGAATGAAATGACCAACACAGGAATAATGACTAGTGATAATTTCTTCTTTGCTTCAATTATAAGATATATGTGGCAGTATTATTGTGATCAGAGGATAACTTCCTGAAATAAGCCTTTTGATGCAGCAGACATTGGTGGGTCATATTTTACCAATTATTCCATTAGTTCTGAAATTTCCCAATTCTGTGGTTAGTACAAAAAATATATTACAAATTAACCAATTACAATTGTAAATAAGTTATCTTTGTAGGTAATAACTCAACTGCACAGGCTATTTTAAATTTTGAAATAAAATTATTGTTGATATTTCTTAATAACTACTTAACATCACATTAGCTTTTACATATAATTGTCTGAAAAACACATATTTACTTTTGTGAAATTCTTTTGTGTTTGAGGGCAGTCTATATCTTCTCAGAGAAGTGTATTGTTGTTCTGCCTCAGGCCAACATGTTTGATATATCTGACATGCCACTGTGCAGTGACCAGGAATGCCAGCTTGTGTCAAAATGTGGCCACTTGGAAGTCGCCTTTGCTTACGATGCTCCAATGAGGAAGATGACGGTACGGGTTTTGCAAGCTAGGGACATTCCCGCCAGGGATCGAGGAGGCTCGACACACTCACAGGTACCAAACATCGGTAGTATTAGTATTGGGGCCTGTCCAAAAATTTACATTCATATTTCTGTTTTGAAATTTTCTTTTAAAGATAGGAATCAATATT
This sequence comes from Eucriotettix oculatus, assembly GCA_034510155.1. Taxonomy (NCBI): domain Eukaryota; kingdom Metazoa; phylum Arthropoda; class Insecta; order Orthoptera; family Tetrigidae; genus Eucriotettix; species Eucriotettix oculatus. The sequence continues at coordinate 214,655,271 of CM067377.1, read as the reverse complement.
AAATTATTTGTCTGACCTGTGGTGTAGTGGTCAGCATCACTGCCTCTCATCACAGAGGTCTTGGGTTTGAATCCCAGAAAAGGCATGTATGTTTGTGTCTGGGGTTCAACATTTAAAAACGCCTATAGTTATACTACTATAACAAGTAAGAAGAAATTTAAAAAAATACTTGGATGAAGTGATGTGACAAAGAAAACAAATAAAAGATCACACAGAGATGATCCCACACTGTGAAGGTTCTCATGCGAGAGTTCAATTCCTTGTTGATTGTGAATGAAGGCAGAAAAACTTGATCAACTATAGATATTTTATTGCTAAAGGTATTTAAATAATACTGTTTCCCATTTTAAATTGAACATTCCAATTTTTAAAAAAGTAATAACAAATTCCAATAATCACCAAACTTTTGATCGTAAATATTTAGGACAGCTCAGTATATGTTTGTTTTTGCTGAAAATTACTTAAAATTTTCTGTATTTAAGGTACGACTTCTAATGTTACCCAATAAGAAGCAAAAACACAAGACCAAGATTCGCCAAGGTGACAATCCTCAGTATCTGGAGAGTTTTCTTCTGCATCGTGTTAACCCAGGTATTTTTATTGTAATGTTTAATTATACCAGCATCTGAGAAATAGTTTGTTAATAATCATGGACACTTATAGAGAGATAAAAATGAAATATCACTAGCAACTATATGTAAAAGATTCTCAGAATATAAAAAATGGTTAAATTTTTGCCAGAACACATTTCTGAGATTTTCATGATTGCCTTATATTTTTAAATCAATTCACCAGTGAAGCCTGCATTTGTTATATAAGAAATAGTGTAGAAGAGGTTCATTAACAGTTTATGTGGTTAGATGCTGCCATTGAACTTGAAGAAATTGGATTCTCTATACAGACAGTATCCAAAATTGTGGGATTGTGACATGAAATTTGTTGTTGGTTACCAGTTTTGTAGGATCACTGACATTAATTACAATCAACATTGCAACTAGTTCTTAGGCAGTAAGCAATACCATACCTCCAGAAGAGAAGCGAGTTATAACCTTAATATAAGCCTGTCTTTTAGTAAAGTGAGACATTATTATTTAACAAAACTAATTTAAAATAAAAGTATTTATAATAGGAAAAGTAAACAATTGTAGTGGAGGGTGAATGTTTTGTTAACAACTACAAACTACATATTAGAACAGATTTAATGATACTTTTTGAATGCAACTTGAGTTTGATGACTGTGAGAGACTTGTTGGTGGTGGAATTTGCAATTCAAATCTGTATGACTTATTGGGCTGCTTTTCAGCATTGTGATGTAACTTTTTGGGATAGAATGAATAATTTTGCTGTCAGTAAATACTTGGGTAATAAGAATAAACGGTAATAAGCCACAACTTGAACGAGTAACACAATGGCGATAGGATTGTTGCAAAGAATTTTTACTTCTTCATTGGGTGTATATGTCCTGTGCTCTTTGGATGTCCTGAAGCAGTTCAATGTTTGATTTTTTACTAGCCTCTTCAGGAACTTTTGAAATTATTTATATAAGGATGAACAAAACAATTCATCTTTACAGTTAACTTGGGATTCAGTTTTCTCTCTTAATTCATTATGCTGTCCAACATAGTTACATCTACTTACATAATTAAACAATTTGAAAATAATTTTTTAAAACCTCTGAATAGAAAAATTGAGCATACTCATAAAGGAAAACAATGACATTGGAAAACTTATATTTTTGTTTTTGAACACAATAATTAAACTAAACAATTTCACATATGCAGTTTTAAATTACAATGATACTGAATCATCTATAGAATAGAAATATTGTGTAACTTGTTTTACATTTACTGAATTTAAATTTTATATGATATGATATTTAATTTTTTTACCTTTCACCAATCAATCCTTGTTATTATTCAAGTATACATGTTTTGCTAATACAAAAAGCTTATCCACAAAATGTTTTAAATTTGCTAATGTTTTTAAATTGTGGTTTGACAAATATAGCAGGCTCTATAGTCCAAACACTCAATTTTATATACAACATTGTGGTTATCAAAATTAAGTAAAACAGTTTTAGAATTTTGTGAAAATTTAAATTATTAATGAGGCTAATTACAACAATTAATTTTTTATGAGATCATTGTTTCAAATTTTTGTAATTTTGTATCTTATACATGATTTTGGCAATTGCCAAAAGCTCCTAATAAAATTTAGAAATCAAAATTGAAGTAGATTTTATTACGTGACTGATAAAAACTAGGGACAAATTATCATCGTTATTAAATTAACTATCAGTCTTTAAACAAATAATTTGTAAAAAATTCATGGAAGGAACATTAATTGGATTCATACAAATGTGATATGGAGATTGGGAGAAAATCTTTTAACACACCATACACTTTTAAAGATGACAGTAATAAAATATCAAGAATGAGGAGTTATCCGTAACCTCTACAGATGGCAGTCAGCAGTAATTATAGTTGAAGGGAAAGAAAAGAAAGGCTGAAATCAAGTAAGGAGTAAGACAAGGATGCAGTTTTTTTGCCCATACTGATTAACTTATATATAGAACAGGTGATGATGAAGTTAAAAATGAATGTGGAAAGTGAATCAAAATGCAAAGAGAGGAAATAAACACCCTAAGGTTTGCAGATGATATTTTAGTATTAGGGGAGACGGCAGAAGACATGGAAAACATAATGGCATCAACATGATCCTGGAGGAAGAGGACATCATGAGGATTTATAGTGTAAAAACCAAGATGATGGAGTGTAGTAAGGGAAACAGTGGAATAACAAAGAGTGTTAGATTGGGAAGGGATATTTTGGTGTAAGTTAAGGAATTCTGCTACTTGAGCAGCGTGTTATGGTCACTTTTTGGGTGGGGTAACTTAACTTATTATTAATTTATAATATAAAATTATAATATTGATAGGGAATAATCTAAAAGGAAAGAGGAAAGATTATATTTAAAATTAAATTTTAATAAAATCAAAATCAAAGTTATTTACAAAATTTCTGGATAATATCATAAGAAAAGGACAATACATCAACATGGGACTTTATCTCAGGGTATTCACTGTGGGGTGAACCAAAAGCATTTGTTTGTTCCCTAATGGCAATAGGCCTTGCAAATGTAAACTCTAAAATCTAAATATGGGTATGATACCGAGAAAATGCATCTGTGTCTTTAAGCTGGTTCATGATGGTTGACTGGTGCCTGCTACGAGATCGTCTCCGCCTGCTGTCTCCTATACTCTTTTTCTGGGCATCATCTCCTCCAGTCTTCCAACAAACTCCTTTCTCAGATCTCCTGACGAATTCTTCTTCCGACAATTACAGCCAATAGGAAAAATATTCATCTTGGAAGGCATAAATATAGCATATGTTATGCATTTTTCTGTTACATTCCAAATTTTTCATGGACCTTCCGTCTTTCCAGCCATTCATCTAATTAGCCACGGCCACTTCCGGTAGCCATTCATTCCCAATTTTCTATGGATGTCCCCTTTTCTGAATGTCCTCCTCTTTCATACAAAAGGGAGGGTAGGTCTTTTGTTCAAGTTCGCCACTCACACACGGTAAAGCAAAGAAACAGATTAACTTTATTTAAGCTTTCCACTCACGTATTTAATGTCTATTACAATCGTAATAACTAGAGTAGGATAGCACAGGCAAGGAAGGCTTTGCAAAAAAGAGGGATTTACATATGACTAATATAAGTATAAAAATAATAAATCATTACTAAAAATGTATGTATGGAGTGTGTGGTTATATGGGTCCGAACATGTATGATAGGATTTGCAGACAGAAAAAGAAAAGAAGCTTTCAAAATGTGGTGCTGAAAATCAAATAGGTGGATAAAATCATTAATGAAAAAGTTTTTATCAGAATAGGGGAAGGGAAAAAAATTTGGAGGACTTTGACCAAGAAAAGAAAGAAGTGTGAGGGGAAAGAACAGAAGAATGGAATACACTAAGTAGATTAGGCAGGATGTTGGATGTGGTAGATATGTAGAAATGAGAAGGCTTGTGGAAGATAGTATGGCATTGATGGTTGCATCAGACCAGTCTAAGGACTGAGTACCACAACAACAACAACAAAGCGGTCATATTTTTATAATTTTCTATTTACATATCCTTTAAGTTCTTTCAATTTTTTATTTTATTTTCATGCATACCTCTAATTTTTTTACTTCCATGTTTCTCTTGATGTGTTCTATTTCTTGATCATAATTAATGAGTTTTGACTTTGGTTGAAATTTAGGTTCACATTAAATTATGTGGGGAACATTAGCATTTATTTACTAGTTTTTATACCTGTAAAGTGTAACTAAATTATTTTTATCAATGAGGTTTGCAATATATAAACATACTGAGATGTGCTAACTATGCTTAATTTTGTATTGCTTTAATCATTATAGTTCCTGAGAACCCAAAGACTAAATATTCAATTGCCTATCTTTTTATTTATCAGTAGAAAGTTCACATAACTCCTGATTAATGGAAGACACCATTTCTGCCTAATAATAAGGTGATATAAAAATGCTGAGTCTATTTGGAAAGTAATAATTACTGTTATGCTTTCGTTCCCAGAGGATGTTAACAGCATGGGTGTGCGCTTCCGTCTGTATGGCTGTGAGCGCATGAGGAGGGAAAGACTGATTGGAGAGTGTGTAGTGAGCTTCGCCACTATCAACTTAGAACTGGAGACTGTCATGTGGCTTGCTTTGGAGCCAAGGGCCAACCTCACAGTAAGAACTTCATTTATGTACCATCTACTCAATATTTCTTTGTCTGCAGTTGATTTTTATTAAGATTTAATATTTGAGATGATGAATGCGTTTATAGAAATTATTTGCAATCACATTATAAAGTAGGTTAACTGTTTAGCTTCATTTCCTAATATAATTCACCTAACTAATGCCCACAGCTGAATTCTTCAGCTTCTGACTTGTTGAGTCTCGCCCGCAGTGACAGTACTGGGTCGACACACTCCATGCAACATGGTGGAGTCCCAGAACTTCTGCTGGGTTTGGCCTACAATGGTACCACTGGCCGACTATCTGTTGAGGTAGTCAAAGGGAGCCATTTCAGGTTGGTAGAATATATTGATGTCAACTATGCTACTTCAGTTTAAAATGTATTTTACACAGGGAATGTAATCATAGTTAGTGTTATAATAATGTTAAATGTTTAAACTGATATGAATTATGTTCCTTTTCATCTCTTTCCTCAGTCCTTTCACGTCCAATTTGAATTTTTTCAATCTGCTCCTCAAATTAGTTTAAACAAAATTAATTTGGTTAGACAATTATGAGTGTATGCCAACTCATAATATAGTATCAGTGGCTGGATATAATTAACATTCTTTATATAAAAGTTCTGTTTTAGAAAAGAATATAAGCTTTTGAAAATGTGGTGATATAAAAGAATGAGATGGGTTGATAGTGTAACTAATGAGGAATTTCTCAGCAGAATAAGAGATGAGAGAACAATATGTAGGACTTTGAAGGGATAGATTAATAGGCCACATTTTGAGACATGAGAGTCTTACAAAATAAGCATTAGAAGGATGTATGAGGGGTAAGAACAGGAGATGGAGGCCAAAGGTGGAATATGCTAAGCAAATTAGGAAGGATGTGGTAGATAAGATGGAAAGGCTTGTGCAAGATAGGTTGGCATGGAGGATTGCATCAGACCAGTCTTAGGAATTAATACAACAACATATCTCATATTTTTATAATTTTCTATTCTCATAACCTTTAAGTTTGTACCCTGTTTCAATATATTTTTATGCACACCCTCTATTTTTATTTTCGAATTATATGCCTCTAAGTCTACTAAATTTTTATTATTTTCTATCTTATGGCCTTTTAAATATTTCATTATCATCCTGAAATCACTATGACTTGCCCCATTTCTTTGGGACATTCCCCCAAATCTTGATTTGCTGTTTTCGAACTTACTACTATATTTTCTCATTCACTAACCCCCTCAAATGATTCAAATTTAAAATATTGTCTCAGATCCCTAAGTTTTCTAAATCCATCACCTCACTTTCTGTTATCTCAAGCATTTCTTCAGTAATTCATTACTAATGGCTTGCCCACATTGAAAAAATTTCCTTATTTAATTTTTTACCTTTAACTAAACTTTTTTTTATTACTATTTAATTCTATCACTATTTTACCCAGCAACTGATTTTTACTTCTCACACACATAATCTATTTTAAACTTTATGACCTCAATGAAATAGTAAACAATCAAAACACATAATTATATGTAAATAACAATATTTACATATAATTATGTGTTGCACTCATTAATCAAGAGTTATTCACACATACACACACAAAATTAGAAAACTATTGCATGCAAAATTTCAAACTACTTGCTTCAACACTGCCATATTACCATCAAATATTATTTACTATAACTAACCAACTGTGTTGTATATAACATGCTATGAAGTAAGGTTATAGAAGAATGCTGATAGATGCTTTGTGTGATGGATACTTGAAAGATTGTATTTACAGTGTAATTGTTTGTGCAGCCTCCTGAACTACCCTCGACACTGTCGCAATATGGCTATGACAAGAGCACCTGATACATACGTTAAGTTGTGCCTCGTTAGTAGCAGTGGCCAGGAGATGGCTCGCAGCAAAACCTCCATCCGACGTGGCCAACCCAACCCTTTGTTCAAAGAGACATTCATGTTTCAGGTAAGTGTTCACTTGTACTTACCATAAATAAAGAGCACACAATTGAAGACTTGTTCTATATTAATGCTTATTATGATGCTTCTTCAGAAATAAAATTGTTCCTATTCTCTGATATGTAGGAAGAGTGAGTTTAACATTAAATTTACTCCAAGTAAATAGTACATCAATTAATGTATGTTTTTTTCACAATAAATTAAATTGAATAAATTACTGGCCATAAAGTTTTTATTTAATTCATCCAATGCTTTGTTTAAGTTGGCAGTGTAAGTTTGTGTTGTTGAGTAAATATAGTACTTCATGCTTCCCAGCAGCTCTTTTTTAATTAAAGGTGTCTGTGTAGATCAGCATTTCTCATGTATGACTCACTGTCTATGATAATTTGCGCCACCTTGTTTTGCCATGTTTGGTTGATATTGATGTTGGCATCGGGTGCACATTCCCAAAGTTGAATGTCATAATTCCCATAATGATCTGGCTGTAAACCATCAGAATGCTTCAAATGGAAAATTACTTTCTTTCTTCACATAAGCTAGCATTAAAAACATTGTGTAGATAGTAATCCATTTGATGATAATTACAGGCAGAGAAGAGTGAAAATATATTGATATTTGATTCAATGATCATAAAAGGAATTTCAGCACTGAAATATAATTTAGCATTTAAAAAAATTGTATTTACCAAATTAGTTCCTTCCTTTACTACAGGTTGCACTGTTCCAGCTCCCAGATGTAACTTTAATGGTTTCGGTCTACAGCAAAAGGAGTATGAAAAGAAAGGAGATGATTGGTTGGTTTTCTTTGGGACTGAACAGTTCTGGTGAAGAAGAGCTGGCACACTGGAATGACATGCGAGGTGTGCGAGGGGAACAAATTTGTCGGTGGCACGTCTTGGTCGAGTCGTAGGCCCTAAGCACACTTGCACCACATTTTTCTCCTATGCTTGGAGTAGGCTGATCTATCTACTCTGCTACTTTCATCACAAGTGAGGAACAGTCCAGGAAAACTGGACCAGCACTGTTCCTAGCAAGACCCAACTATCTTGCCTCCCAAAAATTGATGAAAAAGTACAGGGACCGTCGAGCCAGAAAGTTTTGTAGAGGTCATGGGAGGTTGTCCATTGCCCTACACTGGTGGACTTCAAGCATATCTTTGTCTCTTGCCTTTGTTATATATGCGCACATCACTGGAATCACCTGCCCCCTCCTTATGTGTCAAGTACCATCTTTGGTACATGATATATGGTCACATTTGCTGTCTTGGTGTTTGTGACAAATTTATATAACTTATATACCTACATGTAAATAAATAATAACACATCTTTTTTTTAAAATTAGGACTGTTATGTTCACACTTTAGTTGCGATAATTCCTGGTTTTTCACTATGATTTATAATAGTTTCTTCTGACAGTAACTTATATATTACATACATACACATTCTTACTAATATATTTATAGGAAACAAATATAAATATGACAATTTGTTAGGCTAACCATATGATGGTTTTATAAGAGAGTCATTTTATTTTTTATACAATGGGGGAAAATGAGGTTGAGAGACCTTAATGCACAAAATATTGTCAATTTTAGTAATATGGGTATAATATCTTAGCTAATTTTTTGGAAGCAGAGTTGCAGGTAGATGTCAGATTTATTCTTCAAAAAGGGTGCTGTCTATTTCTGCAATTGGGACTCCCTGATCACTTTTCCTCAGAAACTTTCCAGCATGAAATAATTGCACTATTATTGAAAATCCACACCTCTTCAGTGGTTACCTTAAACAAAAATAGTGTTGTACTGACCATATATATGTCTTGATGTAAGTACCCTTGACATTTATTGTCCACACTGTAATCTAACACACCAGATGGAAACTTAAGTTTTAATGGAAATAAATTAATATTTCCTATTAATATTAATGTACATATATTAAATATCAAGTTGATGCTTTTCTCAGTGTTTTGATAGAGATGTAGAGTAAGTTATGTTGTACGTGGATTAATAGAATTCAGCCTTTAAAGTTTAATGTTACTCAACTAAGTAATTTAATGGAAAACGGTTACTGAATTTTTTTTAAAAAAAACATGTAAATAAGTTATATGTCATGTTATTGAAAATGTGTGTATATAAATACATTGTCAAAAGGGATCACTATATTGCTGATGTTGTCTATTTCCTAGAAATATTGTACTCGCCCACACAATTTGTGAATAGATAATGAGGAATGGAAATACTTTTGCTGTGGGTGCAGAAACCCTGTAAACGCACACTTGTTAATGAAAAAGTTTGGTTTTGGAAAGGAGAGAAAATGTTAGATTGATCAGAATATTTGTAATGTTTTAAAAATGGAGTTCATTTACAGTAATAAAATGATTCATAAAGATTTTTGTCTGTTTTTACCAATAGCTGTAGCAAGATCAGATTTTAATGTATTCACCAAAGTAAGTTGTAAAGCGATGGAAAACTTTAAAGATGAAAGGTTTTAATGAGAGGTATAATTATGTTAATATTAATTAACTCATTTATAATAAATTATCATGTGTGTTGATAATTTTTAATAATATAATAGTTATATGGCCAAAGAGACAGACAAAAGTATTATTAAAATTCACAACATTTCCTCCACCATCTGGTGGAGGAAATGTTGTGAGTTTCAATAATTTTTTTGTCTGTCTCTTTTTCTTTATAACTTTTGTAGAACTCATTAATATTTTTGTCACAAATGAAAATCATTGTGCAGAACTGAGCAGCAGAACGTAGGATTTTACTTACATATAGTCAAGCACATTCATGTACTGTTCATTAAATGTGCTGGTAATGGAAAATTTGAGTTTTTGATCTTGTAATTCAAGAAACTTGATTTTCTACTGACACTGTTGTATGTATAGTAATGTTTCCCTTGCTTAATGAACTCTTTTTACATATTTGTGATAATAATTTAAGTATTCTAGACATTAAGTTAATTGTATCTACAATATATTCTTAAAAACTAAATGTTCTTGTATTATAAATATTTACATTAGTGGTTCCCATATATACATTTACTTGTATATGAAATTTACCGAAAATAGGAAGGAAGAAAACAAAATAAAGATGCTGTGTAAATAAATTTAGTTCCATATGGGAACTCCATAAAATCATATGCAATTTTATATTTATGGCTGAGAGATAAAGGACCTTAGACAGAATGCCATCATCTTTCTGGTGAAAAGTGAGCAAATGTCAGGATGTTTATGTTCTGTCTCTCAGCTAAAAGCCTGAGAATTCTTTTATGGAATTCTGGTGTCTGGAAACCTTTGCTTTTAGAACTTAGGACACATTATTTGCATTTCCTTCCTATTCTTGATATTGCATAAATGCAGACAAATTATAGTTAAACATACACATGTATATAAATTTGCTTAATCAATCTTATAGTATTGAGTATAGTGATGACAGAGACTTGTCCAAGTACCTGCTTCACCGAAACAGACGTGCCATGAAAATGTGCTGATATTAAGATAGACAATGAATATTGAAACCACTGTTGCAAAATCCATAGCAAGGATCAAAGAAGCCCAGTCTAATGAAGTGGAATACATTCTGAACTTCATAAATATTGCAAACAACATATCCCTTGCCAACTTCATAGCTTAATGTGTTGAAAAAATGTTTACAAGTCTGACTTTTCCATTTCTATCTCTTGCTGTTCCGAACACTAAACCTGCTCTTCTCCTATCAAATGAAATGCAAAGATACAGATGTTTCAATCTATTGCACAGCACCAAAGTGTGGCATAAGTTTAACTGTGGTTTCTGACCATGCCACATTAAAATGAACACTCTGCCTGCAAGCTAAATAAATTAGATTGGATTTGAAACTTTGCTCTTTCCCATTTAGATTCGCACTTTTCCCTGCTTCACTATTCTATTTCAGAGACGTTAACATATACTTGGTTTTTGACTGATTAATTATCAGTCTTGTCTCAGCCTCATACATTTCTGATAATGGAACATTTGAATAATAGTAGCAATATGTCAGACTGCTTGATTTTCTGAGTAAAATGTAAGTTAGCAGAAACGGGCACAAATAACTTCCAATATCTGTTTGCCTGTGTTTAACTTCATTTGTCCCTTATGATCTGTAATTATAAACTTCTTTCCCCAAAGACTTACAACAATTGTCTGTTTACTATTACCTCATATCTCACTTCCACAACTACTTTCAAACCAAAATGTCAACCTTTTCCTTCACATCACTGTAGTTCTGTTAACTCTTCCTGTTGACCTGCATTTCTTCTCTTCTGACACAAAGCCAGTGGAATGGCAGAGCATTGTCCTGTGGAAGCTGTGTTGTAAATATTTTTCTTCTCACTTTCTCTGCTCACATGTTACAAGCACAGATTAGCCATGCGTGTGGCAGTCAGTGTGTAACTGAGCTGAGAGGATTTAATAGTTGGTGTCTGAGTGTGTATACATGTTTGCATGATTCAATCTATGTTTCAACCTTTGCCTGCATCAACATATGTTCAAACTTGATTGAAACGTAGTGCGCCTTTCTCTTTAGGCAAAATTAATTACAACCACAAAATCAAAATTGTTCTTTCCATCATACTAACAATTAAGGTTCACTTTTTATATTATATAAAATTAATAAATAATGTGAACATGTTGGGGAATTTGGGAGTTGTTGGTGGAATGGGTTTAGTAAGAAGTGCTCAGGCTTCGATTCAGGCAGTTGAATGTCTTTGTGACTAACTCAATTTGGCAACTGCCAGAAATGTAATGAATCAACTGTAAAAGTGCAACAAATAAACATTATTACTTCCAAATAAAATTCAAACAGTAACAATAATTTTTCTGTCTTAAAAGTTTAAAATAAATATAAAGACGGCCAATAAGTCAGCAAATAGTTTTATAACTAATTAATTAATACAATTACTACATTTAATCCAAATTTATGGACTTCTTCAGGTAAATAATTAAATGGATGAACTATTTGCTTTAGAGGAATTTGGTGCCACATACTATCTCCCATGACACCAAACTCCTCTGATGTAAATAGTTCATCCATTTAATAATTTGCCTGAAGAAGTCCACAAAGTTGGATAAAATGTAGTAATTGTATTAATTAATAAAATAGTAATCAAATTATTTGTTGATTTATTTGTCATATTTTCATTTATTTCAAACTGTAAAATGTTGGTCCAAAAAAATAATCGCTTATTACAAGAAGGCTCTCCACAATCAAGTTTGGCTGTGTACTAAAAGCACAAGTTCATTTTAAATATTGGTGTAAATATAGGTTTTAAATTTTTATCTATTATTTTTAGCAAATGTATTATATAATAATTGTTACATGTGACACCTAAATGTTTTCTGAATCTGTAATAATTTGTTTTGTCAGTTATGAATTTTCTCATACCTGTCTTGAATTTCCCGGGCTTTATTTACAAATGTTCACCCGCAACATCACTTTCACACACAAGTACAGATTGGTACTGATTTTGTTTGGTATGAGCTTAGCTTCTACGCTAAGACCTCGGTTTTTAAACAACGAGTACACAAATGTGATGGATCCCAACCAACTCTACTGATGTGATCAATGTGCAATGGTTAAAATATTATTCTCTCATTTGAACTAGACCCTTTAAAGCAAAGAAGGGCAATTTGTTCTCTGTCTCCCCTCTATCCAGTCCATCTCTCCGAGTGAATGAGAAAATTGTATGATTTGTGAGTTCCACGATTTATCTATTTTACTACTATGTGGCATAAAAGAAATTAGAAATGAGCTTTTAGTGATTCAAGCTTGAAAATTACTCTCATGTTTCCCAGTATTAAGTAAGAATATAAGGACATTGTTGATAGAAAAATGGTATATAATGTTGACAGATGAAATCCTAATGGACTATATTTTCTCACTATTGATGTTATAAAAGTAGAGTATAAATGAATAAATAGAATACATTTAAATGAAAACTAAAGTTTTCTCCTGCAATGCCAGAGTCCTATCCGAGTGAGACAGGTTCACACATTTTAATTCACAGAATGAAATTTTCACACAGTTGAAGATTTTAAATTGTGTAACTAGGTTGCTTGTTAAGTATTATATAATATTATACTGTTTACTAAATTTTCAAAATGTGAATTAAAAATTTGTTACAAAAATATGTGGCCTTCTTAAAATGCATGAATTTTGTTGCAAGTTAAACAAATGCAATTTCAGTCTTAGGATTTCAATTATAAATTTACGGAAAGCAACCTCCCTCCAAATTTGTTAATACTCAACTCCAATTTTTAATTGCAAATGGTACCATTTGTCAAAATTGAAGATTTATATATTTATTCCCATGTCAGTAAAACTAAACTGTGCCAACTGAAAGCTTTACATTATAAGACATGTCACAGCTTGATATTGATCTACTTTGTTATCAGAACCTTTGAATATTATTTTCTGGAATGTTGACATTTCGTTTGATGAAATCAACTGGTGAAAAAAATTAAAATCCTTCGTTTTACTAATCTTACACAAACACACAACTGTAATGTATTTTATGTGTATTTTGCCAACAACTTTGTACACTTTCACTGAAACTGCTTCAGTCATACTTTTTAGTAACGACCTTTTTAATGTAGGTAATGTTGAAAGGTTTCCTTTGGCTTCAAACCAGAACAATATTCCAGCACCACCATCTTTGAAAGGCTGAAAAAAATCTGAATATGTTGTGCTAGTCTCTAAACCTGAGGGACAAACATTTTATGATTTTTAATTTTAATACAATACCACAATACAGTTTTCTATGGACCGACTGACAATGACACAAATTTCCTCTTTCTCCTGCCAGAAATCTTCAATATGTTGTGCTGATTCTCTGAATCCAACTATTATTAGAGAACTATTATCAACGTTATTGCAGGTCTCGAAATCTGAACGCTTCCAGTATTTTTATAAGTGAGGTATACATCACCACAGCCTGACCTTAACAACTTGACAGTCCTGTCGAGGCATCGACAGCTAACAAGCTATTAACTGAAATGTACTCTCATGTTTGGTTGAACTCTGACTAATATAACACTATTTGCTGTATGAAGTATTTGCTTTCTTTTGGCTAGTGCACAAGTACAGATTACTTCACCAACCCCAATATCAGAAGTATATTGATTGACTTTCAGTTCTATTTAATGAATATCTGTCTATTTGAAATTACATTAGTATTAAACATTTCAATTCTGTCTCTCGAAATAAGTATTTAGCATTATTACAACATAGTTTCCTGATTTTAAAATTTAGAATAAAATCAAAAAGTGTGCCAAAAAGTCAGCATTAAATTTATCACTATTTATTCAGAAGTGATATTCGTCTTCATTTTGAGACTTTCTAAGGTGCAAAATTAAGCAACATGTTATATTTACTCCTTGACTCCATCAGTCAAAAAGATTATTGAATTTACATGTGAAGAATTAGTGTCATACATGGACCATCTCCAGCTCCTGTATTATGTATTACTAAATTTTACCCTGAGGAAGTCTCAACATGGAGACAAAACATTGCTTTTGAATAAATAGTGGTAAATTTAATGCTGACTTTTTGGCAGTATTTATTTAGCATTATTAACACACATTGCTCTCAGAATGTGTTAACCTGGAATTAATTAACTATACAAGTTGGATTCCTGTCAACGGCAAAATCTGAGACTGCATTATTGCCAGTTTACAGCGATTATTAAAGGCCAGAAAACATTGTCAACATTCCTCGGGACAAAGCATATGAATGTAGAAGGTCTTCTCTTCCTCCATATTGTAAAGTATTTACTATAAGCAACTTTTATAAAATAATTGCAGAAAAAGAGAAACTCAATAAAATATAAAATGGTGGTTTTGTAAACTGTTATCCAGGAATGGAACTTGTCTCACTCTCACTTAATGTACATTCTAAAAGCAATTTTGTACATACTTTCCAGTCTCAAGTAAACTAGGTAATGGAAACTATTTGAAGTCTGTATATGTGTTCAAGATACTGTGTATTAAACTGGAAATTGTAAATCTTGCCAAACAATATTTCTGTAATGTGATGTAGTAAAAAGACTACAACTGTTATTTTGTAATACAGTTTATTCCAATTCATGTAAATGTCTATGTAAATTATACATTGGAAAGATAGTATTTTGCTGACCAGTAATAATTGTAATATACTCTGTGGCTATTAATCTGAAATGTCTATCAAGTTGAAAGAGTGAGGGATCCCTCTTAAAAGGTTTTCTCACATATGTGAACCACTTTAATTGTATACCTAATGCAAAGTATCTCCAGATCCAGAGAATAGCTTATATAATTGTCCAATAGCAAACACTTTAATATTAATGTAGAATATACACGATGCAGTTTATAAAAGTAAATGTATATTGTCTCCTTGCGTCACACGGTCAAACCACTCACTTACCCCCTCGTAACAGCAGGGACTGATTTTTGAGAAAGAAAATTGACAAAAATATGTTGACTGGAAAAGGCAATTATCAACTATCTGAAGGCTACTTTTATTGGTTTTATATCGTATTTTGGTTTAGAAGGTGCCAGTACAGATAACCTTTGGAAAGCAAGGAGGAGACCAAGGCCTGGAAATACTGAGGGAAAGTCTTAATCAAGGATACAGAATCCTATAGGCATCCTAAACAAAGAGGGAAAAACCAACTGATCCAATACAGAGATACTGGCTTTCCTTTGAACCAATTAAACATTCACTAAAAAAGTAGGCTAGTCTCTCGGTGGTGTGCCGAGGTTCAAGTAACCACCATGTAAACGTTCGTAGTGCTGTGCAACTGTGGTTGATTATTTCTGCCTCTCACTTGCTTGATCAGCATTATGTTGCCATCCCATCACTGTGGATTTTTAATACTGTTTGCACCTGTTCGAGCTAGAACATGCCAAATCAGTAATCTCCGTTTCCTAGGATGACAAATGAACTTCGTGCAATAGGTCACCGGATCCAGTCAAATTCATTACACAAAATGCTAAATTGACAAAAGTTACAAAGAAGGAACTTTAATACATTTCATCAATAAGAAATCAACAAACTTATTATACATATGTTGTATACTTGTCTCTGTGCACATGGGAGTACATTTACTCTCTCTAGGTATTTTGAGAAAATAAGTTGTGTCACTTCTGATGTTCTCTTCTATAGGAAATAGTAACAATTTTATTTCCTTTCATTGGGCCATTCTGTACTAAATGTGATGCTGAGCAAAACTTTTGTCTACATGTAACCATTTCAGAGGTTTGTAGTCGAGACCGTCACACTAGACCTCAGCCGAGATCCTCAGGTTACACTCTGGCATACATGCCATAACTATTTCAATGAGTGGGATGCATATTGAACAAAGTTTCTTTTTGTACTGTTAATGGTTCATTAATCAGTCATACATTTAGTCTCCTTCATTGTCAAATTGGTAATCTATTTTATAAAAAATTTACTCACCACAATGAGTAAATATGATTTAAGAGTCAAATTGCTTTCTCACTCAAAAATTTTAAGGTTTCCGTATGACGCAAGATTTGGTGTTAAAAAATTTGTGTATCTGTGTATAAGTAAATTCTTTAATTAAATGTTCAGTTTAGTTATAAGTTCAATTTTGTCATCATGCTGTCACGTTGTCAAGAACAAAGGTGCA
Organism: Eucriotettix oculatus; assembly: GCA_034510155.1. Lineage (NCBI taxonomy): Eukaryota > Metazoa > Arthropoda > Insecta > Orthoptera > Tetrigidae > Eucriotettix > Eucriotettix oculatus. Next base: position 214,638,903 of record CM067377.1, on the reverse strand, counting down.
GCATGCATAGAATTGTCTCAATTTCATTATTTTGTAGAAATGTTTGGATGTGTGAAGACAAGTAATCCCTCACATTGTTTCAAAAGTAGGTGTCTCACATTTGTAATTTTGTTGTAAACAGTAGCTGTATCATTTTCTATTTTAATTTCCCTATTTTATATAACAATAAAAATTATACGTGTAGTATGATTTCTTACAGGATAGGGTTGCACTATTAACATTATGCTCATATAGAAGTAATCATGTGTCTGAAATTTTTGAGAGAAGCTCACGTGGAAAGGTGAAACAGTATTACATTTATTTTGAATACATGTAGGCATAATGGATTTTTTGTGGTCATATTTAAAGTAAAAGAAAATACTGTTTCATTTTCAGTTGTTTAAAAAGTTCTTTTTTAAATGTATATTTTGAAGATTATATTACAGGATCCTTTTTTACATTCAAAAAGCTTTGTTATAATTTTTTATCCAACCCCATCATTTTCTCCCCACAGAGAAATTCAAAGACGATCCTGTAACTTAAGAGTAAGATTGGAAAGTTTATTTATCTATTTATATCCTCATTTTTCCTTAAGATGAAAATAATTTCTTAGAATTCAAAATTCTGTGTTCTTCCCTATTCTCCAACAGCTCAATTTAATACCTTGCCATAGCACCTATAAGAAAATGTCATGTAGGGTTGGGTGGTTTTGGGTAAACTTAAAAGGTAATTAATGCCGTGCTTCTCAAACTGTGTTCTGCAGGGCCTGAATAGGTGTTCCACAAAAAAATTGGTGTGATTCTTTGTATACTATATATAATGTTATAATACCAGTTCGTAAGACAAAAACTACGTTTACATGTAATGGGAGAAAATCGAATCACAACGTTGTGAAACAAAGAAACCCTATTCCTTGTTTCCCACTACAATAGGAAACATAAGTAACAATGAACAAGTGTGGATGTGTTCGGTCAACCAGAATCCTGTACGAGCGAGACAGAGATTGCCATAATTGATAATTATACAGTTAATACTTTATTTAACTTGATAATGAGCAGCTTTGACCAATAAATAAATCAATCTTATACACCTTCATTTGTGGAATTAATTCAACAGCACATAATTGTAGTCTGTTCTCAACTGGAGGTCCATGGCCACTTCAGTCCAGATTATTTGAAATTTTGTGCGATTACATGGCTAGTGAACACAAAACACTTTTATAGACTTTCTGAACTTCGAAATGAGTTGTTGGTCTTCTCAAAGGCACAAAGCAATGCCAGACAGCTTTACCAAATCCTTCATGGTTGATTAAACTTGCATATCTGGCTGATATTTTTATAAAGCACAATGTATTACAAGGAGAAAGTATTATAATTTTTAATACAAGATATAAAATTCGATATTTTGATAAAAACAAATACAATTTAGGATTTCATGAGTTGAATCTAATGATTTAATTGGTTTGCTGCCATGCATGAATGTTTGAATGAATTAAATTTTAAGTACATGAAGACGTTTCCAAATTGGTATTAGAACTACTACATAAATTGAAATCATCTCTTTTGCAATATTTTCCGAAAACTATTAAGGACGATTCCAGGGATCAGAATCCATTTTATGTGGCAGCTTAACCTGTACTTTTAGGTGACTATGAAAATCTAATTGATTTAATCACTAAAAGAAAAATACAATAAGTCTTTGTGATATCTGTGCAAGTTAGTCAGAAGAGTGACACCAATATTTCAAAACAAGCTATTATTGTTTTCCTTCTGTTTTCTACAACCTATTTATGTGAAGCTAGATTTTCTTATTATTCAGCAATTTAGTTAAAGTGCAGAAATAGGCCATACCAGATATTAGAATTTAATTTACAAACACTGTGCCTGATATCAACAAGATATGCAATTCAAGGACCTAAAATATTGAAATCGCTAAGTACTTTATTTATTTTTATACTATATTACAGGTCTAAATTTAAAAATAATTACTAAATTAAATCTTGTTTTACTTTTTATGACTAGAAATCAGACATCCTAAAAAATAAGCCATGTGTTCCGTTAGAATGTACGATTTTACGAAGTGTTCCATTCAAGAAAAAGTTTGGGAAACCCTGAATTAATGTAATAAATTGAGAATTTATTAAAAAAGAACATAACTAAGAAAAAAGCAAAGCAATCTGATCTCTTAATACTCTGGTTAAAGCATGGACAATACACTCCCTAACACAAAGGATTGGGAAAGCTTCTCTGTGGGACGTTCTCTTCAGCGTCGCAAGTTGACCTCATCCAAACATTGGCTCCCTTCAAGTTCCCAGACAAGAACTTTAATTCGCACAGCCTCACTGCCAACAAGCACTGAAAAATCTACCATTCAGATAAATTTTCTTTAGACCACAACATCCCATTGTTTGAGGCAACCACGTGGTATTTAACTATTTCTGACTCTCACTGCTTCTTGATTCCCATGCTAGCGTGGTTACAGAAATTCCACAGGTCATATCCCTACAGACCAAAATGACATCCCTGGGCATATTTCTCGACATGCTGTTGCAAATCCTTGCAAATTTAAGAAATATCAACTATCACGCTACATTCTCAACACTAGCATTATGAAGAAACTTCAAAAGCAGAGAAAGGAATAGTAAATATGGCACATAAAAATTTTCAACAACAAACAGAATGTTCAGTTGGCTGCTTCAATTAAGGACTCCACATTCAGATAAGGGTAATATACATTTACTTTGTCCAGTATATTAAGTCTCAGTTGTGAAAATGACAAATTTCACTGATTATAATGGGATCCCATGTTTTTTTAACCCGTTCAGTTCAGATGGCGTGCCGTTTACATCAAATCTAAGGAAATCTCCGATTCGAATTGGATTGTGTACACAATCGGTGAGGCTTTGACGACTGGCACAGTCATCTTCTTCAGATTGAAGTCACTGATTATATATACAACCCAGTTGGACATCGAAGTGAAATTGATTCATGAAATTCACCAGAAAAAATCTTCAACTTTGATAGACTATAACTAATAAGAAACATGTTTAACCCAATCAACTATAATCTAAATATGTAAATACATTGCGCTCTCAACTGAATATGAATTTATTTTCACAGTTAAATGTTTATAAAAAGTAAACTAATGAAGGAAATTCACTCTTAATTTCACAAGAAATCAAGCAAGCTAACACAAGTGTCGTCCGCTTACACCAATGGATTTAAAAGCCCAGTTCCGAATAATGTGAATGCCACATCATCCGAGCTGAATGGGTTAATGAAACACTAGCAATACCACAAATCAGTTAGAAATTCTTGATTGACCAACTAAAATTTGTAGTGCACCAGTCATCAAACAAACAGTACCATGATAACCTTTTTCCACCAATTGTTACCATTATTTTCTCCAACAAGAAAGATGATAGCATCTTGTGAAACATTTCCTAAACAAGGGCTCATGGGAACATGCGTTATCAAGATGAACCTGTTCAAATAGACAATTAGCTCCATTTGTTAGAAGTTTTTGAGACATTTGACATATTTTCAAGTCAAATTTAATAAGGAATATGAATTGCAATTCAATATAAACAATATCATCATGTATCACTGCACTGACCCAGATATTTAAGAGGACTTTTTTCAAGAAGTTGTGGATACGTGGAAGTAATTTAAAAATAGCATAAATATGAAGTAAAACATTTAGAAATATGTATATTGATAGGCAGACAAAATAAAGAATATAAAAGTTCTGAAATTATTTGGCAAGGTATAGAAACTTTAGAGCTGAAGATAGCAAAGTTGTGGTAAATTTACTGAGGGATATAAAGCCCAGAGAACACTTAGACAGTACAAAGAACATATACACTAAATCAACAAATTAGAATCACAGTAGGTGTTTCATATTGTTAATGTTAGTTGTCTCAAGAACCGTTAAATGTAAAAGTTATTCCAAAATACAAATAGTATTGATATTTACATCAAACCAGTCGTGGGAAAATAAGGGATGTAAAATAAAAAATGTATCAAGAAATAAATAATTTTTTTATTTTAAAGTAGATCAATTGCAATTAACTACCAACTAAGAAAAAATAACCAAATCAATTGCTTGCAATTTATTGCCACTGACCACATACAGACACAAAAATATAGGTTCACTTCCGTCCACATAATGATCAATCTTCATCTGAAACCCAATCATTGTCATTATCTACATCTGGCACTTTCAATGAACTGTGTGCAATTACTCCTAACTGATACAGCTTTCTCCAGTTACTCTTTGATCTGTTCAAGTATGTAACTTTTTTCCTGTTATGGTAGAATGCTTTTCTCAACGACTCGCCAGTTTTCACACTGTTGACAAACACTCTAGACATGTACAGAACTTTACGTGTGCTGCAGATGTAATGCAATGACTTTCCTGGATTCGGCGAGAATATCGGATCACGACTCTGATCCGGTGGACCCTCTTCAAAAATCAGTCTTGTTCCACCGGCGTGAAAGTAGCGACCGACAAATATCTAGAAGAAAACTAGCATTAATGGAGGTTTCAGGCGAAAATATTAAAAGAGCAAATAAGCTTTCTTCAAGTACACTAATAAAACATACAAATATTAATAAAAACACTTAAAGAAACAATTTTAAAGATAAACAGCACATTCTCAGTTCTTGCAATAAAGTGAATCTCAAAATGAAGCTTAACTTTTCAAAGAAACAAACTTGCTTTCACACAACTACTTTTTTGAATTTATTTGCTACGATTATTAAAATAATATACTATGTAATATCTGTTTTTCAAAAGAATTAGTGTACATAGAATTAAATTAAGGACCAATTCACTGACACATTTTTATTTAATTCACACAAAACTTCATCCTCACATTTTGGTTGTAACTGTCTTTGACGCAGTCCAGGAAATATTTTTTATGTGGAATGGTTTCTGTATATGCAAATTATACACAAATAGTGAGAGCTGTAACACATTTAATAGACATATGCCATCTTCTAATAAAGGAAAGAATAATTTACTACTTAAATCAACGGCTAAAGACTAATTGAGATACATCACTGCATGAATTGAAGGCCTGTAGTTTTCGACATTAATTCATTGGGAGGTCTTGGTGGAGTGAGATTTATCAACATTATTCATGGGGTGACTGTGAAGGGGGAGCTTTTTCTACACCATTCAAGGAAGTTATTGGGTGGGGCAGAGCAGTGACAAACCTTAATTGCAAATTACTTAGTAATTATGAGTAAGCAGGTTGACGATTCTTTATGGAGGGGTCTTTGAATCAAAATTCTTATGAGGAAATAAGAACTCTAACCTTCCATTTTGCAAAGTTACATCTCCTGAAGGCTAGCCAAGAAAGCAACTTCAGGACTTTCTTAATGTCTTAGAATCATGATAACTATTTGCAAATAATGGGAAAAAATTATTCTCCATCTATATGCAAACTCCAACCATCAAACCTCTTTGAAGTATCTTTTCTATAATCCAAGTTACAGCACAAATTATCCTTACCTAATCAAATTTAATATGAAACAAATCAGATAAATTTACAATGCAAAGAAATGTCATTAGTTTCCACTCCTACACAAAAAAAAAATTGTAAGAGACAAAAGAGGAAATTATTCCTTCGATGACAGATCATAATCATCAAAAATTTATCACCTGGTCATCCAACTGAAGGACAGGTTGCTCAGTCGTGATGCCCAATACTTTGAACAAAACTTCGGGCCTCTGAGACATGTCGTGAAGTACGTTGGACCTCTCAAATTTCAGTTCAACAACAAATTCACTTTCTTCACACGTTTCCTCCTCCTCTTCATCTTTCGGTTTCACCTCATCCTTCTTCCCTTCAGTCCCTTGACATTCGGCTGAAGACATGGCCTGAAAAGAAAGTTATCAAAGAAAACGAGTTTCCTCAAGAAAAAGATTGAAAAAAACGATTAAATTATATCGATTAAACTGATGTGTCAGTGGAAAGTGGTAAGTTACTTTCTACATAAAAATGTTAAAACTTGAGTAGACTAAATCTAAGATTATATATACATATACAATGACCGACACGATTTATTTCGCGCTGAAATGTTATTTGTAGCAGGTAATAAAACACTTTACTCAGACGGGAATAGAAAATAACTTGCAGTAAGGTCTTCCAAACCTTTAAATGTATTGTCTGTTTCAGATGTACTACATAATTGAGTATGTATCATCGGAATTTTTTTTTTTTACATTTGCTTTTCGTGGTGTGTACTTTGTGACCCATTGGCGGTAACAAGGTTTGAAAAGTAAGGAACGAAATGGGGAACAAACGCCATTTAGCCCGTGCCGAAAGCATCTAAATCTCAAAAACAAATAGCAGTTTCCGTGAACTCAACGTCATTGGTTAGCAGTTTAAGCCAATCGAAAGTAAGCCGCGAAATTGACTAAGTTTGAAATTGTAATTACTTCTTCAGTAGGTCCTTTCTAACAACTTTAAACAAAATAAAAAATTCTAATGTAGCGGTTGACAAATAGTTAAGAACATTTCTTAAGGCAGGATTTCCCAAACGTTTTGAGCAATTGAACACTTCGCAAAATCAGACATTTTAACTGAACTCTTGGTTTATTTTCAAGGTTGGGTAATTCCTACTAGTAAACGTTTTTTAAAAAATTAAATATTATTAAGTAATTAATTTTAAATATAAAGCTGTTATATAATAAACATAAAAATATAATTAAATAAAGCACTTAGAAGATGTTGGGTCCTTGAATTGCTTATTTTGTTGATGTCAGGCAAAATATTTGCATGTTGTATTCTAATATCTGGTGTGGCTTGTTTCTGCACATTGACTTTATAGTAGCATAATAAGAATATAAGAGAAGTAATATTGAATTAGTGACTATTTTTAGTAGACAGGATAAGGAAAAACCGGCCTACGTTTATGGCATTTGTAAATTTAAAAAATAGCATTTGATAATGTGAACTCCAACACACATAAGGCAGGCAGCAGTAAATAGAATAGAAGATCAAGAAAGGAGTAAGACAAGAATGTAGTCTGTGGCCCATGCTGTTTAACTTATATATAGAACAGGCGATGAAGAATGTTAAAACGGAATATGGAAAATGAATCATACTTCAATCAGAATAAATAAAAACCTTACGCTTTGCTGATGATATTATAGTATTAGGAGAGTCAGAAGAAGACTTGGAACAGTAATAAATGGCATGAACGGAGTCTTGGAGAAAGAGTTCGATATGAGGATTAATAGAGGGAAAACCAAGGTAATGGAGTGTAATTTGTGAAACAATGGAATAAAAAAGGCTGTTTGATTGGGAAGGGATATTATGACGGAAGTTAAGGAATTTTGCTACTTGGGAAGCTAATAACTAGAGTACGATTGCACAAGCAAGGAAGATGCATTCAGTTACGGGTAATATAAGTGTAAATATTAGGAAATTGTTGCTAAAAGTGTTCGTATGGAGCGTGGCGTTATATATGTGCGAAATATGGACGATAGGAGCTCCGGAAAGGAAAGAATAGAAGCCTTTGAAATGTGCTGCTATAGGAGAATGAGATGGGTGGATAGAATCACTGATGAGGAAGTTCTAAACAGAAGAGGGGAAATCGTTGCTAATATGGAGGACGTTGACCAGGAGAAGAGATAGATTAATAGGCCATATCTTCAGACATGAGAATCTTAACATTAGAGGGAAGTGTTTGGGGTAAGAACAGAAGAGGGAAGCCAAGGATAGAAACGCTAAGCAGATTAGTTATGAGGAAATGTAAAAGGCTTGCGCAAGATAGATTAGCATGGAGGATTGCATCAGACCAGTGAGGACTGAATACCACAACAACAGTAAGAATATCCAGGTTTGCATAAATAGGTTATAGAAAACTGAAGTAAAACAATAATAGCTTGTTTTGAAATATTGGGGAACTCTATTCTTCTGACAAACTCGCCCAGAAATACTTGTATATTTGTTTCAAATGAGTCACTGACTAAATCAATTAGATTTTCATAGTCAGTTGCATTGAAGGTATAGATTTAGGTGTCACGGAAAAAAGATTCTTAACCCCGGAATTGTCATTACTATTTTTCTGAAAATATTGCCGAAGAGTTTATTTGAAGTAATGTAGCTGTGTGTTCTGAAAACATTTTTGAAACTTCATGATCTACATTAAAAATGAATTAATTGAAACATTCATACAAGGCAGGAGAACAATTAAAATCATTAGATTCAACTCATGAAATCCAAAATTGTATATTTTATCAAAAGATGCAATTTTATCTCTCGTATTAAAAATTGTAATACTTGCTTCTTGTAACGATAAGTTTATTGAACTTGGTAAAAATATCTGACATAAATGCAAGTTTTATCAACTATTAAGGATTTGTTAAAATATTGTCCTGAATTATATTGTGTTCAAGAAGACCAACAACTCACTTCCAAGTTCAAAAAGTCTTAATAGTGTTTCGTGTTCAAAGCACAAAATTTTGCTTTTACATAGTTTATCACTTTCACGGCATCACTAATAACACACATGCCAATCTCATTTGAAGTGTACTGTCACACACTTGAAATCTTACATGTTTGCTGCTCCTCAATTAAAATGTGAACCACTAGTGCTGTTCACAATATTGGAAAACCTTAGCATAGCAACTGATGAGAATGTGGCACTAGCTGAGCTATAAATTCACAAATGAAGAGGTAAAAATATATATTATTGTGAAAGAAGTGGCAGAATTATGCAGAGAAGGTGATCTCATCTCTTCACAATTTTTCTTCAGGAGGCATTTCACTCTTAACATGATCACACAACCATAATACAGAAGCATCAAATGAAGTTTGTTCAATTTTCATTAAATACATAAATTATGTGTATTCATGTGTGTGTGTGCTATAAAAGAAAAACTATATGGTTCTGAGCTTATGCCTTGACAAAATATAGCATGCTAATATTGTGTTAACAGTTGGCACCTTCATAGGTAACAATAACTAAGTAAATTCATATTTCCTTTTCTGTACAGAAAATAAAGGATAAGTAGTAAGCTGTTAATGGAACATCTATATTGGAGAACTTCTTCGAGTAAATGAATAGGTAACACATGCTGATAATTTTGCATCTTTAACTGTGTCCAGTGACAGTTACGGCCAAAATAATCATTTAGACCATAACCGTCCCTGGACACAGTCAAAGATGCAAATTTATGTGGTTGTGTAATACTTTTATCCATTTAAAAATGTACCGACTAAATATCCACAAGTATGTACAGTATAATACTAAGTTTAAAGCTTATTTTATAAGACATGAAGTTGGTTAAAACAGACAAAAACATGAAACAACCCCTTAGCTTATAAAATAAAAAGTTTCTTCTATATGCCTATATATTTTCATTCTATCTTTGCATCAGTAAGAATATATATTAGAGGTGGGAAAAAGAACTGAGAAATGATTCAAAGAGATGATTCTTATAAAAGAACTGTTCTCTAAAAAGACCCAGTAAAGAATAGTCATGGCTCACTGTTCAAATCCTGAGTGAGTTACATAAGTCCTATAGTCTTGAGAAAATTGCTTGAGCCTTGAGCAGACTGCCCGCCTCAGTCGTATACCTGTGTCGGCTCCGGGGTGAGCTACTTGAGTAGTCGGGTTGATGTAAGATTTAACTCAGGTTCTGAATCAAAACTTTTCTGAGTGACACTCTCCAAGAACTAATAAACAATAACACTCATAATAATATTTGAAGTAATAGGCTTAGCTCCTTTTATAACAGGCACTGCAGTAAAGTCTTAATTATTTCTTCCCATCATGAATATTAGGAAATCATTACTAAAAACATTCATATGGAGTTTGATGTTATATGGGTGTGAGATGTGGATGAAGGAGTGCAGACAGAAAAAGAATAGAAGCTTTCGAAATGTTGTGCTATAGGAGAATGCAGAAAATCAGATAGGTTGGATAGAGTAACTAACCAAGAAGTTATAAGCAGAGTGGGGAAAGAGAGAATAATTTGGAGGAATTGGACCAAGAGAAGGGATAGATTAATAGGCCAAGTTTTACGACATGAGGGTCTTGTAAAATTAACACTAGAGGGAAGTGTGTTGGGTAAGACCAGAAGAGGGGATGGAATACAGTAATCAGATTAGGGAGGATGTGGGATGTGCTAGTTATGTAGAAATGAAAAGTTTTGCGCAGGATAGGTTAGAATGGAGGGTTGCATCCGACCAGTCTTAGGACTGAATACCATAACAACAATCATGACAGAAACTTATTTTGATTGATTATTCTTATGGCTTCCTACAATTATAGTTAATATATTATTCCCAGCACTGTTTTTGTCCTTACGATGTGTACATAGATTTGTTCTATCTCTTAAATATTTTTTTTGTTTTCAAATCCGAACCTGCTCCCATATAAATAAACACCTTCCTCTTGTGTAGTGGGATGAAAGAAAAAAATTTACTTACTCTTTATCTGTTAGTGTTAAAAAGACTTTGTATTCCCACAACATTGGTACCTTGTGAACATTTAATGAAGATAGTCAGTCTTGGATATATATATGAAGTATTTAGATGGGATGGATAGAGAGAAGTGGGATAGAAGAGATTATTAGGAGCATCCATTAAGGATAAATTACAAATTAATATCCAAGACTGACTACCTTCGACGCACCGGCGTCAAGGCGCTCTGCGGCTACAGCAGAGGCTCTGTGACGATCAGGGTTCGAGTCCCGGCGCCACCGAATATTTTCAGTCTTTCTTCCTTCTTCCTTTCTTCTCTACGCTTGACATATGTCTTTCCCTGAGCATAATTCTGTGCCAAACATATGTTTCAAAGCGTATTTCCTATCTTTCTCCCTCATTTACTATCCTTACTTACTAAGCTGTGTAATCAGCGTAGAGAGGAATAAAAGAAGAAAGAAAGACTGAAAATATTAGGCATCGCAGCTTTCTCTGAGCATATTTCTATGCCGAGCTTGTGACTTAAAAGCAAATTTCCCAACTTTCTCCAATATGTTCTATCCTTACACCCTATCCAAATATACAATGTGTGTGACGACGTCACGTTTCAATCATTACTTCGTATATATATATTTATTTATTTATTATGGAAAAAAATAGACAGCTCACTTCCTCAAAATTTTCCCAACCGCTTTATGTTAATAGCAATATTAATTTTGTAAAATAGTTATATACAAATATAGTTATAGCTTTTGCTGAACCTTAATAAAAGAATCGTATGAGATTTGGACAGCCAAAAACTCAACAAAAGGAATTGATCTTCCCATTTCGAATATGTATATTATGGCTGGGGACCCTTGGATGTGGAGAGCTAAAAACATGCTTGAAGCCACACTAAACAAGGAATAAACCAAGAGGAAATCAAAATAATAACATTAAAGTAATGAAGTATATTAAGGAAGGGAAGTTTTCATTTACAAACTCACATTATATTCAGAACTGGAACTGATTGTTAGTAGCACAATCACACTTTTTAAAGTTCTAAGCAAATAGGAAACTTTTTAAATATTCTACTAATAAAAGAAAGTTGAAATTAAAATTGACAGCAATAATACAGACTGAGGAAGTGCCAAAAGATACTGATGCAGAAAAATCTTAGAATATTCTGATACAAACGGAGCTCTACGTCATTAATTCATTATAACTTTCTTCAACTGTTTTAGGGTACCAAGTTCAAATCAACTAGTTGCTAGAGCATAATGAAAAAAGCACTATGCCAACAACTCTCATAACACTTGCAAATTTGTACCCAGATATAAAGCAATTCATTGTTAAAACCTCAACTTTAAATTTGTCTGTTAATGTTAGCAATTATTCTGAAGTAGAGAAGCACAAGAAACTGGAAATAATTTGAAGACTATGGAATGAGTTACTGGAACATATTGTCTTAGGAAGAACTTGCTATGCTTATATTTACATAAAACAAACATTAACCAATTATGTGGATAAAACAGGTGCCACGGACTTATTTTAAATTAATAAGAATAAGATATGCTACAAACATATTTTGTTAACATGAGACCAAAAGTCTTGAAAACAAATCAACATTTTCTCTTGTATAGTGTGGTAGTTCAATATCACTGTCTTAAATAAATGTTCATAAACATTGAGGTTATGAACATAATAAGTGTTCCCAGTATGAATCAATAATCACTAAATCTGCACAATGCTTAAATTTGTCAATAACTGCTTCATGGGCTATTTAAATCACCAATCTAAGAGGTTTCTACAACATTTATATTATTGTTTAATTTGCAATGAAATGCTCCCATTTATTTTGAAAGTGAATTAGTTGATGAAACTTACATAAGGACTTTGTTTCTTTTTCCACAGGAAATGTATTATTCTTTTGAAAATAATATTTTCAACGCTTTATTTCTAGAAGGGATTACATTTGCCTGTAGTTTGATATAATCATTTTTCATTTCTTATGTATAAACCTAATAACTGTTATTAGCAAATGTTATGTACTAGAAATTAGAAGAGCATAACTGAGTATGTATTCATTAAATCATTTATAATAAGAGTAATTTAAACACTCTTCTTGTAAGTATGTCTCCAACTTGTAAGGGAATGTAGTTAGGAAAGAGAGATAGAAAGAAGGTGACTTACCTGAGGTTCACAGATGGTAGGTACCTTGTAAGGTTTTGAGTTCTTTAAATTTTCTGAGGCACCGCCCCCGTCATCAGAAAGCTATATCGGCTAGCTGATACTGGAAATGTCTTCCTAGCAGTGTTTTAATTAACATGACTATGTCATATATATATATATATATATATATAAATATGAGAAAGGAAATGACATTGTCATGTTTAAAACAATTAATGGGGAAAGGACAGAGAGATAGAAAAGAAGATGACTTACCCATGAGGTTCTAATAGATGGTAGACACCTTGTGAGTTTTGGAGAAACTTGAATTTTCGAGGGCACACGCCCCCTTCATCAGAAGGTTAGGAAGACATATTCCATGATCGGCTAGCCGACGACTGGCAGCCAAAATTTTGCTGCTCTGCTAACTTGGGTAGTAAACAATTGGACCCACACAGGTACACCAACTTTCTCTCTAATAGGGTCTGGGAAGAGGCCAAGACTGGATGGGGGTTGGGGAGATGCATACTGACCTAACCCCCATTCTTGACACATTTCTTCAGACAATGCCACCCTTTAGACGGTGTCAATATTTAAAAATATTGTTACACACTCTTCATTACATACATACATACATACATACATACATACATACATACATACATACAACCACCATTTCAAACAAAAGGCAGGTATACACACACACAACAGAAGGTTTTATTGTATGTACAATTCAATGAAACTGTGCTTTGGGGGGGGGGGGGTGGGGGGGAAAGGTGGAGATAAAGTTATAGGATATTGAGTCAGGCTTTGTTCTAGACTGTAGGACATGCTGGAATGAAAGTTCCCACAGATGGTAGTTCAGCTTTGATGAGTCTGGGAGGTTGGGTTTTGAGGGGGGTCAGTGTTGAAGCACAGGTTTGAACATGTTGGTGTTGTGGGCTATGGGCATGGGCGGCTATGGGGAATTGGGTTTTTGAGGAGTTTTACTGTGCAAATGCGGTGGTTGGAATCGTTTCGGGGAGGGGAACACACCAAACGTTCCCTCCCCTTCAGTCTTGCCCTTAGGGGAGCCCCGCATATGCTCTACTTTGGACAGCCTGGCGACCTACACCGACCGGAATATTTAAATGCCTTCAGAACAGAAAATTACACACAGGACCTCCTCCAAAAGCATATTACAGTGCTCTCTCACCTCCCAAATAGCAGTCCCACCCCCAACATCATACAGAACGCAGTCTCCCCACTATCCACCACCTACTTCAAGGACTACGTAACTGAACTCTTTTCCTCATGCCCGTGCCTACACTTGGGATACAATCCAACCCCGGACATTGGATAACATCTTCCTCCCCCCCCCCGACCATACTACCCACCTGTCAAGGGTTGCCTTTGGCGCCCATCCCAAACCTCCGTAAATATCTGGTCAGACCCTGCAAACCCCACATACCCAACCCTCACCCACCAATTGGATTGCAGACCGTTGTGGCAGAAAACGATGCCTTTGTATCTGCCCAATACTCCCACCTACCCACAACCTTCAGAGCCCCCACCTACAAATTAAGGAAAACATACTACCTGTCTGTACTCCCCACACTATCTACAATTAAAATGCACACTCTGCCTGCCCTTTTACTTCGGTCAGACAAAGAGGAACCCTCCTCCGAACGGATTGCCAACCACCGCAGCAAGTAAAACTCCTCAAACCCAATTCCCCATACCGCCCATGCCCTTAGCCACAACACCACATGTTCAACCCCCAATGCTTCACACTGACCCCCCCTCAAAACCTACCTCCCGACTCATCAGAAGCTGAACTCCATCTGTGGGGAACTTTTCTTTCCAGATGTCCTACAGTCTAGACAAAGCCTGGACTCAATATTCAATAACTTTATCTCCAACCTTCCCCCCCCCCCCCAAACGCACGAGTTCATCTGAATGTATCATACAATAAAACCTTCTGGTTGTGTGTGTGTATACCTTGCTTTTGTTTGAATGGTGGTTGTATGTATGTATGTATGTATGTATGTAGGTATGAGAGTGTGTATCAATATTTAAATATTGATCTCTAAGGGTGGATGTGTCTGAATGAATGTGTGACAAGTGGGGTGTCGTATGCATCTCCCCAAACCCCCATCAGTCCTTGCCTTTCTTCCCAGACCTTATTGAGAGAGGAAAAGTTGGTGACTGGTGGGGTCAATTGTTACGACCAAGTTAGCAGAGCAGCAAATTTTGGGCTGCTCAGTGTCGGCTAGTCCGATCACTGGAAATGTCTTTCCTAACTTCTGATGAAGGGGGCGGTTGCCTTCGAAAATTCAAGTTCTCCAGACTCACAAAGGTGCTACATTATGAACCTCAGGTAAGTCATCTTCTTTCTATTCCTCTCTGTCCTTTCCCCATTAATTATATATATATATATATATATATATATATATATATGACATAGTCATGTTAATATATATATATATGTATACGAAGTAATGATTGAAACATGACGTCGTCACACACTTTGTATATTTGGATAGGGTGTAAGGATAGAACATGTTGGAGAAAGTTGGGAAATTTGCTTTTAAGTCACAAGCTCGGCATAGAAATATGCTCAGAGAAAGCTGCGATGCCTAATATTTTCAGTCTTTCTTTCTTCTTTTATTATATATATATATATATATATATATATATATATATATATATATATATATATATATATGCCAAAGAAAACAGTTCTCTATTTATCAAATCAATTCTAAAGCTTTCAAAACTATGTTCATTATCATCTGCATGTCTACATGTATATATACATATGAGTGTATAAACCAATAAAATTTATCCATATGCATGTAGACATGCAGATGATAATGAACATAGTTTTGAAAGCTTTAGAATTGATTTAATAAAACCAAATACTCCAACATTTCAACGTTTGATCGCATAACACTCAACAGCAATACTAACAATTCAATATACGATTTTGAGAGACTATGCACAAGTATTTACTTTTCCTGAAGACCGGGAGAGAGACGTTGAGGAGTCAAAATGTGATTAGCCTCGTTTTCGTTGACCAAGCAAATTTTATACACGGGCTTCCCACTTGACCCTCTTCAAATCTCATGAAATTTTGTAAGGAAGTAAACCCAGATCCCAACTGATATTGTGCAAAACATTAGAGCTGATTGTACACTGGTTCAGAGGTGGCTGTCACTGCGCCGCTGAGAAGATCAACTTTGATTCCTTGTCAAATCAGTTCTAGAGGCCAGATTAGTGTGAAACTCGGCTTATCGATACATCTTATAGCACAGAATGTACTGAGATCATAATCTCTTCAAGACAAAGTTGCCACTAAATTTTGTCGGCGAATTACTCAGCAGTAAACGATCTACATGCCACCATATTTTGGAAACCAGGAGAGAAAGTACGCTAGGATGGGAATTTGAACAGGTGGAGGGAGTGTGGAAGGTAGCCAAGGATTGACTAGGGCCCCGGGCTATACTTCAAGGATCCTACCCGGTGATTCACCTAAAGAGATGCAGGAAAACCCTAGAAAACCTGCGTCAGGTGGGTCCGGCATTGGGTACTATCCTCACACCCTTCCTAATGACAGGAGACGAGGTTGCTGTGGAGTTGAAGATTAAAAATGTATTCTAATTTCATTGTTGTATATTAGGAAATGGTTGCTAAAAATTATATGGGTGCGAAACGTGGACGAAAGGTAAAGAATAGAAGCGTTTGAAATGTGGTGCTATAGGAGAATGAGATGGGTGGATAGAGTAAGTAAAGAAGAAGTTCTAAAAAGAATAGGGGTTTGAGCGAACAATATGGAGGACGCTGACCAAGAGAAGGGATAGATTAATAGGCCACGTTTTGAGACATGAGTGTCTTGTAAAATTAGCCCTATAGGGAAGTGTGTGGGGTAAGAAAAGAAGAGAGACCAAGGATAGAATACGCAAAGCAGGGAAGTTGTAGGTTGTGTTAGTAATAAGGAAATGAAAAGGCTAGCGCAAGCATGGAGTGTTGGATGAGACCAGTCTTAGGATATACGTAATGAATACATAATTGTCGAAGCAGAAATATATTGATTGAGGAATCGCGTGGCAGAGTGAAGGGGAAACCCCTGTGAGCGACAGAGTTTGTATTTGAAGCATCGTTTTCTTTCATTATAATACATCTTTATTTTATCACAGATTTTTTTGTTTACACCCAAAGTGAAGTATGTACAATAAAAGCGAATGTAGTGGGAGAGTTCTACCGGTTGTAGAGCAGACAGCGCAGTTTCCCCGTCTCGGTGCGCAGCGCCGCGACCTCGTAGCGCAGCTTCATGTTCTCCTGCTCGAGGAAGGCGGCACGAATGGCGATTTCGTCCTCCTTGGCCCTTCGTGCGTCCCTCGACCTTTTAGCTGCTTCGTTGTTTTTCCTCCGCCGCTCCCAGTATGCCTCGTTCCTGTCCGCCTCCGACGACGAAGGCTGCTGGGGGCCAGGGCTGGGGCCGGGGCCGGGGCCGGGGCTGGCGGCGCGCTTCTGCGGGGGGCGGCTCGCAGCCTGCACCTGCAAACACATCAGCCTTGCCAGACTCTCTCTCGTCTACGTTGCCCCACTCTTCTTATTATTATTCTTCTACTTATTTATTTATTTATGTACTTTCCTACAATTGTAAGAATTGATTAAACGACAATTGTACGTACGTCTGGTGCCAGTTGTAACAACGAAAAATTACATTAAGTACTAAAATATACCGACAATAGATAACTTATACTCTAACAATCACTATTGGGTCATTCCACGTCAGTTCAACCCAGCCATGACACCCATGGTCTCAGATTCTAATGAAACTTGGCATGTGTATTCCTTTTATGGATATAAGGAATGATATGAAATGTTTCTGCTCTATCACAAATGGTTTTTGTTTTACAGCCTGCTAAAGTTTTTGAAATCGCGGTTTTTTTTTCGATCGGTGGATGAAATGCTTGCAGGGGTGGGCGGAGCAGGTAAACTATGCTGCAATGACACTTTGTAATGAGAACAATCAAGAAGGGCAATGCGAAATCTAAGGAAATGACATATTTGTCATTAGTACGCCAACTTATGGATAAGTCAAATATGATCCTTAGAAAGAAAGGCCGCCAAATTCGTACAGATAGGACCTGGGGATGGGAACGAAAAGGTAAAGCGACAACGGCGGAATACGCAGCAGACGAGAAGACAAAAAGAGCTACACTACACATTTCCTACTGAGCCTTTGCATGCAGGTCAAAAACCTTGGCAGAAAATCCGAGATACAATGAAAGGATCGACTTGATACGGTAGGAGAGATCACTTGTTTAAATTAAATGCGAGGCACCAAAAACAGATATTGGAAAATATTAATTCTTAAATAGGACAATTAATGACTGCAACAATATTTCTCCAAGAGTATTTGAAGAACTTCCACCAGCGGCCGTTTACACTTATCTAAACTCTTTACAGTGAATATAGTTTAGTGTAAACTGAAGTGAAATGGTTAGTGCTACAAAATCTCTAACAATAGACTAAACTGAATATATTTCCGGTGCTTCTTTTTCTGACAAAAACAACATTATTCCCTTTTCTAAATATATCTTCTAGTAATATAATATAATAATAACATTATTTCCATACACTTACATAAATTCAATATGGGAAGTCGTCACGTTTATGAAAATATACAATAGCAGAAAGAATTTTAATTAAACAGTTTACAGATTTACAACTATATCACCATTCCTTTAACTTATATACTACTTTATTTACTAAACACTCTTTCAAAGTCGTTTCAAACTGCTTGTCTTGCAGTTTATTATAAGATAACATTCCCTTCCTAAATGGGTCATCCTCAGTTCTTTTTAAAATTAGTATGCACTCTAAAATGGTGTACATTGCTATAGTAATAAGTATTCTATTGAGAGAACAGAAGATAGTCGTTTTAATTCATACGAATTTTTGTTTATTATGTTGCATACCATTACATGTATAATTATTTATGTATATTTAAGATTTATATTGAAGTAATACAATTATATTGTTAATTATAGGTTAAATATGGTTCTTACGACCAGATTATTAATTATTGTTTAAGTTCTATGTCACCGGGCATCTGCCCATTTGTAATTTAAATACATACGTACGTACATACATACACACACGATAGAAAAATAACTCCATTCCGTATAGTGGAAATAAATTCACATTTAAAAAAGATATGGTCTTCAATATTTCGACCTAATATTTAAGTCAGTGTAGTGGTTAATAGGTATCAGTTGAATGAGATGAGATGGTTCCAAGTTAGAGCTAGCGCTCACCTGTTCCAGCATCCTGCGGCGGAACTCTGCGTAGGCCTGGTTGGGGTCGTGGCCGAGGAGGACGTCTGCGTTCCCTGCGACGCCCAGGGAGAGGCTCAGCGGGTCCTTGGGGTAGGCCTTGAAGGGCCTCGTGGCCTTGGCGACTCGGGAGGCGGGCTGCGGGGGCGGCGACGCCAGGGGCGGCTGGCCCAGCATGTACAGCAGCTCCCCCTACAAACCAACCAACGACATCTCACTCATCCTGTGCGCTCCGCGTCGCGCCCGACTTTGCAGACAGATATGTTCTATAGAGACGTATGCGACACGGTTCATCAAGCCTGTCAGTGAAATGATTAAAATGCGGTTAAGCGCGATTAAATGCTTAAATTTAACCAACATTTTGTTTAAATAACTATACCTTTTAATTACAAGGGTGCGAAACTTGGGCGGTAGGAGCTGCGGAAAGGAAAAGAATAGAAGCCTCTGAAATGACGAATGCTGGAAATCAGGTGGGTGTATGGAGTCACTAACGAGGAAGTTCTAAACAGAATAGGGGAAAAGGGAGCAATATGGAGGACGTTGACCAAGAGAAGGAATAGATTAATAGGCCAAGTTTTACGACATGAGGGTCTTAAAAAATTAGCCCTATAGGGAAGTGTGTGGGGTAAGAACAGAAGAGTGAGGCCAAAGTTAGAATGCGCTAAGCAGATTAGGGAGGATGTGGGTTGTGTTAGTTATTCCTAATTGAAACGTATTGCACAAGACAGGTTATTTTGGAGGGTTGCATCAGACCAGTCTTAGGACTGAATACCACAACAACAACAACAACCTTTTAATTGCTTGATAAATATGCAAAGTTTGTTTGCCTGTAACGGTCAAACACATCTGCTCGGACTTTTGGAGATGCAGAGTGAAAAGAAAGAAGACAGTATTTGAGCCAGGGGCAATAAAACCCAGACTTGACGTCGCACCAAGGGTGTTTCCCAACCATTGTGAGATTTTGCGGCATCGGCTGGTTGTGTTTTCCCAAGCGTACCCACAAATGTTATTGGTCAATATCCACCCCTACCAACTTGGCGATACAAACTAAAGAAATGGGGATGATATTTTAAAAAGGCTATCAGAGAGATTTTGGCCACAGATTTTTCGAGAGCGGTGAGACGGAGACAGAGTCCGAGAGAGATGACAAGACAGATTTGCTAGTCCAAGAGAAGGAGGATAACAAGGAAATTGTCCTGAACCAAGGACAAATGGCGGCGGCGACTCTGAGTAGGAATTTCTACGAGCAAGGAGCTGGAATATTCAGTAAGCTGACACAATAAATTTCACCTGTAATCCTATTTTGCTGACTTCCTGTACTGCCAGGTCCCAGTAGATTTTTGTATGATTATATTCTGATCAACGAGAAGGCCCTTAATATACGACCCCGAGTTTAGAGTTAAAAAATTGTTAGTTTTAAGAATTTAATGTCTATCATTTTTATGTGAATATATTTGTAGTTTTAATTAAGGAAGAACCGTCGGTATAAAGATTGAAAAATTTGTTTTGATCAGGTAAATTGTTTTCTTATTTTTAATACAAAATATTGTTATTAATATATTAATATCCCACTTAAATAAATAATTAATAACACCCTATTCATTACAAGTCGATGGGCGAGAGATTGAGTCACTTTTTATACAGGCTAGGACGGCACGCACACTCAGGTTTATCACAATTGACTGTTCCCGTGTATATTCCTGTAGTAGACGTCGTAAATCAGGAAAGGTGAAGCGTCAACCTCTCACGGCGGAGGGGCAAACTACACCTGCTACGTCTTATTCAACTACTAACAAATTATATGTCCTTACAATCACACATATATATGATTCAACTGTGAAACACACAATCATTTAATTATTATTGACAATAATGGCACTCAGTTTTTTATTATTTTAAAATATTTTTCCTGTTTTCATAGGTTTGTTTTAAATTTTGTTAAAACGATACAACTTATCTATCTGTATCTATTTGGATTGATTTAATTTCGAGAAGATTGTTCATTTCAATCTAAGTGATTCCGGTGACTCTTAAAACTGTTCCGTTTACTATTCCTGCCACTGCATGTTGTGTTTCTGTGGTATTCAGTCCTAAGACTGGTCTCATGCTAACCTTGCGTAAGCCATTTTGTTTACTCATAACTAACACATCCCACATCCTCCATAAACTGCTTAGCGTATTTCATCCTTGGCTCCCGTCTCCTGTTCTTACCCCACACACACTTCCCTCTAATTCTAATTTTACAAGAGCTTCGTGCCTTAAAACGTTGCCTATTAATTTATCCTCCACATTGTTCACTTTTCCCCTATTCTGTTTAGAACTTCCTCGTCAGTTATTCTATTGACCCACCTTATTTTCAGAATTCCCCTGTAGCACCACATTTCAAAGGCTTCTAGTATTATCCTTTCCGCAACTCCTATCGTCCACGTTTCGCACCTATATAACGCCACGGTCCATACGAACATTTTTATAAACGATTTCCTAATATTGACACTTATATTACCCGTAAGTAAATTCCTCTTTTTCGCGAAAGCCTTCCTTGCCTGTGCTGTCCTATTCTTTATGTCTACCTAGAAGATGAAAACAAATCAAAAGTCTCTATAGCATATAGAATCACATTAATTTCGAATAACTAGAAGGAAATACTGCATGTATGTGCATAAATAGAAGAACAAGAAAATTTACGCAATTAAGAATTCATATATAATATTTTATCCAGTACAAAAGTCGAGAACAAAAAATTATAAGCTTCAGAAATATAGCTTTTAAAATCAGAAGCGAAACCATAAGATATGAATTAGGGATAAAAACAATAACAGGCAAAAGAGAAATTAAGGAGAGTTGTACCTCGTAGCATGAAAAGCAATAGAATACAGTGGAATGGACAAGAGCAGAGACCAGGACAGTCAGGTCTGGTGCATATCAACAGGTCGGGAAGAAATCACGACAGTCTATTAAATATCATGGTTTATGACTAATAAAAGGACTATATCATTCCTAGAAAGTGTAATTGAAAACTATTTAATACAAAGTTGTGATTTCACTTCACAAAATTTTACTTCAAAAAGGGATTGATGAATGTTGCAATTAGAGTAAGATGTGTTGTAACTAAATTTAAAACAACGATAAGAAAACGTCAGAGATTATTTAGAAAGAGAAACAAACGGATTGAAATGATAATAAAACGTTAAGAATAATTCAAATCCAACTCTGTTTCGTAAATGCGTTGACATGTCCAACTAAACGTTAAAAACAACAAGCTTGACTTTTTTATGATGACTCGAGGAGGAAAATGGACATCACGTGACAGGTTCACCAAAGCTACGCAACCCGAGTAAATGTTTTATTTCAAATTAAAGTAATTTGAAGAATATTTTATTTATTTTGTTGCAAGCATTCAACAGAATTTCCCCTGAGATATTATTATCAATGTGAAAGAATCGATACTTTTATATCGCTTTAATAAATTTTAATTTCCTTGTACTTACGCGTTTTAACCGTTTCTAATTTAATTTATTGAAATGAAAAGGTGTAAGTAGTTTAAAAGATAATGTTCCCAAGAACCTGATCTATGTGCATTCTCAATTTTATAAATTGAAAGGAAATAAATTAGTCGCTTTCATTGATAGTTATAGAACAGTTATTTTAAATTCTTGCAATAACTTAAATTTAATGAAAACCCTACGCTTTGCTGACGATATTGTAGTATTTAGGAGAATCAGAAGAAGACTTGGAAACCATAATAAATGGCATGAACGTGGTCCTGGAGAAAGAGTTCAATATGAGGATTAATAGAGGGAAAACCAAGGTAATGGAGTGTAGCATGAAAACAGTGGAATAACAAAGACTGTTTGTTAGACTTGGAAGTTAGGGAATTCTGCTATTTAGGAAGCGTAATAACTAGAGTAGCATAGCACAGGCAAAGAAGCCGAATTTACTTAGGGCTAATATAAGTGTGAATATTAGGAAATCGTTACTAAAAATGTCGGTATGGAGCGTGGCGTTATATGGGTGAGAAACGTGGACTATAGGTGTTGGGAAAGGAGTAGAATAGAAGCACTTGAAATGTGGTGCTATAGGAGAATGAGATGGATGGGTGGATAGAATCACTAACGAGGAAGTTCTAAACAGAATAGGGGAAAAGCGAACAATTTGGAGGACGTTGACCAATAGAAGGGATAGATTATTAGACCACGTTTTAAGACACGAGGGTCTTGTAAAATTAGCTTTAGAGGCAAGTGTGTGGTGTAAGAACAAAAAATGGAGACCAATGATGGAATATGCTACGTAGTTTATCGAAGATGTGGGTTGTGCTACTTATGTGGAAATAAAATGTCTTGCGCAAGATAGGTTAGCATGTAGGTTTGCAACAGATCAGTCTTAGGACTGAATACCGCAACAACAGCGGTATTTAATGTGAAATTAATATTTTAAAGAAAAATTATGTTATATAGGAAGTTAAATGTTCCATTGTAAAGCTTGTTGTATGGGACAAACGAACGCCATAAAAAATTCGTATTAGTGAACAGAAAATATTTTGAAATTATCATAAATATTGACTAGTGTGCAAATAATCATAAATAAGATTGACAAATATCATAATTTTAGAATATTATTATTGACGATAGATTCTTGAAAAGTCCCACCATCATCATACCTGCGGGGGCGGAGGGGAGAGGTACGTGTGCGTCTGCGTCTGCTTCTTGCTGAGGTCGAGGATCTCCCCGTCCACAGGAGGGTGGTACAGGGCGAAGCCGGCTCCGTGCATCGTCATCGCTGCAAAAAATCGTTCATCAACTCGGGTGAAACGAACTAAAAACAATATTACCGTTTTAATTTATTTCCTCCGTCTGTTGATGTCGAGTAAAACAACTTTAATGTATGTTGAAAGTTCCACTTCCCAAAGTAAAGTCCGTAATCTCCGGAACCATAACCTCCCTCAACCACCCAAACTGTAATATCCACGCTTCTGTCACCTCAAAACAAAAATTCCCAATCCACCTCATCCTTCCTCCTGAAAATTCGCCACGTCCTCATAAATCAGTTTACTGCCTGTCAACCTTCATCCACCCACGTCGAAGGCCACTCAGGTACTCACCATAAAACCTAACCCATCTACTAAAGTAGGTTAATTAAATGAATTACCCTACCTACATGTACACATGTTAACTATTTACACTATTTTAATTTTGTATTCATTACTTTAAAATTGTATATACTGGATCATATATTGTTGTTGTGGTATTCAGTCCTAAGGCTGGTCTCCATGCTAACCTATCTTGCGCTAGGGTTGTCATTCCACACCCTTCCTAATTAACCTAGCGTATTCCATACTTGGTCTCCCTCTTCTGTTCTTACCCCACACACTTCCGTTTAATACTAAGACCCTTGTCCCTTAAAACGTGGCCTATTAATCTATCCCTTCTCTTGGTCAACGTCCTCCATATTGTTCGCTCTTCCCCTATTCTGTTTAGAACTTCTTCGTTACTTACTCTGTCCACCCATCTCATTCTCCTATACCACCACATTCCAATGGCTTCTATTCTTTTCCTTTCCGGAGCTCCTATCTTCCACGTTTCGTACCCATATAACGCCACACTAATTTCGGATAGGTTTAGCAGCTATTTCCTAACATAAGCACTTATATTATCGTAAGTAAATTCCTCTTCCTATCCTGTGCTATCCTACTCTAGTTATTACGCTTTCCAAGTAGTAGAATTCCTTGATTTATATCAAAATATCCCTTCACGATGTAACAACCTTTGTTATTCCACCCAAACTACACTCTATTACCTTGGTTTTCCCTCTATTAATCCTCATATTGAACTCTTCTCCAGAACCGCCTTTGTGCCATTTATTATGGTTTCCAAGTCTTCTTCTGAATCCCCTAATGCTTCAATATCATCGGCAAAGCGTGGTGTTTTTATTTCTTGCCTTCCAGTATGATTGCTTTCCCATATTCCCTTTTAACTTTCTTCATCGCCTGTTCTATAAATAAGTTAAACAGCATGGGCGACAGACTGCATCCGTGACTTACTCCATTCTTGATTATGGCTTTCTTTTCTCTATCTTCTGTTCTAATTACTGTTGCCTGTCTTCTGTAGAGGTTATGTAGAAAACTCACTTCTAGATATTTTATTCCTTAATAGTGTGTTCCGGTTGACATTTTTAAATGCTTTTTCTAAATCTACAAATTTTGTGAATGTAGGCTGATTTTTCTTATCCTGTCTTCTAAAATTAGTAGCAATGTTAATATAGCTTCTCTTGTCCCTACATTCTTCCTAAAAAATATTGTACAATTTGATAATCTTTATGATAAAAGCTTTTTTATATGAATGAATAAATAAAAAGGTTTATAAAGATTTGTATAATTCATTTCACATTAGTGGATTATAAAAAACGGAATAGATTATGTTTCGTGATAATTTTAGTTTGTAATAAACTTGTGTCCATCGGCCAGTTATATCATATAACTTACTTGCCTAAACATTTTCACTATTTAATACTTGCTAGAACTGTCCTAAATTTTATTTCTTGTTTCTAGAATCGCATGCAATCTGACGTGCACGTAACACGTTACTAGACGAGTACAAAAGGTTGGACGTGCATATTGTTTAGGTTCAAAGTTCGCCGTGACTCAACAGTGACGCACTTCCAGTTCCTAACGCGAACAAATTCACTTTTTTATGTAACACAAAAAGAAAACTATGGAAGCGAAAATCCAACAACTAATAACAAATAGTCGCTGGCGGAGACGTGATACACCTTAAAAGGGGACGCGGGGGCGGGGCGGATGAAATTTGAAATTCCTCTAATTGAATTGCTACTGAGCTGATAAATTTAATTGTGCGTTAACATCACACATGCGTAGCAAAGTACAAAACCTTTTTTTTTGAAAAATTGATTTTTTATTGAGATATTTGGAAAATTATTTTCAATATTTGGCAATTTTGCAAATATTCCTTGTATACGTACTTGAATATATTTTACCATTTTTACATTAACGTGTAAGGGCTGACCATTTTTATTAATTGTCAGAATTATTATTTTAATTGAATAAAACCGCGGGGAGAAAATAAAACTTTCACTACGAGCCTCAGAGGGTTACTTAAAAATTAGCACTTTTCAGCCCATTGAAAACATTTTCACCTAAACAACTCGAACAATTAGAAAACTAATACTTGTATTTGAAGGTATTTCCGTGTAGATGATATACAAAAAATATAATATTTTAATATGTCTCATGCATAGAAGAATTTTGTATCATGAAGCTGAAAAAACTCATTTATTAATTTAGAATCAAATATTAATTAAAATCGTCCTTCAGCATATGTTGTACCTTCCTTATTTTGTTTGGAAGATTAATTTTTTAATTTACTGAATTTATAGGCATAATAATATAAATAAATTTCAGTCCCCCTGTCCCTTAAGGGAACTGAAATCACATTCGCTATCCTTAGCGGATTGCAAAATGTTGCAAATAACTTTGAGGGTGCGCAAAATAGCTTTGTTCAATAAAGAGGTCATTGATATTTTTGGGGGTGACAAATATTTCTGTTCGTCTATGACAATTTATGTTTATCTATAAAATAGTAGTGTTTTATTTAATGGCAATTATATGACAAAAGATTTGTTGAAAATACTAAATACGTTTCTACAGCAAACTGCATGAACTTCATAAAGTTTCGCTGCGAGTCTGACGTCATTTGTTTTAAAGGGAAGGTTGTTTTTCACCTCATAGGGGTGAAGGAGAAGACCTAAATCTTCTCTGGGGTGAACTCAACAATCCGATGTAAGAAATTCGACAAACAAAGACTCATTGATTTTTATTTAATAATGCAAAGGCTATAAGTTAACTAAATTACACTTTCAGAGAAGTAGATGACTTCGGGGCAAGTTGAATAACCCATGATGGTAGACGAAAAATCTGGCACCGCAAGCAACGGAATCTTTCGCAAACAAGGAAAAATTGTCTCACGTCTCGTAAGCTTGGAAACTAGAGAAACATTTATAAAATTGTATGATCATGGCGAAACTTGGACAATAGGTACTGGATGGAAGACTTTGAAATGTGAAGAGTGCTCAAATTTAGATGGACAAATCAGGAAATGCGGAGTAGAATTGTTGGATAGAGAATATTATGGTGGGAGCTGAAACCCACACACTAAGTAGAATTACAAGGAAGTGAATATACCTGAAATCAGTAATGAGAAAATACAAATAAAATACTATGATACCAAATAAGACCGTAATTAGAATAATAAAGGTAATTATTTCAAGCCTCCAGATAACAAACTAATTTATATACTTATCGGAAGTTTTATTACTTTATAAATATAAATCTATTTCAGAGGCTAGAAGATGAAATAGATAATGGGGATATAATATAGATGGGGTTAACACAGACTCAATTTTTCTATCAATCGACCATATTATAAAATAATGGAAAGGCATCACAGATCTGATGAGGCGAAATATTCCTTCTTAAAAGGGGTGATAAGGCTCTAAACGCTTTGCCTGCAAGGGTACTAGAGGGAGGCTTTCCACAGGAATACCAATGTTTCAAAAATCAGTTAGAAACAGTGAAATGTTAGGTGATTATTAAGTTAAAATAACATGAAATATATTTAAATTGAGTTTTTTTATGTTTTCTTTGTAATTTATCAACAATATGTTTTGTACTTCTAAGATCAACGGGCGAAGAGGAAAAATCATGGCTGTTCAGAATAGTTGCAAAATGTACAAAACAGGAAGAATACCAGAATATTTAAGGAAAAACACAATTAAACCCATATCGAAGAAGACGGGCTGATAGATGCAGGACAATGCATACAAAATATTAACGTAAATAGTATATAGGATGATGGAACGTCAAATAGAATGAGAGTTAGGAGATCATTTTGGTTATAGGAAGCATGTAGGGACAAAGGAAGCAATTTTGACTTTGTGACTAATTTCAGAAGACAGGATGAGAAGAAACCGGCATTTATATACTTGAAAAAGCGTTTGATAATGTGAACTGGAACACTCTATTAACGATTTTTAACAGCACTAAAATTAAATATCGAGAAAAGAGGCTTATACATAACCTCTACAGAAGACAGGCAGCGGTAATTAGAAAAGAAAGCCGTAATCAAGAAAGGAGTAAGATAAGGATGCAGTCTGTCGCCCATCCTGTTTAACTTATATATAGAACAGGCGATGAAAAAAGTTAAAAAGAGATACGGAAAAGGAATCATACTGCAAGGAGAAGAAGATGATGGCAGAGCAAGCCATCGAAACGTCACAGTTAAAATCTTTGACCCGGTTGGAAACCCGAGAGGAATTTATACAAATAAAAACCTTACGGTTTTCCGACGATATTGTTGTATTAGGGGAGTCAGAAGAAGACTTGGAATGGTATGAACGGAATCCAGGAGAAAGAGTCCAATATGAGGATTAATAGAGGGAAAACCAAGGTAATGGGGTGTAATATGGGAAACAGTGGGACAAAGGCTATTAGATTGGGAAGGGATATTTTGACTGAAGTTAAGGAATTATGCTATTTGGGAAGCGTAATAACTAGAGTAGGATAGCACAGGATAGCAAGGAAGAGGAATTTACTTACGGCTAATATAAGTGTGAATATTAGGAAATCGTTGCTAAAAATGTTGGTATGGAGCGTGGCGTTATATGGGCACGAAACGTTCACGATAGGAGTTGGGGAAAGAAAAAGAATAAAAGCTTTTGAAATGTGGTGCTATAGGAGAATGAGATGGGTGAGTGGATGGAATCAGTAACGAGGATGTTCTAAACAGAATAGGGGAAGAGTGGACAGAATGGAGGACGTTGACCAAGAGAAGGCTATGTTTTAAGACACGAGGGTCTTGTAAAATTAGCACCAGAGGGACAACAACAAATTAATCAATAAACTTATTAATGCACACTAAGGAACGAGTAGCCATTTTGTGGCGTAGTATTTGGGAGACAACGTAAAGTTGCAAACAAGCTGACGTAACGGGACATCCAGCGAATTGGCTGCCCAATCCAAGGTTGGTTGAGTCACGCCACGCAGTGAGTCACGCACGACCCTTGTGCAGCTCACACACACACATACACGTACACCATATATTTAAAATAATCTGCCTAATGTAAATAAATAAGTCGCAATAACTGAACAAAAGTTTGAAATATAAATCCAATACGCAATTTTTAATCCCTACAATAGTAAACTCTTCAGTTGTACCTACACGTAACTAAAAAATTGATTCTATGTCATAGACTTGGTTGATTCCCAAATTGTAATAAAAATTAGCATAACATGGTTACTTACGTAAACTAAAATATTGTATTGCTTTCACAACTTCCACGGCCGAAATTACGTCACAATTCTTACGTTAATGTAAGCGATACGATTTTTTTGTGTAACATTTATATTATCGTATATTAAAAAATTGAATTATTCCCTAAGTGAGGCCTGATTACAATTTATTCAGAAGAAAAAGTTTTATTTTAGAAACCAAGTTCGAGGAGATTATCAACAACAAAATAGTACGTCAATTTTCGAAACAAATAACATATAACTAAAATTCAAATTTCTATCAACGATTGGTGTGTGTTATTTATAATTTCAGTGTCATTCGTCAAGGTGAGACGGCCTTACTGATGCATGTGCTAAGTTTCAAGTAGTTGCCTTCGTGCAGGTGGTTAGTTTCTAGACGAGCTCAAGTCGGGAAAGAGAAAACGGTTTATTTTAACATTTCATTATTTAATCACACAGATTCTAAAGAGCTGAATTCTAATCTGGAGATTTGTAAAGTATTGTCTGACCAACATAACAGATTCTGCAGTCGAACGACTTAATTTTATGTACCAAATGTTTTCAAAAATTACCTAATGCCCGACCTACCTGATTCAGGTTTTCTAGGGTTTCCCTGCATCTCCTTAGATGAAAGACGGGGTAGAATCCTTAAGCTATATCCCGGGGGCCCAAATCAATCCTTGGCTACCTTCTTCTACCTTCCACACTCCCCTTTTTAATTCCCTTCCAATTCTATTTAACGGGAGTTGCCTGTTTCAGGATCACCGTCATGTGGACTGTTAACCAAAGATAAAAAATAAATAAAACAAATTATTTAATGTTCTAAAAGTCCATAATTTACATTTTCCGTCGAAATAATTATTTTTCTGTATAAAACTGTTGTATTGGTCAGACAAAACGCAAATAACAATTGAATAAATAATCTGTATTAATAAAACAAGTACACGTGAATAATCACAAAGTAATTATACTTCACTTCTTCCAATGGCCTGGGCCTACTGAGGCGGCTGCGGACTGTCATCTGGCGTGACACGTGATCAATGCATCAATTCCCCAACAGCCTTCGAGACCATCACGACACAAACATCCAAGCCCATGCCAAGACTCGAACCCGGGACCTCTGAGTAGCAACTAGAGGCTAGCCACTACACCACACGAGTTCAGCAATACTTCACATTACATCAAATGTAAAAAAATTCAAGTATTGTGACTATGATATAAAATTGCTAGTATGAAAACGTTTTAGTTTAATCCAAAATACGTCACTTACAGCAAGGTGACGTTTGTGACGTCATTGTTTTCTCTCGTTCCGTGACCTTGGAAGTTGCCAAAGCAGTGCACGTTTCTTAAATTATGTAAGAAACCGTCTTGTTACTGTATTCATTTGGAAAACCACCGTGTCTTAGTAGTGGTATTTAATTATTCATTTTAATTTCCAGAAATAACGGAAGAGATCCCTAATCTTGGAGATGAAACGATTTGTTTTGATTATATATTAAATTTCCGTTTCCGGAATGTTTATTGTAATGAAATGATAAAAATAAAAAAAATAGAAACATACAATAAGTCAGAATTTTGAATCTCAGTCACGATATCTAATGGAAAGTTTCTCACGTCAAGACTGATGAAATTTTTTGAATGGATGCAAGTAAATATATTTTATTTACAAAAGTGGAAAATTTGCGTTCTTGGCTGCTTTTACGTTAAGTAACATTTAGCGTGGTAATAATTTAGAAGTCTGTCCTCAAGAAACGTTGTTCAGGACGATTAGATGTGTTACTCACACGTTTCCGTGAACATGAATCCGCGTTCCTCCACTGGAATGAAGATCCTCCACACGACTGAATCAGAATGAGAAAGAGAAAGCTCCACACCCATTCTTCCTGTTTTCCAGCCACTTCCTCTCACCCTATTTGCGTCGTCTCTCCTTGGAGAAACGGGACGTTCGATTCGATGAACAAATCGCTCGATGCGACGTTCCCCATTGCACTTTTAATTAAGGAAAAAGATGAATCAACTTCCCGTGAGATCCATGAATAAACAATAAGACAATATCCGGAAATTCCGACGTCAGCCCCTTTACGTTTCTTTTCGTGTGCAAACAGATTCACAAACTTCAGAGCTCCAATCCCGTGCATAATCTCTTAGTAAATTACAAAATAATACAATTGCCCGAAGGTTTTTATATTTAATTACCATGCAAAGGAATTATGGTTACAAAGTTTTCGAGTCATGACCGTAGGGCTCTCCTTTTCATTTATAGAAAATTATTATTATTATAAAAACACGTTATATCGTGAAGGATGCAAATTATGCAAGAAAGAGATGGCGGATGCAAGTCACGAAAGAGTATCTTAAATAGATAAGATAACGTAACTGTCATCCCCCCCCCCCGTTCCCTCGTAGGTACATGTCAAAACTGCGCTTTTTGGGTCCCCTAAAATCTATCTCATAGAAACAGTAAATTAAATTAAAGTGGATTATTTTTTAAATAAAAACTAAGATATATTTTATGTTGTACGGAATGGAATTTAAAAATGAAACACTATTTTATTAAATTATTGAAACAGCACCTTTTTAAAATTCAAAATTAAACATTTGAGTACGTTACAGTAAATAAATACGGCCTAAAAAGTCAGAATTAAAAATATTACTATTTATTAACAAAATCGACGTTTCATCTTCATTTAGAGACTTCTTCAGGCTTACTACAAGCATAATATTAAAATAAGTTAATTCTGAGTTCTATGTTAATTTTGAATTTATATATCAAAAACCTGGTTAAAAACTTACAAATTTAGGAATAGATCCATTTTGTCGTTGACTCCTTCAGACGAAAAGATTATTGAATTTGGTACCGTGCTGGAGCTTCTCCAGCCCCTGACGGTTACAGCCGAAATGAGTGCTTTCCGCAGTTAAATTTTAACAATGGAGAAGAATATTAAAGCGCTAAACTACTACAAGAAAAGAGTATCGTAAATTTTGTTCATATTATCCGTGTCATTTTTAATATTAATTGAATGAGGCTGATATACAACATTTCACTCAGAATTCTCGACAAGTAATTATTTTCTTCGTCTAAAATTTCCACATTTTGCCAACTGTCTGTGTACTTTTGAATATTTAATTTGATGTTGTTTTAATGCTCCTTAATGCAAGTTTTTAAAGCTCTTTCAGTTTGTCCGATATACAATGCGTTGCAATATAAACAATTAATTTAGTCTTTCCAGAGAGTTAATTTTGATATTAATACTTTGAACGAAATATAAATTAATTATTGTTTTAAAAACACACCGTAAATATGAAACAAGTCAATTAGTTTATATTGTATGTTAGCTATATAAGGTAAAATTATGAAGTTCATTTTTCTGTCATTAATCTTTATAACAAATAAATTATTATGGGAATACCTGATTTTATTCAATCTAATTTTGACATGTTTGTTAATAAAATTGGCAGTTTATGAGCAATGGTGTGATTGGGCATATAATAAGTATGGCCGTTTTTATTTATGTAAATATTTAAGTCAGAAAACTATGATGTAATTTGAATATGTTATTCAAAGAAGAATTTCTTATAAACAATCAAATTACTAAAATATAATTTATAAAAGCGAAGTTTTTGATTGAAAGTAACTATTCAAGATATTTTAAATAATTTCTTTAAGTGATTTGAGAATATTATGGTTTTATTTGTACTTATTGTTAATCTACAATAGCCCAGTGGGAGGTTCATAATAAATAATAATACTGCTAATATAAAACTATTTTCACTTTTATAAAAATCCTGGCCAACAAATTTTAGAATGCCAGAAACTTCGTACTACTACTTTTAAGAAGGAAATAAATATGTATTTTTAACCTGTCTTTGTGAAATGTTCATATGTGCTGTACTTGTTCGTGTAAACTCCTGTGAATATATTTTTCTAGTGATGTATCAGCAGTTTTATGATGAAATAAACCTGAAATTAGCTTAATTATTGACCGAAAATATTTAATTACAATGTTCATTTAGACATTTCTGTCATTCTCAAAATTTGTTTAAATATTAAGACAAGAAATGAATGAAACCTTAATATTCACAAAATGTACAAGAAATAATTTAGTAAATAGTTATTTTCAATCGAGTCGATAGCTTTAAAAATTATATTTTGGTTATTAACAAATGGCATGAACGTGGTCCTGGAGAATGAGTTCAATTTGAAGATTAATAGAGGGAAAACCAAGGTAATGGAGTGTAGTATGGGAAACATTGGAATAACAAATGATTTTAGATTCGCAAGGGATATTTTGACGGAAGTTAAGGAATTCTGGGTGGCGTAATAACTAGAGTAGGATAGCACAGGATAGCAAGGAAGAGGAATTTACTTTCGGGTAATATAAGTGTGAATATTAAGAAGTCGTTGCTAAAAATGTTGGTATGGAGCGTGGCTTTATATGGGTGCGAAACGTCTACGATAGGAGTTGGGGAAACGAAAATAATAGAAGCCTTTGTATGTGGTGCTATAAGCGAATGATGAAAATCAGATGGGTGGATAGAGTAAGTAATGAGGACGTTCTAACCAGAATATGGAAAAAGCGAAGAATCTGGAGAATTTTGAAGGGATAGATTAATGGGCCACGTTTTAAACTTAAGGGTCTTGGAAAATTAGCATTAAAGGGAAGTGTGTGAGGTAAGAACAGAAGAGGGAGGCCAAGGTAAGAATAGGCTAAGCAGATTAGGGAGGATGTGCTACTTATGCTGAAATGTAAAGGCTTGCGCAAGATAGGTTAGCATGGAGGGTTGCGTCAGACCAATTTAGGACTGAATACCACAACAACAACTAACAATTAGTTTTCTATCTTAAGAAAGATGACATCTCAATAATTTAATCAGATAGTTTTCATTTTTAAAAATCAATTCAGATCAAGCGTGTAGAAAATATCTAATTTACCGAATTTAGATCGTAGAAAATACAATTTGTATTCTGGCCCAATATTTGAGAATACAAAATTATATATTTTTAACATATTTTTGAGAAATATGTTGATATAACTTCGCATCCAACTCGCAATATTGATTACGAAATATGGTCACCTTTCTTAATTTTCCGTTTAAATTTATATTTGTAACTTATATATTTGAAAATACTAATCCACTTTGATTTGTCTTTTGTTGCTTTATAATAGATTTGAAGGGACTGAAGAGGCTCTTATGGAGGGAGTCGAAGCTAGAGGAATGACACTCTAGCTATTTCAGCTACTCTTCTACTCTTTGCACGACACAAGTGTCTGTTGTATAAACAACTGTTTTCATAGTTTTAGGAGAAGAATGTATACTACATCTGTAAATAAATAAAATAAAAGCTCTCATTAACAGGCATAATGACAATGTTGGGGCATTTTGTGCTTCAGCTGAACTTTGAAGTCCTCTGGCGCTGTATGGGTAGAAGTAGAGTCGGAGGCACAAGTAGTAATAATACAGGGAACACTGTTGTGCAACGTCGCAGAGGCTCTTGCCTAATCCCTGGGAGGGAAATTCCTCAAGGGATGAGCTAACCTTCGGTTCCTCATTCCAAGAAACCTAATGAGAAATTCATTTGAATTTACCGAAACTTATGTGAATGTTTTTATCGGATGCAAGCGACGGCCACGCCATTTCCAACATATATAACAAAGGTTTCGACGATTGAACCTCACATATGTAAATTTACCGAGCAAATAGTGCGACGCTGTATACGTAACTGTACAGCATCTCTATACTCCGACGTTTTCCTGGAGCCGCTTAAAACTAAGTAACATTTAAAGAACGAAGGCTTTCCCGGTGAAGAATATGTAGAAACGTTTCTCGGGTTTCCAGCCTGGAAGATGACGGAGTTGCTATCTGTCGAAACGTCGCTGTGTACTGAGATTACCCGCTTGGAAACACGAGAAACGTTTCTACACAAGTAACATTTATTTCTCAATTAGATACGAAAGATTTTTAGTTTTCGTAATATATGTATTTATAATGCCACAGACTTTTAATGTCTCAAAAATGATTTTAAAACTCCATTATATATTTTTCTGGTAATCCAGAAAAGGAATTAAATCAATATTACCAATTAGGGTTCAGCGAAAGACATTCTACAATAGACCAAGTACAAAGTTAAAGTGGAAAGAACACGTGGAAAAGAAAATAGAAGAGCTCAACCTAAAATACAGACACTGCAGGTGACTTATCGGAAGATACTCTAGCCTGTCATTGCCAAATAAATTGAAAGTATGTAATTAAATAATAAAACCTACATGGCTGTACGGTATACAGCTTTGGGGATTGTACCAAAAACAATGTCATAAAGAGCATGCGAACCCTTCAAAATAAGGTGAATGCACCTCTCCATGCCAACCGTCAAGGACCATCTAAACTCTGAAGCTCTTCGGCTATTGGAAAATCACCGTAGTTACCGAAGACTGAAGAGGACCAAACCTTTTGAAATCGTCTAAATCCATCCAGCCGAGGGAAAAGTGAAGTCAGAACATTATCAAAACCTAAATATTATCGTAGTACATAAGTACCTAGTATTAAGAAAAAACAACCAAAAAATGAATTGCTGTTTTTTTAGACCAGTTCTTATATGTAGAACACCAATCGATGTTGATTACAGGGAAAAAATAATATTTTTTAAAATTTTGAAACCAATTTTGTCGTAAATCCGGAGGGAATAGAAACTTTCAAAATCACTCCATTAACATACAAAAAAAATTATTAAATTGCTGTGAGAAATGTTGGCGGTAGACCAATCGGTTCAGACGTCTTCATGGATTATTTACAATTGTGACCTGGTTGATCCACTGTGAAGAATTTTACACGACGAAAGTCTGCAGCCGTTAATATTATTGTGATGACCGTAGAGCGTCTGCAATCACCTTCGTTAGAAACGTTTCGTAATTGAAAGACAGACGGTCATTCGGTACTATTAATGATTATTCTGTTGGAGTCGTCAAGGAAGTATGGACTGATCCACTGGCTATTCTTTCTATGAAACACACAAAACTGTGACCAGTGACACGAAATATTCCATATCTTTGTATTTCCGCTTTGACAACTTAATTTACAAATTTATATTGATCTGTCTTGTTAAGTAAACAGCCACGCCAGTAAAAAAAATATAGCGTAACAAGATTTTTTTTTAGTATTTCACGCTGCGTTAGTTTCATTGGAAACTTTTAAGATGCAATAACAAATTACTTTAAATACAAACGAAACCAAAAGTTACAAACAGTGCATATGTAGGACATTATGCGACATAATCAGGAGAATGTGCAGAACTTTCATATAAATGTACACGTCATGTTCATTCTTCGTAATTTTAGGTTTACAGTAATTGAACAATCCACCTGAAAGGAACTTAATTTTCAATTAGCATGTGCGGAATCTAAAGTGAAAGTCAAAAGAGAATTCGAATTGTTGGTTGAATTTCTTGAGGACTATCTACGTACACAGTAGTTTTCCGAGTTAAATATTTACAATAAATAAAAAGATGCCAAGACAGTCAGCATTAAATATATAAGTATTTGTTAACAAAAGCGACGTTTCATCTCCATTTTGAGACTTCATCAGGCTTAAAATTTAGCAATAATCATCTTTCTCCTTTAGTCCCTCATTTGAAAAGATTATTGAATTTACACGTAAAGAATTTGGTGTCGCGCATGGACCATGTCCAGCCCCTGACAGTTACGGCCGAAAAAAAAAGATGTTTCGC
This sequence comes from Eucriotettix oculatus, assembly GCA_034510155.1. Taxonomy (NCBI): domain Eukaryota; kingdom Metazoa; phylum Arthropoda; class Insecta; order Orthoptera; family Tetrigidae; genus Eucriotettix; species Eucriotettix oculatus. Next base: position 214,601,983 of record CM067377.1, on the reverse strand, counting down.
ATAAATTTTAGGCCTGACGAAGTCTCAAAATGAAACGTCTCCTTTGTTAATAAATACTTATATATTTTATGCTGACTTTTTTTGGCCTTCTTTTTATTTATTGTGAATATCAAAATAGTAAGAGACACGAAAATGCATCTTGAGTTGCTTTCCCGTAGACAATAGCGTAGGATATTGAGTAATTTATTTATAAACGAGTGAAGGTAACGGAACAAAGAAACTCTGTTTCATCGTGAATGACAGAGGCAGATTGTTTACTTATGGATCTTATGTCAATAGAAAGATTTTCCCATAGGGAGAACATCGTTGCAGCTTTTCCGCCACTGCAATGGTTCATATTTGATGAAGATCGCGATAAGAAGTCGTGACTAGCCTCGGTTCTTACTCTGCAAGATCTGTCCGGCGGCTCAACGCAATTAACTACGCACCGGATGACGTCATGAAAACTAAACTGATAAGTGGCAAAGAGCTTTGGATGACTTCAGTCAACAAGAGGAACTAAATAAGGGAGGAGATAAAAGACAAGGCACAGCAATGTGGAAGGCGCCTGCTAATAGCAATTAGTTGGTCTGCCCAGAAACCTGTGCAGATGATTAAGAGTATTAAAGGTTGATCAATTAGGAACATAGTTTTATGACTTCTTTTTATTTATTGATGATCAGTTTGGTTTCAGAAAAGACTAAAGCAAAAGAGACCCAATTTTTTGCTTTCATGTTAACAGACAAAAATATAATTACGGGCTTGGTATACTTATAGACCATTTTTGGACAGTAAAAAATGGAGTAAATATTTGAAAAATTTGGAGGTCAAGTACAAACAGCAAATAGCTGTCATTAAAATAAAATATCAAGAAAGACTGTAGTCTGTGCCCACGGCAGTGGAAAACGGAAAAAAAATACTGAAAAGAATTAAACACGGTAATTATAAATACACGGACTGATATTGAGTCACTCATCCACCAATCTTCTAACAGAACAAGCAAATAATTAATCTAAAGCAGGGGTGTACACACTAGCACTGGCTATGGTACATGACAATGAACAACTTAGAAACCTTCCTGTTGTCGTCATCCCTCTTTGGGTACATTTTTTCACAGAATTGTTATCTTGAAGAGAGGACAAAGAGGTACCAAAACGTCCGTCGTCTTACGCAATTAAAAAAAACTGTATGTTAAATATCGTCTCATTATTTCCTTGAGAAGAAGAAATTGTTGATGTCAGATATCAACATGGATTTTTAAATAATGAAATCGACAAAGTCGCATGTATGAATACAATTTTTATGAAAATGGAGTAGATTGGTGTGTCAGTTTTATGTAATTGTGGAATATTGTATTATATCAAAGTGAAACAAGACTGGAATCTTGAAATTCTGAAGAATTAAATTGATGGACAAATTTAGAAAAGATAGTTAAAGAAATGTATGTGGTGGAGTATTTGAACTTCTTGAGGCATCGGTTGACATGATTACGGAAGGAATGGTATACATCAGATGTCGCTGAAGTGTCCATGATACAGAATCGTTACTCTTATTCAAAATCTAAACTGGGCGACATGATGTGTTGGTGACGCCAAAGATGAGCAAACTTTATTTGCATATATTTATTTTATGAAAATGAAGGGAAACTAATCTCATTTTCCTAAGTGAAGCCACTGAATTTACTCGACTTTCACCCTAAAATATGTGTGTTCAGACTGAAAGCCCTCCAGCGCTCATCCCATTCGTCGGAGACAAAGTCTCACATTACGCACTTGTTTGCTTGTCGACTGGGAGAGACGGAAGATGAATTTCTTTCCTGGAAGCTTCAGTACCGTTACGAAAGGATAAGGTGGTGGAAATATGCGGTAGCGCATCCTCAGAAAAGAAAGAGAAACGTGATATAATCAAAGAAGATGCCACAATTTTATACAAGGTAAACATTTTATCCATGACAAGATAAGATCTTTGGCGACAAAATAACTAGGTAAGACGAAGCAATGACGACGTTTTAATTCTTCCAGTGAACTGCGAACCGTTTATCCTCGAGATCGTCTTCTTTGATCGCATCTTTCCGTTGTGTGTGTAATGGATGAAATAATGATGAATCTGATGTGAAATGTCTTACCTTTGCTGCTGCTGCTGCAACTCTGACGCAGGTTTCAACCCTTCCTCCTTACCCCTTCTCCTTCGTCTGGATGGATGGTCAGTGGTCCATCGCCGCTGCTGGAGGGGGATGGGGATGGGGATGAGGATGAGGGACGCAATAGCCAGGGAAAGTGCCTGCCAGCCGGCCTTGAGCAACTATGGCGTCTAACAATATTGCGGGAAACCCACCCCCTTCCTTCCTCCAGTCACAGTTGTCAACAACATGCAAAAATTCTTCCCCCTTCCAGGCAGTCAGGCAGGCAGGCTAGTACAACTCAACTCAAAAACAATATACGACATTTCTTTGAATGGGCTGTTCGTTGTTTCGGGTGTAGTTACCACCTCCAAATACTCCTGCTAATAAACCTGAGCCACAGAATTGTTACGCTGTTGTTGGTCGTTTCATTATTCCCTTTAATTTAAAACAGACGTAAAACGTCTAGTAAATTCTTCTTCTATTAAAAAACAGTTCGACCTTTGATTTCCTGCACCTTGTACCACCTCACGTCAATTTCGTTTCCGACAGTCAGAATTCTTGTACTTCCTTCATATCCCAATTGTGATGTTTAATAGTTCTGTAGATTTTATTTTTACTGCGTTTTAAATTACATTTTTTCTGAAATATTTGATTCATTCCCTTTAATAAATCGTCCAACTCTTGTTTCTTTTCTGTCTAAATATGTATCTCATACTCAAATAGTATCATTTTTAGTTTCAGTACTTGTATTAAAACTACTGTGTCGAATTTTTTTTCAGTATAGATTGTTCCGCGTCCAAATTTGTTGTTTCTGTAATGACTGTCATGTCCACTGCGACTATTGGAAGGATTTTTGCTGCCTATTTGTTTACTTTACTTAACGGCTGAAGGAATGTCGGAACGACCTAAGAATTAAAGACTGAATATATTTTAAATATTCCATAGTGATATCACCATCGATTCTGTTGATTATAAATGGTGGATAAGTATTCCAGGAAAATACTCTATCTAGACATTGATTTTTTTAAATCGATTACGCTAGCAGTCACGCTTCTTCCTTTACACGCATGTTAGAAATTGTTGCTTAAATGCGTGTAGGAATCATAAAATCAAGGTGAGCACAAATTTATGACATGTTATGATGTTTCATCATTACCGTGGCCTGATAAAGATGGTTGACCTGTTTGGCTGGTTCTGACATTGACTTCAGCCTCGGCAGTTTATCTTGACTCCTCGTGAAGTAGAGGAATCGACAGCAACGAGTCCAACGTTTCGCAACATTGGTGATACAGAACAGGAACTGGAAAGATACCCAATTTCAGCAGTTAAGCAACGTCGCGAAAATTTTTTAAAACACTGTAATTTCGTCGCCTTAAAAGAAACCTTCCCCCCCCCCTCTCATAACCATCATGCAGGCCAAATCCTCACACACCCACGTCGTATGCCTCTCAGGTACTCACAGAAATAAATAAATAAACCAAACCCATTCTGCTAAAGTAGGTTAATCAATGGATTAACCTACCCCACATGCAGACATGTTAATTATATGCATTATTTTGATCTCGTATTAACTATTTAATGTATATACTGCATCATTACAGTAATAATTGAAAATAAACACGATAAAAGTTTTTATATGAATAAAATAACACAGTACAGAAACATTTGTTTACAGGGTGGAGTCAGCTTTCAACCCATTCACTCATTATTTATGAAGTAACGGAACACCGCGAATAAATTTTTTTAATATAAGTCTTTGAGGATTTAGAATATATGTTAAAGAAAAATTGGAGAAACTATTGCGTCGAGAAACACAATGCAAATGGAGAACAGTCAGGAACGAACTGTGGAAGTTGAGAGTGAATTATTACCACCATCGTACAATGAACTCAGCTATATAATAAAAATTTTGAAATCTAACAAAGCAGCAGGGCCAGACAATATTCCACCCCTGAAGAAGAAACTACACAAAATATTCTTGAAAATCTGGGATAAAGAAGGAATCGTTTGCCCCATATTTAAGACAGGGGATAAACTCAACTGCAGCAATTATAAACCAATCACACTGCTTAACTTTGCTGACAAAATACTGAATAACCGGCCGACAGAATATATACAAGATAAATTGGGAGATATTCCAATGGAATTTCGTCCAAATAGGTCTGCAATCTACAGTATATTCATCGTCAGAAAAATTTTCGGAAAATGCCACGAATACAATATTCATAACATATTTATAGATTATTCACAAACCTTTGATTCAGTCAATGGAAATAAGGCAACAGAATGCCTGCAGCAGTGTGGTATTACAACTAAACTAATAAGATACAAAACAACAGTCAAAAGTAATAATAAACTTAGCGAGAAGTTGAACAGTCTGGAGTGACGCAAGGTGATCCAGTCTTTTGCCTTGGAATCAACAACAGGATCATGAAAAATCTAGACGTAAGACTCAAACAGTGCAGACGACATCCTAATAACAGCAAGAACTCAAAAAAACCAATGAGCGAAATGAGTCTGTCCAATATGGACTCATTATAAACACGAGAAAAACAAAACATCTAAGATGCACGAAAAACGAAAACGAAAATAAACAGTGACCCCAAAGAAGAGCTAAAATCATTTAAATACTTGAGAACTGTTGTAAATAGTGATGACTCACATGAAGAAGAGATTAAACATAGACTCCTATTAGGAAACAAAGTTTATTATCCTAGAAAAGTAAGGTAATATCACGGAAAGTAAAATGAGAGAATATTAAACACTACAATAAGACCAATTTTCACGTATGCTAGCGAAACAAGAAACAGATATTCAAAAACTGCTAGTTATTGAAAGGAAAATGTTTAAGACAAATCTATGGACCAAAAAAGACACAGATGAGACATGGAGGATAAGGAGAATAATCTCATAAGAAAATACAATATAATAAATTATATCTGAGGTGGTTCGGCCGTGTATATAGGATGCCAGAGGAAAGATTTGTAAAGCGATTGCACAAGTGGATCCAGTAGAGGACGTCCCAAAAACAGATGTGAAGACGACATAAACAAAGACTTAAAAATGGATGGGATTCCTAACTGGTAAAACAATACAAGAGCGAACTGATTGTGCTGGGCCAAAAAATTCAACATATAAAGTTTATGATGATAATAATATTGCGCCAATTATTGATGAAACTACAACGCAAAGGTCACTGAGGCGAAGTCCTACGTAAAAGATGGAGTATTGACTTCTTCCTAGATTCTAATAAAGCTGTTTTATCCCTCATTATAACAACCAACATACTTTTTCCCTCCTGTATCTTCTTCTTCATACTATAAATTATTATTCAATAATTACACAAATGAAAAAAGGATGTCAATCATCCATTTCAATTAATGTAGTCTATTAAGCGTTTCATGGTAGTAGATAATTAATAACTGTACTAAATATCTGACGCAAAATACTTTATAATCAGTAATTGAAATTAACAGAATGTTTGAGACAAAGTCCTACCTAAAACAGTGCAATAGCTTAGCACTAAAATATCGTAAACAGAATAATACTATTTAAAGGGAAAAATAAAGACTTGACTTGCTTTGTTGAGCAACAAAACAATTTAGTTGCATTATTAATAACTGGAATGAAATAATTTCCAACATCTTTTTCGTTTCCTTCCTCCAATTTACTTTGAAGGTACGGTTTTGCAATCGTGACTAATTCCATCCCTAGGGATTTTTCCTTCCTTATTTGTAATAACAGTTTTTTCCTCCAAGAAGACTGCCGGGGCGAGTTTACAGTCAGAGATGCTATTTGCAGACCTGAGAGGACGCTCTCTCCAAAGAATTAATTAAAACAATTATCATGTAAATAATCAGCACATACAACGTTTCGTCGACAGTTTTGCTACTTGTTCAGGTAATGATATTTTTTAGGTTAACAGACTACATGAGGGTGATCCTGAAACAGGCAACTCCCCTAGGAGTTTCCATAGGAAGGGAATATAAAAGGGGGGATGCGGAAGGTAGCCAAGGCGTACTGATAAAGCAGGAAGAAATCCTGCTGGGAAATGAGTGAGAGCCAGGTGGAGGATGACTTCCTCCTTCCTGGTTTTCCTCTTTCCCTCCCCCCTTGGTCCATGGCCAAGGTAGCTAATTTAAGACTCCTGCAGGCTGAGACGACCTTGGGCAGTTTGAGAGGTGTATGTACGGGGGTCGAAGACCTTCGGCATACGGTAAGAGTTGTTCGCTGATCCTATTGGACCAGTCGGCCAGCTGCCTCTCAATACTGAACAAGGCACGGAGCGGGTTTGTTGCGTTCCCACAGCAATCCAGTCTCTCCCGTCGTCATCAGAAGGGCGCAGGAGTAGAACCCACTAGCCCGACCTACCTGATGTAGGTTTTCTAGGGTTTTTCCGTTCATCTCCTTCAGGTGAAACACCGCGAGGGTAGGATCCTTACACATTAGCCAGGGGGCTCTAGTCAGTCAGCCCAGGGCTACCTTCCACATCCCCCCTTTTCAAGTCCCTTCCTATGCTATTAAAGGGGAGTTGCCTGCTTCAGGATCACCCTCATGTAGCCTGTTACCCAAAAAAAGGTAGCCAAGGCTTGACTAGGGCCCCCGCACTATAGTTTAATGATCCTATCCGGTGTTTCACCTAAGAGATGAAAGGAAAATTCCAGAAGACCTGCATCAGGTAGGTCGGGCATTGGGTACTATTATAACGCCCTTCCGAATGATGGGAGACGAGTAAGCTGTGGGGTCGCAGCATTCCCTTCTCCTTGTCTCCTCCAGTTTTAGGAGGCAGTTGGCCGATCGATCCAATAGGATCAGCGGCCAACAAATATATGATGCAAGAAATTTAAAACCAGATGAAATTTGTTCATGTATTTCTTTTTGTAAACTGTGGAAGAAACGTTAAATGAATAATATTAATATTGGGATGTTTGTGACCGTCAAGTTGTAATTAGGAAGATCGAGGAGGAATATTTACTAATTTTGTAAATGTCTCATTAATTTTAATATTGAATAGTTTTATATATACCAATATTGAGCTTTTGTAACAATATCTCCCAATCTAGTTGTTCTTTTTTCCAATCCTGTAACCCTATTCACAGTTCTCCTCTTCTCTAATGAGCCGATTTGATTTTTTCTATAGGAATCCCAACCAGCAGCCCCGTATTCAAAGATTGGTCTAACTGAGGATGAATATGCCACCTCCTTTGATTTAGAACTTCCCTTTTTTAAGTTCCTAATTACGAAATGTAAGGTTTCCCACAATGTTACACCCAGATAATTGCAGCTCGTTACCCTTGGAATTAGTTCCCCACTCGTCTATTTTATATTCTCTCTCATTTAACAAGGTGCGTTTTGTTTTATTTAATTTATACAATAGACACTTCAGCAAAGGCTGTGATAACCCCTTATATTCTCTCCCCATTATCTACTTCATCAGCTAACTCCTGAATTAGATTTATCATTTGGCCTTCGCACGAGAACCCTTCTCCAAAACCATGCTGACCATTAAAAAACCACCATTAATATGAAGTTCAGATCTAACGTTGTTGTTGTGGTCTTCAGTCCTAAGACTGATCTGATGCAACCCTCCACGCAAGTCTTTTCATTTCCACATAACTAGCACATCCCACATCCTCCCTAATCTGCTTAGCGTATTACATCCAACTTCCCTATTCTGTTCTTACACCACAAACTTCCCTCTAATGTTAATTTTACAAGACCCTCATGTCTCAAAACGTGGCCTATTAATCTGTCCCTTCTCTTGGTCAACGTCCTCCATATTGTTCGCTTTCCCCCTCTTCTGTTTAGAACTTCCTCGTCAGTGATTCTATCCAACCATCTCATTGTCATATAGCACCACATTTCAAATTCTTCTATCCTTTTCCTTTCCACAACTCCTATCATCCACGTTTCAAACCCATGGTTCGGGTCCCTGGCCCCGTTGACATTTTTCCATTCTTGTCTTTCTTCTATAATATCTGTACGCTCTGCACGTGCTTCGGTTGAAGCATTTCTACTTCCTTTATTATAAAATATTTTTTAGATGAAAAAGTTGATAGTCACAGATAATTTTTGTACAATCTTATATAAAACATTATATTTTAATATATTTGGTATTTAGAGTCATATTTTGAAGAACGTAATTGGCAAATTATAGTTAAGCTTAGTAAAATATAAATAATTCGTTTTAATTTTTTTAAAGAAGTGAATATTAAGTTAGGATAGTTGTAAGTTCCCGTAGATAGGATCAGGAAGCACTTTCCCCATAACAGGACCGCGGCCTCCAAATCGTGGAGCCAACGGCACGAGGACACTATACGCAGATCACAGCGGAAAAATAACTGGGGAAGCTTTCACCATCCGCTGATCTTCACCTTCTTCACGAAATAATTGAATTCGTCACGATTCAGAAACAGAAGAAATGCCTTCAGTTGAAGCTCAGCCGTGAAGACTACGGAGCTGTACAAAGGATCAGGAATCCAACGCGATGCCGACTATTTTTTCTTTTGTAAAATCAATTTATTAATCTAAGGAAGTGGAAATACTTCATAAAAAGCTCAGTAAAGCATATAGCAAAATTTTAGAAGAAATAAAAGAATAGATAAATGAGAAACTGAACCAGGGACTCGAACCCAGGACCTCCCGATATCAAGCTGGGTGCTCTACCAACTGAGTAATGCGAGCCGATGTCCAAGGATCGATCCAACATCTTTCCTAAGTTAGGTCTCACCTACCAATTCACTAATCACACTCTTCACACCCTAATTATAGGAAGTTCGTGAATAATGGACATAACTATTATTAAATAAATCATTTTCCAAGAGGATTGAACACTATCTGGGTATTAAGAGACTATCTAGGCCCGCGACTTCGTAAGCGCTGAAATAGTTCTTAATCTCAAAACGAAACAACAGCTACAGAATCTCGATTAAGTTGAATTCATTGAATTTTTATAAAAGTAACGTATCATTTATTTATAACCTTATAATTCGCAGTTTGTTTTGAACAGATCCCGCACGTTTCGGAGCCAACAATAGAGCTATTACTAAATATTAAAATTTACCTGACGTGAGAAATAAAACCAATTTACAAATACATCCTATCGACTATCCAAAGAAGTTTATTATTTCTCAGAGATGTAGCTCCCTGGCAACAATAGGCTAATCCTGCTGTAACAATAGATGGAGTGTGCTGGATGGTAAAGGCACGCCTAATAGGACTTATAACTCATACTTGGTTTTGAGACAGCAGTTCAATAGAATTTTAAATATTTGTATTAATATCTTCTGAACTGTGCAAGATATCGAAGTGAAACAGACACGAAAATTTACCTTAAATTTCCTGTTTCAATCCCTGAGATTTTCATTGAAATCCGTTAAGCCTTATCGGAGGATAAACACATCATGGAAAAGGCAACACTAGTTCACTTTTTTGAGACTTGAATGCACGTACGGGAAAAATATTTACATTATATTTTATATATTATAATATTTTTGCAATGTATTGAAATTAAATATGCACGAATATTTTATTTAAATCTCCTGTTTTCAAACCTTCAAATATTAAATGAAATCCGTTGAGCCGTTCCTGAGTCAGATTTTCGAATTGGATAACGCGACAAAGGAACTTCACCAAGCATCGGAAAGGGGTAGATGACCAATTATATAATGTGCATTAAATAATTGGTAATTTACCAGTGAATGGTGTTAATAATATTAGTTTACAATCGATAACGCCCAATTTTAAGAATAGGGGGGAACACGGAGAGCACCCTAGTATTTTTTTAAATAGGGTTGAAAACCATTTTGCTCTGGAAAGCAAGAAAGTACAAATTGTATTGAAGGAAATTCCCGTGCGTGGTCTGATACCCTCACACCTCAACCTAACACCATGGAAGATCGTTACTGGAACTACACTAGCCAAATCGAGCATAAAATAAATATTCATAGTGGGATATGGAATCGTCAGTTGGATACGACGAGAGATTACGCAACGAATAAAGCCGCAGCTTTAAAGTTTTGTGAACCGCCGATGAGAGACGATGAAATAGTTGGTACTTTCCAATCCCGACGCAGAATTTAATTACAAAATTTTTTACTTCTTTTGGGCAATTATGATGAAACGTTTGAGACAGGTAGGGGTAATCACCCAAATAAAGTTAAAGCCATAACATTTGAAATCGGGAGCAATAACAGACACTTATTCAGTGAAAATCACAGGAAGGCAGGTAAACAAGGCTTCAAGGAGAAACACTTATAATATAAACTCATCGCCCCGGCCATGGCGTAAAATTGGGCCCACTTTCAATCAAAATTCAAGGTATAGGGATGCAGTAATCACGCCATAAGATAGTAGATCTGCTACCCACCTAAGTAAACAAAGGGAAAAGTAACTAGGGTTAGCGAGGCGACAAGTAATTACCAACAATACTTTATGTAGAAATAATGTCAAGGTAGAAAGGATGTGTCAGGACATAGTGGAGATGTTTAATAGATACAGGTAGCGAGATTTCGTCTATGTCTTACGAATTGTTTGAAGAGTTGTGTGGAACAGCTCCTAATATTGCTACTTTACCCGTATTACAGGGAAAAATAGTGGGAGTAAACGTGGTTAAAATCAAATATATTGTGTGCCAGGCGTTAGTAGAGACTAAACTGGACGGTAGTACTTAAGACGTCGTTGATATCGTCATAAAAAAAGTTAATATATCCGATGATTGTCGGTGTAGACTTCCTAAGGAATAATGCTATGATTGTAGACCTTGACAATGACGTGTTCAAAAATAATATCTGCGAATATGAATTTTTAAGTAAGGGGAGTAGTATAGAAGACTTAGATAATAGTAATGGCGAAGGCGAGGATTATGTAGATGAAATGAGACCCATATGGGTGGTGAGCTGTACACATTGGCAAAGCGCGTTAAATAGAGATAGGACACGATTAAGGAACAATTGTGAAAATCTTAAAGAGGAAGATGAGTTCGCGCAGCACATTAATGTTAAGGTCGAGGAGTGTTGCAATTTGGATTTAGAAAGTAAAGGAATTCGTAAGGGAATATTGGAAGAATCAAAAGCATTATTTAGTTCAGGTCTGAGAACTGTCAAAGAATTTTATTTCAGAATTAAATTAACGGATACAACACCATTGAAGGGGGGATTATATAATATGCCTGTCGCATTTAGGAATGAGGTAGCTGTAGTTATCAACAAAATGCATCTGTCGAACATAATTAAAAAACCGTCGACACCTCACTCGAATTTATTGTGAGACATGTGTGAATACCACCTATAACAATTTCTCACACGTTGTTCCTAATAATATATTAATATTCTTGTTCGACGTAATTCCATTCGGTTATTAACGTTAGGTTAAGGTGTGTTAGACTGATTACATTAGAATAGTTTGGATTACTTGAATTATTTACATGCTATCCGTTCCAACCGGGTTAGTAAAGCTTGGTGAAATTACACAAGTACTTTCTCTTTTAGATTCTGATGTACCGACCCGTTACAACAGTTAGTTTAAATGCACGCTGTTTACCTAGCCGATGCTATGACAATACCAGCGATATCGGTCGTCTCTGCGCGCTATAATCTCTGAGGCTTTTTTTTGGTGTAACAGGCTACACGAGGGTTATCCTGAAACAAGTAACTCCCCTTTAATAGCAAAGAAAGAAAAAAGAAAAGGGGATGCGGAAGGTAGAGCAACGTAGCCAAGGGTTAACTAGGGACCCCGGGCTGTGGTTTAAGGATCCTACCCGCTGTTTCACCTAAAGACATGCAGGGAAAACACTAGAAAACCTGCATCAGGTAGGTCGGACATTAGGTACTATTCTCACGCCCTTCCGAATGACAAGAGACGAATTTGCTGTGGGGTCGCAGCATTCCCTTCTCCATGTCTCAACCAGTTTCAGGAGGCAGTTGGCCGACTGATCCAATGGGATCAGCGGGTCTTCGACCCCAGTACATATACCTCCTAAAATAGGTGAAGGTGTCTCGGCATGTGAGAACTTTGAAAAAGCCCAGAGAGAGTGCGAGGCATCCCCGACATCATCAGGTGAGCCCCGCAAGCACTCTGGGGCACTCCTAACAAGCTAATTTTTTTTGAGTTAACAGGCTACATGAGGGTTGTCCTGAAACAGACAACTCCCCTTTAATAGCATGCAATTCTTCAATAAATAGGACATTTAAATAGAATTTTGAATCGAACCTGTCACAGGAAAGAGGTAGATAATAAATGCACTTGAATTTTATTATTTAATTCGTTCTGCTAAGAGTAGTATTGGACTGTGATAAGTATTCCATGGCGTATTCTGTGGCATGGAATATAAATTTTTTTAAAAAAGAACGCGAACATTAAAAACATTAAAAAAGAGATTCGAGCTCGAGACGTCATAACGGGCGGACGTGTCTGTTATGGAAGCGTAGTCGAGAATCTAACCCGAGAAATGATTGCAAACACATCTGGTTTAAACTTGTTAAGCAAGTACAGGTTGCCGCCATAATTGGAGGAAAGGACCTTTTGCTGGCTGTCACTTCCCGAGTTGGCCGCTCTGCCCGGCGATCGCTGAATCAACCTTACAAAACTGTACGTTTCTACGAACGATTATGTTGTTGCTGAATAAATTAATTTTTTTTTGTCTATGTCTCGATATTGTATGATATATAGACCGACACTCCTCGGGTGCTAAACGAACCAAGTACCTTCCCTCTATCGAAGAAGTAGAGGGTTGAACTAACAATACATATATCACTATTATATCATGTCCGTTCTGTGGTAACAACATAATTATACCAATAAATGCAGGACAATTCGTTTAGTGTCTCATACGTGCTAGACAATAATATGTAAATAAAATAAATTTCGACCGTTTTTTCAGACAAATTTTTAATTTTTAATCAAACAACGTTTCGGCGCAATTCGCATCTTCTTCAGGTTTGAACACAATTTGCTGCTTGTAACATTTTACAATAACTTAAATTTTAAAAAATTGGATGTAACAATAATTTGATTGTGTAAAATACCTGAAGAAGTTGCAAATATGCACCGAAACATTATTTGATTTAACATATCAAAAAATGTCTAAAAACGGTTCAAAATTATTTCATTTAAATATTTTAATATTAGTCGTCAGTTGATTTAATATTAACGAAAATAGTATGTAGGAAGATGGAACGAAAATAGGATAAGAGTTAGGAGAAGATCAATTTGCTTTTAGGAATAATATACGGACAAGAGAAGCGACTAATTTTGGAAGACAGGATAAGGAAAAACCGACAAACGTTAATGGCATTTGTAGATTTAGGAAAAAGCGTTTGATAATCTAAACTGGAACAAACTATTAAATATTTTTAGATGACAGGATTAAAATATGGAGAAAGACGAGTTCTCCATAACCTCTACAAATAATCAGCAGGAAGTAAATTGAAGGGCAAGAAAGTAGTAAAATACTACAATATTGTTGGCAAAGCGTAGAGTTTTTATTTATTCTCGTTGCAGTATGATTCCTTTTCTATATTCCGTTTTAACCTTCTTCATCGCCAGTGCTATATATAAGTTAAACTTTATGGGTGACAGACTGCATCCTTGTCTTACTCCTTTCTTGATTACGGCTTTCTTTATTGACCTTCTATTCTAATTACTGCTGCCTGTTTTCTGTAGAGGTTATGTATAAGCTCCCTTTCTCGTTATTTTATTCCTGTGTTCTTAAAAATCCTTAATAGTGTATTACAGTTCACATTATCAAACGTTTTTTCTAAACTTACATATACAATGAACGTAGGCTGTTTTTTTCTTATTTTATATTTTAAAATTAGTCTCAAATTCAATATTGCTTCTGTTGTTTCTACATACTTCCTAAAACAAAATTGATGATCTCTTAACTGACATTCTATTCTATTGTGCAAAGGTAAGCCCATATAAAAGGAACCTTAATTAGATTCTTACTGAAGGCCAATTGAGCTAGCCGAGGTATTTGTCTCTAATTAACTCCAAGGAGATAATTATTTCTATTTAAATGAAAGATCTAAACCCCATTTCATTATAAAAGTAAATATAACGTACTCACGTTTAAATTCCTCTGGAAGATTGATCAAGATATCAACAAATTACAAAGCGTCATTCATTACACACAAACAGTAAAACTGCTTTATTTTTTTTTAAAATAAAAACATTAAAACGTTATTTACATTTTCTCAAATAACATATCGGTTGTAAGCAATCGTCGACGAAATAATTTAATTACATACATAAAAAAACGTAGAAAATTGTTTGTACCTGTTGAAGGCCAGAGCGTAATAGTAATTGAATAAAATCTACTTTGTCTGTAAATTCCCCGTTTTAATTTTTCTTTATATACTTTTGGAGAATTATACTGTAAGTTGTATATAATGTATATGTATTGTCCTATTGCAGTTGCCTCCTAAAGTGGAAAAGGCGCGATGAAGGGAATAGCTTGGAACGGGTGAGACAAGTACCCAATGATGCAGGTGTCCATCTCTTTCAACCCTCCCATGCTCGCCCGTTTCTGGTCCATAGCTTGAATGTTTTATTACTTTTATGGATAATGGATATAATGACGGCTTCTGGCGGCGGTCATCAGTCATGTGAAGAGCTGACGGAGTTTCTCTCCCGAGGATGAAGCCAGTGGGAGGCCTACACCATTTCTCAACATTCGGCGTCAACCATTCCTGCCAATAAACATAGTAATCTCGTAAAATTATTTCTGGGCTTTCCTTCTTACCAAAGTTGTACAACGTGTTCCAAGTAAAACTTGTAATGTATATAATATAGCGTATATTGTGCTGAAACTCTGAGATAATAGGAAGCTGAAGCGAATCTCAAAGAAAGGGATGCTGGAACCGGATGAAACTCTGGACTGTCCCTCCCAGGGGTCCAGCAACATCTCTGAAGAAAATAATATTTTATTTCTCCATTGTCTCATCTTTTGGCAGTTTGAAAGTAATTTTGTTTTATTTATCTCGTGTCCGGTTCAAAAATGGCCGCCGCTTTTGTTGTAGTCGTTTTTCGCGTTTGCGGGTATTTACGATTTTCAAAATTATTCACGACTGTTTTGACGTATCCTTTTCAAATAAACCGCATCGTGTTGTGTACATTCAGGTCTACACGATAAACCAATATTTACTAACCTGATATTATTTATTTATGTACTCTGTGTACCACGAAGTTGTAGATTCAATATGAAAAAAATTCTATTTTCATAGGCTTATTTCCCCAAGAAGAAACAGTTTGCGAACCTCAATAATTTCCGTGCCTTCACACATAATGGTGTAGATACTCCATATTAATTACCAACGGTTCCCTTTACAAATTACACCCCTTTATAAATGGGATTTTTTCAATATTTTTTGAGTGTTTGAGCCGCTACATCTCTGTTGAGCATGTAGATAAAAATCTGAAACTTGTTCGCATAATAGGACTCTACAGTAACAAACTACGATATAAAATTCAACTTTGAGATTTAACTCAAAGATAGTACGAATAATTGTTAAATAACTAAGCAATTTGTTCCATTATCAATGTAAATTGAAACCTAAGCTACAGATGAGTGTATAATCTGTTCTGTACTTAAAGTGAGATTGAAGTTAAGAACATCACAAAATATCGTAATAGATAATATAACAAACTTTAACTTAAATTCAGTTTTTCGGATCAAGTCGGTATGATTTAATTGTTTTAATGTAATGTTGTCATTTTAAATGTATAATGGGGTGCAGTAAGTTGATTGCGTTTGTTTTGAGACAAAGGATGGAATAAGTTTGCAGGCAGCGGTGGCGAGTGAGTCAAGGTCACGCACGGGTGGGGGTGGAGGGTAACGGGACAACTCTCGCGGCGGGGTTGTTTGCGTGAAGCCTTCGCAAATAACCGTTACTTTGCCCCACTTTCCTGTCCCGCTCGCCATTGTCACGTCATTCACTGCGTCCTGCCAACCCCGTAGCTGCAATTCCATCTCGTCTCGCGCCTCGTCACAAATACATTTCAATAAAATAAAGAATTATGATAGAGCTATCGTTCAAATTGTTACCATTTGAAGAGAATTTACTGAACACTAGCCTACATGAAAATTCAAATTACTTCAAGGAATTTATTAAATTTTCAATACATCAATTATCACATTTTAAATACAACAATATTTATGAAAAAAACAACAATTTTTTTAAAAAATTTACACATATTAACTGTGTTAAATTGTCGTATAGCCTCGGAGAGTCAATTTTCAAAATTTGAAAAAATTGTGGTTATGTTCATAAATATTGTTATATTTAAAATGTGATAATTGATGAATTGATTATTATGATAATAACCAGAATAAGGTACAAATAAGTACAGAAACTCGGTGTTTTTCTTCTAGAAATCTATAGAAATAATAATAAAGTCTGATATTTTTACTTATTATTACCAAATCAGACATTAAAATGAAACCATTATTAAATTTTGTTAAAGGACTAATTTTTATTTAGTGTGATAATAATTTTTCCCTTTATAACCAAAACTATAATTTAATTTTGATTTCAAACTTATTTAACATGAGCTTTCGGCATCCACAAAGTCAAATACAATGGAATTTTGTTAACTTTGAACTTTACCGTCAATCCTCACGTTCAAACCGGCGAATTAGCTGGGGCAATACCCCTATTTATTTCGTTACACCAATCAAGACTGGTAACCGAACATGCGAAACATATCAACACAACCTTGTCACTACACAAGTTAAAACTAAAACATAATATAGATTTTGATAATGTTAAAATTATACATAAAGAAAATAATATAATTAAAAGAGAGACTTTAGAATCTATATACATTTAAAAAATAATAATGCTATGAATTACAGAAAGGAAAGGGAAGATATATCTAAACACTACGCCAAGTTTAAGTTTCACTTAAACTTATAAACTCTTGTTCTACATGATTCGATAAGTCGATTTGAATATTACGACGATTATCGACACTTTTGTTATTTAAACTTTTGACACGGCTGAATTCCAAGATAAGGACTCATTAAAAAAAGATTTTCATTGTGAATTTTTGACAATTCGCGGTTGTATGTTAGCATGTGAGAAAAATTATTGAACCTCTGGAATTCCGAAGTTTGGTAATGCTCAGTGCAGGCCAGAACAGTCACGTACAATCCATGAAGAAACTAATAAATTATATACCCGAGAATTATTCATGAATAAAATACACCGGGAAAGCCCACGCTCAAATATATACTAAATTAAATGAGGGTATGTACAATATTTTAAAAATCAAATAACTGAAAAACCAAAAGTGTTATACATTGTCATAATTTTAAACAAATTTCATTATATGTATATATGTATAAAATGGTAACGTTTCAAAAAATTTGTATTTGAATTTGTAGATGACTGTCATAACGAAAGCTTCTGCTAAATAAAATTTGAATTATAGTTTTAGTTATTGTGACTGATTAACATAGGGAAAAATTATTATCATATTCAAATTACTGTTATTTGTGTCATTTATAAATATTCCAATTATTAAACGTTGTTATAATTAATCGATATAAAATCAAAAAGTTACGCAGGTCAAACGTAACTCTCTGAAAATGATGATAACGTCAATTTTAAATAAAATATATGATCGCACAAGAGAGTCTGCAAACGAACAAACACATCGACAAATGTCACGTCATATAGTCGTCAAAACTAGCTCAAAGGTAGCAGGAAAATGTAATTACTTTAGACATTCAGTTTGCTACACAACATCCAAATTCCTAGACATTCAGGTTGATTATAAATTATCCTAGGAAGAACAAATAGAAAATATATGTACAGAAACCAACACTAATGTATTATGTAGAGTTTTGCACAGGGCGAAGTCATCGAGGTACAATAAGACTCTACTCAGCTGTATCAGGCTCATCAGTGATCCCCAAAAATGAACTATATTTATTTTTGCTTGAAAATACTAGAATCCTATTTTTTATTTGTTGCTGGTGAGTTACAAAGTGAATAGCAAGAAATTGAAGGTTCAGTAACTTCTTAAGAGCTTAATTTCTCCAGCAGTTGCAGTGCTCGACATAATCAAAGACTTTAGAAAGGTCACAGAATTCTTTAAACGGTAGTGCTTTTTCTTTACAGATCACATGCGTAAGAGAGTTAATGGAAGGACGAAGTAAACATGCTTTACAGCTTTGTCAAGAATGTGTTTGGGGGTTATGATAGGCGCCCTTGCCGCTGATGATTATATTTATTAACGGAACGGACGTTTCTTAGAAGGTTGCAGCTGGGAAACGCAGAATATTTGTCAGTGTTTACCTTGCGTTAGTGGGTTATTAGGACACCGTTAGCTTTGTGCTGAAAGGCCGTGGTCCAGCCAGCAGCTGCCAAGCACGAGTCTCAGCTGCCACTTCACCTGCTACTTCTGCACTCAGGCAGGCAATTCAAGACACGGCTCGCATTTCCCCATTAAAGCTGTTCAAGCCACGGTTCAGCCATTCCAGGATCACCTTGTAGAACAGGCGATGAAGATCATCGGGAGGAGAAGCAATAATATCATGGCTAAACAGGAAGAGGACTGAGGCTGACAGATGCGAACAGCACAGGACAATTAGTTTAGTGTCTCATGAAAATAGTAAATACGAGAATGGAACGTCCAATAGAATGTGAGTTAGGAGACGATCAGTTTAAATTTTGAAGAATGTAGGGACAAGAGAAGCAATATTGACTTTAAGATTAATTTTAGAAGACAGGATAAGAAAAAACCAGCCTACGTTCAGGTCATTTGTATATTTATAAAAAGCGTTTGATAATGTGAACTGGAACACACTATTAACGAATTTTAAGAGCACTGAAATAAAATATCGAGAAAGCATGTTTTATATATAACCTCTACATAAGACAAGCAGCAGTAATTAGAATAGAAGATGAAGGAAATAAAATCGTAATCAAGAAAGGAGTAAGACAATGATGCAGTCTGTTGCCCATGCGGTTTTATTTATATATAGAACAGGCGATGAAGAAAGGTAAAATGGAATATGGGAAAGAAATCATGCTAAAAGGACAAGAAATAAAAACTATACGCTTTGCCGATGTTATTGAAGCATAATAAATTGCATAAACGGGGTCCTGGAGAAGGAGTTGAACTTGAGTTTTAATAGAGAGAAAACCAAGGTAATGGGGTGTAGTATGGGAAACAGTGGAATAACAAAGGCTGTTAGGTTGGGAAGAAATATTTTGAAGGAAGTTAAGGAACTCTGCTACTTGGGAAGCGTAATAACTAGAGTAGGATAGCACAGGATAGCAAGGAAGAGGAATTTACTTACTGGTAATATAATTTAATTTTTAGAAAATCATTGCTGTAAATGTTGATATGGAGCGTGTCGTTATATGGGTGCGAAACGTGGACGATAGGAGTTGCGGAAAGGAATAGAACCTTTTGAAATGTGGTGCTATAGGCGAATGAGATGGGTGGATAGAATCATTAACGAGGAAGTTCTAAACAGAATTGGGGAAAAGCGAACAATATGGAGGAAAGGATAGATTAATAGGCCACGTTTTAAGGAACGAGCGTCTTGTAAATTAGCATTAGAGGTAAGAGTGTGGGGTAAGAACAGAAGAAGGAGGCCAAGGATAGAATAGGCTCAGCAGATTTGGGAGGAAATGAAAAGATAGGTTGCTCCAGACCACAACAAGAACAAACGACTTTTTCAGAGGCTGCATGGAGACAAGTGTCACCCCATGTACAGCAAGCAGCTGCTAAGCACGCGTGGCTGTGGGTCAGGGTCAGGGGCGTGAAGTGGCCGAGTGCGGTGATTACCTGCGGGGTTCCGTTATCGCCACTGACAGCCAGCTCCAGCAGCTTATTGAGAAATCCCCCGAGTCCTTTGTGTGCGACTGTCACAATGGCTTCGTGTGGCCAGCGCGATCTGTCCAGCTGCTCCAGCTCCAGCTGCACCTGACCGATGACCACTTCTCATTCACCACACAAGCCAAAAATATTCTAAACGAATTTCTCTTACAGTTTCATACGTAATAAATTTATTGTGCGTCTACAATCCCCAGAGGCACATAGAAATTAAATTACTTAAACATAAATACTCCTACTCTAAAAAATAATCATAATCAGGGCCGGATTTTCCTATAGGTTAACTAGGATTCAGACGACGGACGGCCTCAAGATCAAGAGGGGCCTACATTCAACATAGCTCTGAAAGAAAAAAGAGAAACAATACAAGAATTATATTAACTTAACACTTTACTTCTCTTTTAATTTAACATTTAAATTCCAATATACATTTATTGAGGATAACCACTTCACACGTTTTTGAGATATGTCCGGAATATAATTTCGTGAAGAGAATTTCCTCCAAACTCTCCTGCCACTGGTAAATAATTCCAGCCGTTGATGATCCTATTTAAGAATGAGGATTTGCGAACATCTGTTTTTTCATTTCTACATTTCACTTTGAATTGATGATCCCATCTACCTACATAACTGTTGCAGGTAATACTAATCCATGGTTTATGCTCCGTATAAGGTTTCCTTTCTCCCACCTTTGTGACAATATCTACCGCCCTAGTTGTTCTACCTTTTCCTTCCTCTGGCCCGGCGCTAGCCAAATAAAATTAGCAGCCCTTTTTACAACTTCGTCTATTGATTCTATTTGATTTTTTATATAGGAATCCCTTATAAGCCGACCCGTATTCAAAATTTGGTCTAACTAAGGATAAATATGCCACCTCCTTTGATTGTGAAATTTCCCCATTATGAAATGTTCCTCCCACCCAAGACTGGTGTTGATATTTGCAGCTCGTTACTTTTGTAATTAGTTCCACACTCTCCTATTCTATATTCTGTCTCATTTAACAAGGTGCATTTTGCAAACGAGATTGAGCTGCTTTTCTTTCCATTAATTTTCATTTTATTTTCCTGAACCTGCTATTGACTTTATCTAGACCTTCTGGTAATAATATCGCGTCTTGCTCGTTCCTTTTCTTCCTGTAGATGTCGCTGCAGTCGTCAGAAAAAAACCTGACCCCTGAATTTAAATACTTTGGTAATTCATTAATAAATATTAAAAACAGTAATTGTCCGATTACAGAGCCTTGAGGAACTCCCGACGTTTCAATGCCTAAATCCGAAAATTGTTCTCCGATTTTGAAATATTACGATATATCACCTAAAAAAAGTTTCTACCCATAGCACCACTCTCTTATGTATACCGGTTTTATTTATTTTATCCAATATCATATCGTGAGACATTACATCGAAGGCTGTTATTCCATTGTTTCCCATACTACACTCCATTAGCTTCGTACCTCATACTGAACTCTTTCTCCGGGACCTTTGTAATGCCATTTATTATGTCTTCTTTTGACTACCCTAATACTACAATACAATCAACAAAGCGTAGGATTTTTATTTATTCTACTTGCAGTATGAATCCTTTTCCATATTTAGTTTTAACTTTCTCTCGTGGCTCGTCCTATATATAAGTTAAACAGAATGGCCATCTTTGATCTCTTATAATTTCTTCATGTTCATCGTCGTTCCTCTATTACTTCCGCAACCTTACCTTCTACCTTCATTTAACCTTTTATCTTTTAATTTCGACCTTTCTCTATTTTCGAAACTTTACAACGTCTATTTTAGAAGTACATTTTGAACACCTTCCACTCGGATTAACAAAATATATTTTCCATGTCCCTACTTCATACATACTTTATGTATGTATGTATATATTTTTAATTTAAGTGAATGTTATTGTATTATTAGTTTTATCTGTCAGCAGTGGCGGCTGGTGCATATGTGCTACAGCAATGAATTAATTTTGGAGGATTTATTTGTTTTGTAATTTTAAGAAACTCTAAATTTTAAGAGTGTGAATTTCTGCTTTGCCTTCCAGCGCGCGATCCCTCCCGTATATATCTTGGCTACATAGAGAATCTTGTCTGTTTCAATCCGCTGCTCGTCTAAGATCCAGCAAACGCACAGAGCGTGCTGACGAATTAATAAAAGGATTACTGTTTATGCACTTGTTGCGGTTATTGGTTTAATCAAAGTATATTAAAAATAAAAATGTTCAACAGACGACATTTCTAAGACTCATAATTCTGAGAAAATTACCATACGATCCGCATCCAAAATCGCATAATATGTGACTTCTTAAAATTGACTTTCTGTCGTGTTTGGAGTTTGCGCCAGTATGGTTTTATTAATTTTTTTCTATTACACGTGATGGAGACGAAATTACAAATGTACCATTTTACGGGTCGTGGATTAAACCTGTAGATGTTGTAGTAATATTAATATCTTTATCCTCCTAAAATTTCTCTTAGGGTGATGTAGCACATAATACTCACGAGCCGCCACTGGCTGTCAGTTTGTTTCTTCTGTTGTGTTCTATGTGTAAAAATGGTGTAATTGACACAGAACACTTTAAGTTTTGTACGTTGTTTTTCCATATACGGTTCGTATTGACGTTTTATAATAATGTAATTTGCAATAAATAAAATATTTTTATTTATTTTCAGGACGAGACAAAGCAGTTAGGAAAGGCGCAGACCAAAGGGAAATGCAACAAGTAATAGAAGAAGCAGAAGGTTTGAGGGGAGAGGGTCAATGACCGTAGTTTGAACTTGAGTCGAGGGAGGTTGTGCTATCTTATCTGTTGAACTTCTCCTCTTTGCACAAAGTCACTTGCCTTTGCGTAACGTGTTTGTTTCTCTTTCGCCATTTTGCAATACTTTCCTACGGTAACGAAGGACATACATAACCTTTCTGCAACCCCTAACTTCACAAACAACGTGAACTCATATCACGGTATTGACGTATAAATCCATTAGAGCCACGATAAAATTAATTATAATAAGTAAATTTGATTAAAGTAATGATGTAATGAAGTATTTTATTAGTTACAATATCTGACTTAAGTCAGAGTAAGTTAATATGAACTTTCTCAACATTACATGTTACACGACGTTTCGTTCAAGAAATGGAACTTCTTCTCGTGTCATCTAAACTTTAAAAATTCAAAAAAATATTTGCAGTATAAATTGCTTAATACAATTATCGTATTAATTAAGAATTTCGTTCTCACAATAATCAACCATTATTTTTTTTGGGGGGGGGGGGGGAGTGGCAACTTCCCTTTAATAGAATAGGAAGAGAATTTGAAATCGGAGAAGTTAACTGTGTCGTCCAAAGGTGAAAGACAGTAAGTCTAGAAAAAAAGCTTTTGAAAAATCAAAACCCCTTATCTGTTTGAAAATGGTTTTATTCGTACCAAGATATATGAATTAGTCTTTATAAATACATTTATCCGTGAGAAAGTTTCAAAAGTCGAAAATTTTTTCTTACTGCCTTTCTACTTTGGACGGCAGTTTCCACATTTATAATTAAATTTCTCACTACATCACCGAAAGATTTAAGCTTTAAAATTCCTCAAGTATTTAGATTTTTTACATAAACTAAAGCCTATTTTGAATTGAATTTAATATTTACTGAGACTCGATAGGATACTTTTTATTATTATTTCTAATTTGTAAGATAAAACTGTTCCACGAGTAACAATAAAATCTTTGGAGGTCGAAATATGAACACAGAAATGGAAAATCAAAGGTTTTAATGGACAAAATATTCTTTAGGCACTACTTGAGGGCTGAAAATAACATCTGTTTTCATTAATAAAAGGGGGAATGAAATTTATTTACTTTCCCACTGACATGCAGAGTAAGACAATATCGTCTTTCAAATTTCGTTCCAAACAAATTGTACGGAAGAAACTTCATCCCTTAGGACAAATATACAGAGAATGTTTTTCCTACATTGACAACAACAATTGCGGATATTATATACACCAAGCTGTACGCAAGTAAATTAAATTGATCTTATATGTTTAAAGAAATTACAGTGCACTGATGCACTCGATGCTGTTACAAAGAAGAATGGTATTGAAAGGTAATTATTTCAGTTACAAATAAGTGATATCACACCAATGAGGGATAAATGCAATGTAGATGAAAATATGTTTTAATTCGGTTTTGTTATTTATTTTTAAACCAGCTGCTTAAGTGATAGAAAATTAAAATTAAATTGTAAATATTTGAATTTATTGTTGATGCCAATGTACAATTTTCCGGGGAGATGCTATGACGTCACTGCCAGTGATACTTATCTCGACTTTTGCCCCTATTAATATCGTACCACTTTATACTTGGTGTTATATTCCATAAATAAATTTATGGTGGAGTAACGAGAGACGAGTTTAGAGCCAGCAGTGACGTCACGCCCTACGTAAAACTGTAATTAATATCAGGAAGGAATACATCCCCTCGTTACTCGTATGATTATATATAATGAAGAATTGACTTTCCTTTATTAATATTAAAAAATTAATAAGAAAATACAAGTAATTCACATTGCCATCAATCGCTTAATGGGATTGGAGGAGTTATGATATCACGAAACTCGCCTTGTTTCTATTATTTCACTAATTTGTCAATTATTTAATGTAGACATGAAGTTATAATGTTATCTGGTCCTGTGACTTGTGTTGGAATCATGAATTTTCTTTTATTTTTGTTTAGGAACCGAAGTCTTATTTCATATTTCATTAGACGTTCAAGTGGTAGAATTTTACATATTACATCAATATTGATACATTTTTTCAAAAAAATGCATTCCATGTTTTAATGTATAATATATATTATTTAATTTTGCTCACTGGCAATGTTGATACATTTGTTGTCTGCAATGTTTTGTGTTGATGTTGTTGTGGTAATTAGTCCTAAGACTGGTCTGATGCAACCCTCCATGCTAACCTAACCCGCGCAAGCCTTTTTATTTCCTCTTCATTAGCACATCCCTCATCTTCCCTAATATGCTTTGCGTATTCCATGCTTGGCCTCCCTCTTCTGTTCTTACCCCACACACTTCCCTCTAATAATAATTTTACAAGACACTCATGCCTTACAACATGGCCTAATAATCTATCCGTTTCTCCATAATGTTCACTCTTCCCAAAATTTCTTATACAAAATTTTGGAGCGTTGCTACATCAATTAAGTTGATATTTTAAATTTATGACTTTCAACCACTATAAGAAAAGTTTTGCCCCACTTTCCTGCGCTGCGCTGCCGAAGTGTTAGTAGTGGTCTACTAATTAATTAATTTTTTAGAAACGTGAGAATTACAGACGATTCAATCTTTGCGGGTAGGTTTGGTAGCGTTTGCACTGTTTCCTGTTAAATTTTCAGACTGTTTTAAGCAATGTTTTGACATCTATCCGTCGAGCTATGTAAAATTAAGACAAAAAAACCCTTGACTTTCTTCAGTTTATTCGCCAAAACGCACGTATAAAATGTCTTTAGATTTGTTTTATTTACATATCATAAAATAAAATCTAAATTTGGCGTAAAATGAGAGCTTTCACAATGGGCAGGGTGACGACAGTAAGCGTTACCGCAGGCTGGCGAGTGAGAGGGTGAACGTGCGTCTGTCTGTCGCTGAAGGAAGGGCAAGCACCATCTGCTTCGCCGTCTTGGTCGTGGTGATCGGCGTCGTCGCTGTCGTCGTCCTCAAGATGCTCATCAACATCATCAGCATCGCCGTCACCGTCCTCGCCATCGTCACCATCATGAAGGCGTTCGCCTTTTGGTAGACCACCTGTAGTCGTCTGTACACAATAATGACGTCACAGCTGACGTCTGCGGCTTTAAAATATTTATTATTAATAGAAAATACATGAATTTTTATTTAGAGCATTTTCAGCCACGCTGTTCACAATAAACAATAAAGATTCAACACATTAATTTTTATGCTGAAAAAATCTACATCATTTGTTAGATCCGTGTATTATAATATTAGTCATTTAGTATTCATATTAATCTCGAATTAATAAAATTGACAAAGTAAACATAAAAAAACCCAACAAGTCAGACATGTTCCTTTCTAACCGGTTTTGTACTCAGTCCAGGACGCAAATTGTCCACTTCTGGACCTCTATTTTGTAAAAGTACTTATATGTACTTACATCGATTCTAATATTTAAACAGTCGAAGAAATTTTGTCATGTTTCTTGTTACCTGAAGAAGTTCCAAAATAATGGACGAAACAATATATATGTTCAACATTATGACTTATTGGTCATTCCAATGTTTAATTAATAAGTTAGTATCTCATCTATTCTTTAAAAATAGATATTTTCTTCTACATTGTACGCAAGTGATTCTGCTGCCTGTAATTAATAAAATAAATTTTAAATATATTTTCTTTTCATACAATTAACGTAAGTGAATAACGGATTATCGATTCGTAACTCGGATATTTACACTAACATTTAGAAGAATTTTTTAACTTAAACTTCGTAAACAGAGCGATAAGTGACTGGAATGCTTTGCCTACTAGAGGCTTTCCCTCAGAATACAAATGTTTTCAAAGAGAAGTTAGAAACACTATATCGTAAAAAAGGGACGTAAAGTATTTTAAAATTGTATTTTTAATTTTTTTCTGTAATTTATCTTGGTTCTTTTAATTTATCAATTTACATTTGTAATAATATAATAATAATAATAAATACAATACAATAGACGTTTCGACCATTCATCCTGGTCCTTTTCAATATTCAAAACCAAATGAGGAGCGTTCATTTAGAAACATAAAATCAACAAATACAATTTAATAAGCCATCATATAATTTCTTTAATTGTGAAGTATCATGAGAGAATCCTGATGCGAGAGGGTGGATGAATCGAACCTTGAGTTCGTCTGGCGATGTGAGTAGACCCTATTACCATCATTTGAGTAGAACTCGGAGAAAACAAACCCACTTGACGTGTTTTTCTTTATCTTTATCAATCCACTCTTCAATATTTTCACTTGCAAAATACACTAACGATGTCTGTTGATGAAACAGCAATTGTAATATTTATTTCAATACGTTGTTCGTTGAAGTAGCAAATAGTTTCTTTAATTTGTCCACGAACGTCAAAGAACGGGACGATCCCGTTATTACTCGTACAGGCACTGGCAGTGTTAGCAAGCCTCAGAAAAGAGCAAGGTGGAGGGAAGTGGCAGATGGCCGTGACAAAGACCACCCCAGCCAGACCTTTAAAATCCAATCCATCCCGTCGACCAGCCAGATGTCAGTGTTACTCGCTCGGGAGACGCGTCGCTGCTGTGTGACGTCACTGCCGTCCCCGTTTTCCCTTCTTTCAACGTATCTCATGTTTTAAAACATTGCCTACTAATCTATCCCTTCTCTTGGTCAACGTCCTCCATATTGCTCGCTCTTCCCCTATTCTTGTTTATAACTACCTCGTTTGTGATTCTATCCACCCATCTCATTCTCCTATAGCACCACATTTCAAACGCTTCTATTCTTTTCCTTTCCCCAACTCCTATCGTCCAAGTTTCACACCCATATAACGCCACGCTCCATACGAACATTTTTAGCAATATTCACACTTATATTACCCATCAGTAAATTCCTTTTCCTTGCTATCCTGTGCTATTCTACTCTAGTTATTACGCTTCCCAAGCAGCTGAATTCCTTAACTTCCGTCAAAATATCCCATCCCAATCTAACAGCCTTTGTCCCACTGTTTCCCATATTACACCCCATTACCTTGGTTTTCCCTCTATTAATCCTCATATTGGACTCTTTCTCCGGGATTCCGTTCATACCAGTTATTATGGTTTCCAAGTCTTCCTCTGCGTCCCCTACTACTTGCAATATGATTCCTTTTTCATATTCCGTTTTAACTTTCTTCCTCGCTTCTTTTATATAAAATTTATAAAGA
This sequence comes from Eucriotettix oculatus, assembly GCA_034510155.1. Classification (NCBI taxonomy): domain Eukaryota; kingdom Metazoa; phylum Arthropoda; class Insecta; order Orthoptera; family Tetrigidae; genus Eucriotettix; species Eucriotettix oculatus. The sequence continues at coordinate 214,574,095 of CM067377.1, read as the reverse complement.
TCATGGGCGAAAGACTGCATCCTTGACTTACTTCATTCTTTATTACGGGTTTCTTTTCTTGATCTTCTAATCTAATTACTGCTGCCTGTTTTCTGTAGAAGTTATGTATAAGCCTCCTTTCTCAATATTTTATTCCAGTGCTCTTCAAAATCCTTAACACCGAATATAAATAAAATTAAACCAAGCTAAATTATCTTTTGCGTACAATATTTAATATACAATGAATATGCAATTTAATTGAAGGGTTTTCAATTTGCTCCTAGATCAGGGGGACTGAAGAAATATTTATCGTTGGTTCCCTAGGCCACTTTCTCGATTGTAACCATGTATAAAAGGACCCATACCTCTATTTTTCTTTGCTTACGTTTTCATCTTTATTAAAAAATGGAAAGCTTTCCCATTGAATGGAATTGTGGCCATCACTGTAGGCAGAAACGTTTCGTTGAATTTCTCTGTCATCTTCCGTAGGCTAAGTGTAGGTTCTGGGGCGTTGGCAGCCATGATTGGAGAAGTTTATATATATAAGATGTTGACAAGAAGACAAAGAAACGTTAAAATGACCAAGATGGAAACTCCAGAATTTCTTTAATATTATCTTTAACAAACGATTCATCAAAGTGGAATATTTGAAGCCAGATGGAGATCGTCATTCGTTACTGCGTGAGGCAAGTACGACCAACCTAATGCCCTGCATCTCTTTCAGGAGGCTCTTTAAACAATAGCCAGGGCCCCTACTTTAGTCAGCCTGTGGCTGCCTGACTCTCCTTTCATACTTCTTTCCTATTCTATTAGAGAGGAGTTGTTAGATTCTAGATCATTCTTATGTAACGTGTTACCAAAATAAGGCATAAATTGTCTAATACTTATATGGACAATGGATAGAATGACAGTTGAGAGTGTTGAATTGCTTCTGGCGGCGGTCATCAGTCATGTGAAGAGCTGACAGAGTTTCTCTCCAGAGGATGAAGTCAGTAGGCGTAGGGAAGAATGTTCAAGCTGCGTGAACCATTCCTGCCAATAAACATAGTAATCTCGTAAAATTATTTCTGGGGTTTCCTTCTTATCAAAGTTGTACAACGTGTTTCCAAGTAAAACTTGTAATGTATATAATATAGCGTATATTGTGCTGAAAGTCTGGAGGTAATGGGAAGCTGAAGCGAATCTCAAAGAAAGGGATGCTGGAACCGGATGAAACTCTGGACCATCAGCACTCGTGCGAACTGGCCATAGTAATGAGGTTCCAGTGGAACTCCATTCGTAAATGGCATCGCATTGGTCTAGTGTGATTAGAGTGATGCAAGCCAAGTGGTCCAGCACTCGTTGCCACACACGCTCAGAAAAAAATTAATATCTGGTTTTTCCACTGCCTCAACTAATTTTGTTTCATATATATTGTGTCCGGTTCAATAATTTGAATTTTAACGAAATTATAGTCAATTTAGATTTGTAATTTGTTTCTGACTTTAGGTAAACCAGATTTTAATTTTTTAATATCAGGGTACTTATTTATAAACTCAGAAAATAGTTTATTTAAATTACAAAAGGTCTAACCACTTTTGTTTATTATCTTAAAGCCTTTTTCTTTCAGTTACATCCAATATTTTTTCCACGGACATAAAACTGTTATTTTCATCATATAAACATAAGAGTGGAGGAATATGTAACACAAATTGTTATATAATATTATATGTTGTTATAAAAATAGTTTTATTGGGTTAACATGTCTAAATATTTGAAGTATTATATTGATATACGCACTCATCGTATACGTGGAAATCGCGCATTTCTTGCTCTGTTTAACAATTTTTATACTGTCTTTGATTTAAATCTCAAAGTTGAAGTCTATATTGTAGTTTTCTACTATAGAGACCAATTATGTTACCAAGTTTAAGGTTTTTATCTACATACCCAACAGAGGTAAGTAAAGCGACAAAAACAACGAAAAAATTTTAAAAAATCCCACATTTAAAGGGAACGTCACTTACCATCGATAATTTATATAAAGTAACTACATAGTTGTGTGTAAAAGCACAGAAATTATTGAGGTTCACAAACTGTTTATTCTTGGGTAAAGTAGCTTTGGAAAATTGAATTTTCTCAATTTAGAATCGACAAATTCGTGGTACACAGAATACATGAAAACATAATATTATGTTATTAAATATGGTTTTAACTTATAGGTCTGAATTTACTGAACACGATACAGTTTATTTGAAAAGGTTACGTGATCACAGTCGTGGATAATTTTGAAATTAGTAGATACAACAAAAGTGGAGGCCATTTTTGATCCGGACACAATATAAATGAAATAAAATTAGTTTCGAACTGACAAAACATGAGGGAATGCACAAAAAACATTAATTTTTTCTGAGATGGAGCGGCAACCAATTTCCTTTTTCCTGGACCACTTGATCCAGCAGCCAGGGACATGGTTTAACAGACGAGAAGATTGATTTTATTTCTGAAAAACTGGAGCAGAACGATTCCCGCAGCTTCATCATTATGGCCACCAGCTTTTTTGAGGTACGGAACTTGCGCTCAATAACGGTTGAATTTTATCTAATGGATCAGTCTATATTTAATTGTTTATCCTTATTGCTCGTGACGGAAGTAGAGAGTATTTACGCCCTCATTAGCCCTGGGCTCTGTTCAAGAATTACGTGCACACAAAATAATTGGCGTTTCGCAGGGAAATGCGTCGAGTGTAAATGTAAAGACCTCGTCATCTTAAATGAACATGGTCTCTCAAGAGAGGTCGGAAAGGACGAGCAGAGACGGCCAGGATCAGTGATGTGTTAAAAGGCGTTTCTTTGCAATCACACATAAGACTCCATCGTACGGTCGACGTCCTCCATTAGTTGGTTGCACCTTTCTCCTGGCGTTGAATGTATAAATCCGATTTTGGCTAGTTAGAGGGACTGCTGTTGTTTGTCCACGTCCCGCGTGGTCTCCTCTGATATTTCTGCAATCGATATTTGACAAGGGCGACCCTTGACATGAATCAATGAATTGGCAGCGAGCGAGACCAGGTCACGAGTTTCCACCGCAGACACGCTTCTCGCGAATAGTCTCTGGGCATTACTTCTCTCGTTTAATTAAATTATTTTACCTTTGATCAATTCGCACTCAATATAAATTTTTCAACCAAGTTGTGAAATTACGCCGTGAAGGACGTGATTTAGTAAATTGGAAGGTCGCATGCTACCAGTGAAGCTCAGAACTTGCTTTCAGTCCAGTCCCTGTCCAGATGTTTGGAACGTAATCCATTAGACACATATTACTTTTACTTTTGTGATGCTGGTTTAAGTGAAGCGCTTTAGAGGGCAGGATGCGTCAATTCCTTTTCTTGTAAAGTGTCTCGGTGTGGAAGCTCACACAAACAGCCCCCATGTCACTGCCAGGATTCAAACCCGACACCGCTGTGAGGTTATTATTTTTATTTTTACACTAGCTGGAGATCCGGTGTTGCCCGACATCGAAAACGTCACAATATGAAACCTCAAATACACACCCGGAATCTCGACAGGACTAAAAATATTTTCATTACTCTGACAGAATAGAATTTCTTCCCCTTATTCTTAAGGGATGAATATTTACTTAAATCGGATATTAAGGGCCATAATGTAACACAGCGACCCTTTTACACCGGCTTCCTTCCCAAAGTTGATAACTTCCTTGTTATTTTCATATGACTTATTTCCACCCTCACATGCTACAAAGGGTTGAAATTATACACAAATACTGTCGGGGAAAACACTATAAAAGTAATTGATCTCACGAATAATTTTTCGACTCAAGTATGAGCCTTTATGACATATAAAAATTCCACCAATTTCACCCCCGTCCCCTTAGAACAGTCATTCGGAAGTTCATAGGTTCATAGGTAATTGTTAGGTTTGACCGTCTGTTTTGTCGTCTCTCGCCTGAACCCGACGGTATGGATTGGTGGTAGATCTCGCTTCAGAAACTCCCATTCTGTTTGCCTCCAAACGCTGCCTATTCTCTTCTTCAGTCTGGCTGTCTCAAAGATTATGAACTCGACTTGCGTTACTCGTATGCCAACGGAAAGTTTCACGCCTCACTGGTGGCATTTTATTATCACAACACGACGATAAACTCATCAAAACATACAAAACACGTCGAGTTTTGCTGTTGCGAAAGAAACGGTACTTGAATACGAACGAATGCCAATCTATGAATACTGTATGAGCACGTCCCTCCAGTCCAGTGGTTCACAAAGAAGATAGAGAAAGAGATCTTATGATCACTTCACGGCAAACCTTATAAAACGTAGTTGGTTTTGAACAAGTCCCCGCTTTCACACGTTTAAAAAAAATAATCGACTGATGTTGCTCACACTCCCTCCCATTCTCTCTCTCTCGTGCTGCCAAAATTACGCTTATAAAACACAGTAAGTTGGATGAATGGTATAGGAACGGCTAATAAGACTTCCCTCGCAGTTGGTTTTCACGCCGCCTTTCTCGCGGCGATTCAGTGGATTTATAAATATTTACATTAATATCTTCTGAACTCTGCAAGATATCTAAATGAAACATACACGAAACTTTAAGTTAAAATTCCTGTTTCAATCCCTGAAATTATCATTGAAATCCGTTGAGCCGTTTCGGACCATAAAACATCAAGAGTATAGGCAACCCGCATTCACGTTGGAAATTCAAACGCATGGATGGAAGTCAAGTTTCCTGTAATTTTCCATTTTTCTTTTCGTAAGAACCTTGTATCGAAAAAGATGAAAGAGATCGATAAAGTCGTTCTCAAGTTATGGCGGGACCAAAGGAAATAGGGATTCATTTATATGTGTGTATATATATATATATATATATATATATACGTTTCTCTTATTATTTTTTTTAACATCAGTAATTGGCCATATTCGCCATTATCTTTATTTAAAACGATACTTTACTCATATAAACGATTATAGAATTTATTAAAATATTAATTCTGCAGAAAAATGAATTCACATACCTTTTCAATTATTCTGCATTTTTGTAATGAAAATCAATAAAAACAATAGCTTGCTATTTTCAATGCAGATAAGTTTTTTTAAGGTAACCAGGTAAATAATTAATTATGATAGTTCTATGACATTAATCTACAACTTAATTTGGCATAAAGTTTCTGAATATCTTCACATTCATTTACAAGTATTTTCTATTTTGTTTTAAAATATCAATTATTCCAATATTTTCCGTTTCTAAATATTTTTCTTCTTGTTGTGGAATTCAGTCCTAAGGCTGGTCTGATGCAACCCTACCATGCTAGCCTATCTTGCGCAAGCCTTTTCATTTTATTATAACTACCACACTGCAAGTAAAATTTTGTGAACCAATATTTCTCGAGAAATAATATTTTATGTCTATAATTGTTATTATTAATAAATAATAAATTAAGAAAACACTATTCCTAATAATAAAATATTATTCTCAATAGCTAAATCAGAACAGGTTCTTTGATATGTACTTAAAGTATTGAAAACTGGGGCTGTTTATAAATATAAGTGTAATATTTTTGTAAACGTTAAAATACAAATTATTATATTCTGTAAAATATTTATTTCTGCACGTCGCAACTGTTTGCTTATTTGACATTATAGACTTGTATTCTAATATAATAAGAAGTTAATAATATAAAATATTAAAAATAATCAAAGAAACATCCTTCAGGAAAAATGGACAGCGTGACAGGCGCTCTTTCTACATTATATAGCAAGATTTTCATGTGGAAGAATTTGTTTACGTATGAGGCCAGTGGTCACAGGTTCCTGCCAGTTCCTGAAAAGCGAAGATTTATTTATTCTCCAAAAATAAATTATTTTATGAATAGTGTTCATATTAAAAAAAGATAAAGAAACGTGGTATAAATGGAGACGAAGCATTTGTTTAGGTAAAGCTATGGAAATGGTAACAAGAAAGGAAGTACACCGAAGAAGATGAGGAGCGGGTAACGAATATAGTTAGGCTAGGTTTACACGCAGGGGCAGTGATGACTGCCACAAAACGAGGGGCAGTGATGTCAGTGGCGTGTCAACATACGTCAGTGCTGCACTGACAACTGCCTATACATCGCTGACACGAGAGCACTGCCTCACTTTTCTTGGAGCGTGTCAACAGTATGTCAGTCATGACTGACCAGGTTCCCCCTCCACCGACCTAGACGCTGCCAGTTAGTGGCAGTTACGGTTGTCAATTATCGATTGTGAACGGTGAGGCAGGGGCTGACTATCGATTGCGCGATGGTAAACAATTTGTATTTTGCATTTTCAATACGCGTGCAGTTTGGTTTAGTGTGCGATTGGAGTAAGTGAATATTTGTTGTGAACAGCGACCAGAATTTTGGTTCAGAAATAATTTAGGATAGAGTTCGTTTGTTGCACCTATGAGCCTATAAATTTTTAGGTTAACTTTCCAAAAATATTTATTGTCCAGCCTCCAACGACACAAACTTTAACTGGAAAAAAAATACGCAAAAGAATGATGTATAGCTATAAACATACTACTGTCACACGTAATGAAAAATAATTCATTTAGTTCTGTTCAGTAATTGACAACTTTAAGGGGAATAAAACAACAAGTAATAGAAACACCGAAAACCAGCTTCAAAGTACAGGCGCTGTTTTTATTATTGCTTGATTTCTGTAGTAATAATATAAAGCAATATTACTAAACAACTGTTTTCATTTTTATGTATCTATAGTACAGTAGCGTAATACTGAGTTTGACTTTTTCAGGAACTCTTCCTCGTCACGTCTATTCTATCACAAATACAAAGTGATTAGTTCCTGTTTATGGACATTATGCGTACGCGAAAACACAAAGGGGAAAAATATTCAACTTGATATAAACAATATATTGACACTATGCATCATCTACATTCCAACCTGACGTAGTTGCAAGAAATGGCAGAGAAGTATAAACATGCATCAGAGTTCTCTGCCCGTTCTGTAGTGAGGGCAGCACTAGCACACAGTGAAGAAGTGGACAGTTATCTGCCCAAGGTGTAAACGGTAGGCAGTGCACAGCCAACCCAACTTCGACGAACATCACTGCCCGTGTAAACCTAGCTTTATGGAACAAAATCTAACTGTAAGAGCGACAACAGAAATAGGCGAATGTACTGAAGTAGATAAAGGAGAGAAACAACGCGTTTATTTGTTCCGTTGGACAGAAATGTGTAAGGGAAATTTTAGAAGAAGGAGGTGAATAAATGACACGGTATGCTTGAAGGTAATCTTAATAAGATAGGGCTTACCAATGGTAAGGAATTTCAATAGACAAGAAGTAAAGAAGCAGGTATGCGATCTTAAACGTCGTGTCCGCGAGACGAAGATTCCCTCCCGAAGAGTAGAGGAATTGGAGTCAGCCACCGTTCATCAACATTCTGCAGATCGTCTTCAGTTCCTGTCTCCTCAGGAAGAACGTCAAACCTTCAATCTTCTTCCCTAGCAAAGGAGTTTATGTTATTTCTGATTATGGCAAGTCCAACGTCGATCGTGAGTCATGCCTGTCAACAGCGAAGGATGGCGGAAGAAAGGTTTACAGCAGTAAATATGAAGATAAGTAAGGCGATTAAATATATATAGATTACATTCTTTGTGCTCCACAGTCAACCATTAACAAGATTGACCAAAATTTATGTTTAACCAACTAAACAAAGAATTAATCTTTGCGAAAACAACCGTTCAAGATTTATATTTGATAAACACGCTCCGTGCTGAAAATAATGGTTTGAAGTAGTTTTGTGAAGACGGAGACTCATGATCAATAATTTAAAAGCAAATGTGAAACGGATACTTTGGCAATGATAGCTAAACGGTTAGGCCAGATGGTGATTATTCCGTAAGCTCTAATGTTTGTTCCAGTCAAATTAAAGATGTCCCATAAATACCACAATTTTTAATTAAGTAATAAAACAGTTTTTTTGAAAATTGGACAGCAGATATCAGATGAGTAGGACAACGCTGTTGTCGTAGTCATAAATATAAACTTCATTGATGTAGCAACGCTGCAAAACTTTATGTCTTTTTAAAAAGTTGTGTGTGAAAGGAAAGGTTTATTGGAGCGGAAGGTAAAGTAGGGTGGTACCCCTGCCCGCCGACCATTCTCCGCCGTTTTTCCTGGTTGTCTTTCTTAAAATGACATTACTCATTCTGCTGTTGTCTGCTCGCACACATTTACAAATAAAGCTCTTAGACGCCAAGAAAAAAATATTATCATTAATGCCGTTGATTATTTTCGATCGTCTGCAGAAAGTAGCGGTGACAAACGCTAACCTGCTTATTCCAACGGCAGTGAGTTTCTGTCAGTACAATTACACGACTTGTGGCAGAGAATAACAAAAATGTCAATTCTACATTACTGCCCGAAAAAAGATAACGGACAATAACAGAGTCGAAATTTTACGAAGAAAAGTTCACGGATTTTATTTGGAGAAAACTTTTCCAACAATGTTAAAATTGAAAGAAGGATTGTAAGGGAGCTTGCTCCGATTTTCCTGAAATGAGTTCAACAAGATACATGAGAAAACCAGCAAAAATTCAGTAATTATTGACATAATGAGCATATGTATAGGTTTTAGAAGTAGTGTATTTAACTTTTTACTGACGGAACACACATTTTTAAATCTGCCAAAAAGGTCAGCAAATGGAACTGTTTCTTGTCAGTATGAAGGAGTATGATTAATGTTATTTAAAGGAAAAGCAGCGGAATAAGGTCGGAGCCCGGCCAGCGGGTAGGGGTGTTACCTTACTTTACCCTCCCGCTGTAATAAACCTTTCCTTTCTCCCAGTCCTTTTTAAGAATCGCACAAAGTTTCGTAGCTTTGCTACATCAATAAAACTTATATTTTACATTTATGACTTTCAACCACTGTTCGGCGTTGCGCTGTCCAAGATTTAGTAGAGGTCCACTAATTTATTAATTTAAAACAACAATAATAAACACAGATTATTCAAAACCTTGCAAATAGGTTTGCACTGACGTATGCTAAATTTTCAGACCTTTTAAAGCAACGCTTTGAAATCTATGAGTTCTCAAATTCGAGCTATATGAAAAATGACAAAAAAACTTGATTTTTTCAGTTTTTTCGCCAATCAGAATGTATAAAATGTCTTAAAAAATTTATTATTTACGTATCAAAAAATGGCATTGAATAGTGCGAAAATTAGACCTTTCACAATACCGTAGGTCAGGCTTGAAACTCAGGGCGACGGTAGTAGTGAGGCACCGCATGAACACTTGCTATCAAGTAGCAGTGCGAGTGCTGAGGTAGGAACAGTGGCGGACAGACGCTCGTCGTCGTTTTCGCCCAGCCGTCCGTTGCAGAAACGGTGTGAAGCACTTCTTCCTTCCTGGGGCTTTTACCACTTAACTCCCTGATGAAAAAGAACTCTTTTGTTATCTATCCTGAGATAAGCTCATTTCAATTTCTAATTTCCTAAGTGAAATTGTAAATATTGTCTTTTGTGTGAATTAAATTTTTACCATTTCTTAAAATAAATTTATTTGTTTCCTATTTTTTGCAAATTAATTTTAACACACCACGTTATATTACAGTATATATTTTATTTTGTATGATATTACAGATGAATACGGGCTGAAAACTCATGTATGTGACCGATGTCTTTAATTGAGTTGCCTGATAAAGAGGACTGTGAACTGTTTATATCTACATTAGTCGTTACACAATTCTACAATTCCCTTGTTTATTTTATTCACGTGCGTAAACAATTGCTAATTTTTGTATTGTGCTTTTGGTTTTGGCTGCCACGTGGCAACCCGAGACGTCTCAACTAAATCACGTCGGCGAAAAGAGTTTCGTCACAATATTGAATGTTAAATATCTGTATAATGCTGTTAAAATTATTTTCTTGGTGTTTTGAAAATATTGAGAATGGCGGAAACTTCGTAGCAGAAGTTTCAATAAACACTATAAGTTGACAGTTTTATTAAGGTTTGTTTCAACAATGATCTTGCTTATTACGAGTCTTTAAGATTGGTCGGTCACAGTCGCAGGAATTTCGAGGGAAACTATGGTGCATAGGACGAGGAAATGTAGAAAATTTTCATATACCATTTTTAGATCAATTGAATTTCGTGTATGTTATTTTCAAACATAGAATCATACAGTTATAGAGTCAATTCCATTATTCGGTCCGTTTGACGAGAATGAAACGGCGCTGCTGTCGCTAATGCGCAGCCCTGCTATTGACAGTCGTTTTAAATCCCTTTAATGCTGTTACTTACTTTTGACACTACTGCAGCCCGTGCTAATAATTCCTTTGAAGGAGCTTTGTATGTTCACGTTTCATTGGAAAGAGAAAAATTAATTAATTCCCCTGGTTTTTAGCACCACTAGGAAGTATTACTACTTAGAATTCTTGGTAAAGCGGTTTTTTTGCTTTAGAGTAATAGATTTATGTTTAACTGTTTCTTAGCTTTCTTTAGACGGTTAAACAATTTTGTCAGCTTGCTTATGTCTTCTTTTATGTGACTGAGGGTGCCGTCTTCATATAGGATAGACTTTTTTTAATCCGTGGCATCGGTTTCGTGTTATTTGTAGGTTGTTGGCAGCCATAAGTAAGGATAGGTCTGGTGTTTGGTTAGCCCTTGCACGGGGGTAGTGGAGGCCAACTATTCTACTAGCCTTTATATTCGTTTCAAGGATGTGTTTCTTTCTGTCTAGAAGTATTTGAAGGAGTTTTGCAGTTATGTGCTACATGACCACAAGACAAATTTTAGGAGGAAAACGTTATTAATAATACTACAACATCTACAGGGTTGTTAATACTACACGGCCCTTGATATTCTACTATTACAACATCCTCTCCGTCACCTCTAATACAGACGAAATTTTAAAATTGTAAAAATATAAAACCATATTAGTACAACTTCCTAACACGACAGTTGTGGTATTCAGTCATAAGACTGGTCTGATGTAACCCTCCAAGCTAATATATCTTGCGCAAGCTTCTTCATTTCCTTCTAGCTAACATAGCCCACATCCTCCCAAATCTGCTTACCGCATTCCAACCTTAAGCCTCCCTCTTCTGTTCTTACCCCACACACTTCCCTCTAATGCTAATTTTATAAGACCTTCGTGTCTTAAAACGTGACCTATAAATGTCCTTTCTCTTGGTAAACGTCGCTTTTCCCCTATTCTGTTTAGAACTTCCTCGTTTGTGATTCTATCCACCCATCTGATTTTCAGCAGTCGCCTGCAGCACCACATTTTAAAGGCTTCTATTCTTGTCCTTTCCGCAACTCCTATCGTCCACGTTTCGCACCCTTATAACGCCACGGTCCATACGAACATTTTTAGCAACGATTTCCTAATATGCACATTTATATTATCCGTAAGTAAATTTCTCTTCCCTGCCAGTGCTATCCTACTCTAGTAGCAGAATTCCTGAACTTCCGTCAAAATATCCCTTCCCAATCTAACAGCCTTCGTTTTTGGACTGTTTCCCTACTACACTTCATTACCTTGGTTTTTCCTTCATATTGAACTATTTGTCTAGGACCACGTTCATGCCATTTATTATGGTTTCCAGGTATTCTTATGACTCCCCTAATATTACAATATCATCGGCAAAGCACAGGGTTTTTCTTACTTCTCCTTGCAGTATGATTCCTTTTCCTTTATGTGTAAATCAACCAACCCTATAAATTTTAATAATTCAATGTTGCTGGTTCTAAGAAATTTTTATTATATCTTGTTAGGTAAGCACACAAAGCAGAAAAGCAAAACAAGTGGATCTGAAATTGTTTTCAAAAGAAATACTGGTGACAAAAAATTGCCACAAATTTAAAAAATGTTATGAATGATGCCAAAATAGTGATAAACTATATAAAAGCAATACCACTTCAATAAAAATAAAATAAAATTTTGTGCGCTGAAATGAGTAGTGAACACTAAGCACTATTAAGACTTTTTAAACTTAGAAATGAGTTTTTGGTCTTCTTGAAGGCACAAAATAATTCAGGACAATATCTTGTTGAAGTTTTAACAAATCCTTCATGGTTGATAAATTTTCCATATATGGCAGATATTTTTATAAAGTTCAATTGACTTACCATTACAGGGAACAAGCAAGTATTACAATTCCATTAGAATAGATAAAATTACATCTTTTGTTAAGAAATACAAATTCGGATTTCATCAGTTCAATATAAAAAATTTCATTGTTTTCCAACCTTACATGAATGTTTGAACGAATTAAATTGTAAAGTAGATGATGAAATTTCCACCATGTTTTTAGAACAGCTACATAACTTAAGATGAACTATTGCAATATTTTTTGAAAAATACTAATGACGATTCCTGGGTTCAGAATCCATTTTCCTCGACATCTAAACGAACCCAAGTGACTGTGAAAATCTAATTAATTTAATCACTGACTCTCATTTGAAACAAATGTTTGTGGACGAGTTTGTCAGAAGAGTAGAGTACCTCAATATTTCAAAACAAGCTTTAGTTCTCTATGACCTATTTACGCGAAGGTCCGTCCACTTGCGTCTTGGTCTCTTGCCTATGTGGTAGCTTGTAACGTAGCCTCACCACGTGTCCTCCCCATTTCCATTTGGTCTTTGTAGCCTGTTGAGCAACGTCTATTGTTGCCGACTAGAAATTGTGTAATGTCAATCGTGTAATGTAATAATAAGTCATCTTACGCGTGACACTACTAAAAGCTACCCCTACTTGTAGCAGGCTTTTGCTCTGAATGGGACAACATATTTTCATTCAATTTCATTCACTATATAATAATTTATTAATCTTTTTTACAAGTAGGAATTACCCAACCAAAAAATAAGCCAAAGGTTTTGATTTTCCTAAGTTTTCCATTGCAGAAAAATGTCGTGAAACCCTGTTCTAAACAATGAAATTGCGTCATCCACTCACGGAGCTAATAAACGAGGTGTCATTATATAGTATTTGCTGGATGCCCGCCCGGCAATGCCCGGGAATTCATTCATATTAACTCGCTATAGTATTTAACTGAACAGTACTTTCTGAATCTCCAAAATACACTGAAACAGTCAATAATAAACCACGACCTCGGGAATTGCAGGGAATATTCCTCCACCAAGTCTGACTAAAGCAAATTAGCAGATACATAGTTTTAGTTCCAAGTTACTAGATTCAAGTGTTTATTCAGCAAGTATTATTATCTTGCATTCAATTATTGAACATCAGTTTGTTTATCAACAACTATTTCGAGGCCCTGTAATACCAACCTCATACTAGAGTTCTTTAAAAGACGGAATGTAATATTTGGAAACATGGTCCAAGATTTCATGCTGCAATCAAGAAAATTTTTAATATATTTCAGTTTAATATGTGTGCAGGTTTTGTATACGTGTTCTCTCGAACCCCGTTGAAAAGCAGTATGACAGTAAGACTAGAGCGAGAGTGGAGGGAAGTGTTTCGTGTATATTTTCAACCCCATTCACCATGGGTAAATATTAGTGTACAGAGCAATAGATAGAGTAAAACTAGACCTAGTCTCGTCGTCGGCTAGCAATGACCAAATTAATATGTAAGGGGGTGTTGCTATGGTCATTTAAAATCATAATTTATTTTGTTTCCTTTTTGTAAGGAAATAACAACTAGGGTTTCACAAAATAAATTGATAAAGGCAGACATAATGTTTTGTGGATGAATTACGAGTTTAAGCTTAGGATCCGGGACATGAAAATTGTTGATGGCAGTGGCTGAAAATTGCAGGTCTTGGAAAATATGATACGCCCAATAATTAAGTATTTAATTAATTTATTATATTTATAAATAATGGGAAACAAAATTTGTTTCCTATAAAAATATATCCTTACCACAACTAGGCCTATCTTCGGCTTGGAGTGATAAAATAATACGTGAAGTTACATGTACTTAAAATATTTTATTTTGTGGAGTGACTGGATAGTTTAGGTGGGAGAGTTAAACCTTGAACAGCAATAACAACTGCATTATAAATCACCCCAAGATTATAAAAAACCGAGGAAATGTTTTTGTTGAAATAATTTCGGCTTGTAGCTTATAATAACGGCACATAAATAACAGATTTGTAGAATATCTAATTTCTCGGTGCAGTAAAATTGATCTAAGAGTTAATAGGACTTGCATCACATCAGGTGGGCAAAGACAGTTTTCGGGAATTATTGGTTCTTGAACGACAAAGAATATTTTGAAAATTTATTTTAATTTGCGACTCTGATTTAGTAATAGCAATACTGTCATTTGCCTGGAAGTGGATCGCAAGAAGTTTGGATAAAATCACCAACTACCTGCACCTCATGCAATTACTCAGGCCACAAAACAAAATACCACAACTCAAATCAAATATGTGTTGCCGTTAAGAATTCCCGGAACAAAAATTCTCTTTGTTTCTTATTACAAACATGAATTACATTTTTAAAATATGTATATAAATACTTTATATGTATTAACAGTTACAATATATTTATTTATTAATCAAGTGCAACCATATTATGACTGCATTTAAGTATATTTAAAAAATGTATGTATATATCGATAATATATAAAAATTGAGTAATTTATAATCATATATGCACTGTGACACCCTCCAATTTATATTTGTTGAGTTGAGTGGGTGTTTTCCTGCATTTTCGTACCCCTTTTACTTAAATAATGATGACAGGCAACAGCTGACGAATGACAAGTATATATATATATATATATATATATATATACTTTTATGGTTTATAATATAGTAGATAAGACAGTTAAATTATCTCACTAGCGCTATCATAAATTTAATCTGGACAAAATTTTAAATATTCTTATTCTAAATTCTTATCACTTGCATTTAATTTAAAAAAACTATTAAAATGAGGTTGACAAGGATTAAATATGTCATTAATAATTGACGTGTTAAATTATGAAGTAAGAAAATTATTTATTGAAAAAAGTCAGTAATAACTTATTGGCCTTTTTAAAATTTATGTTACGTGGGTTATCTTCAAATATAGAAATAATTTTAATTTTTTACAAATTATTAAAGATAAATTAATAATTCGATAGAAAAATTGATTTATACCAAATTAACTGTTTAGGTTTGCAATTCTTGTTGCAATGGTAAAATCAAACGCTCATCAAAAGCGCACTTTAATGAACATACTAATAATTAAAAATATTAAAAGGTTCGTAATCCCACTCCCACTTCGCTCACCGCTCTGCCTCTCGGGAAATGTTACGTCCGACCGCTCGTCGCTCGCCGCTTTCATCCTGTACATGCATAAACGCTTCAACAGCACAACTCTTATATTCAGAATTGATTTGCCCTAGCTCAAGAAATGGATCGGAGTCATTCAAATAAGTTTCCGAAAACACCCGCACGCGCAACACAAGATTACGTCAGCAGTGGTTCTTTCGAGTTTTTCAGGAAAATATAAACAAAGAATAAGAAACTGTACGAACAACACATAATTTTTAAATTAAATTAAATTACAAAAGTTAGAGAATATTTCAATTAAAATATAAACGAGAAATTACGCAAAGCAATGTAAGTATTGAAACCGTGAGCGAGAGTAGACGTTTAGTTTCAGGGAGAGAGAGATAAACACTTACCTCCCGTGGACGGTGGAACAATGGTGTGGCGTCGGCGTCTCGCCCATGTAAAATACCTTCCTCAGGAGCCGCGGCGCATGCGCGCTACAAGATCGCGTCGCCAAATTAGTGTCGAAATAAAATAAATAAATCCCATTGGCTGCTGAATACATTACAAAACTCAACAAAAAATAAACAAAATAATTATTCTAGTAAAAATGTGCACAAAACAAAAGGACGCAAAAATATAACATTTAAATAATGAAATACGGCTTCAAAATAATAGTTTAATTATACAAAAACTCTGCTCATCTACAGCATTTCGAGAATGTTAGAGAAAGTAAACAACACAAATAACTTACATAAATGAGTGAATAAAGTGAAACTCGTTCAATTATAAAAGAAAGAATCCACAAATAATGATCGAGACGATTGTAAAAAGCTGCCGAAATACGTAAATTAACGCGTATATTTTGTTACCATTTTTATTTCAAAGGAACAATGTAATGTATTAATTATCTTTTGCGGACAGTTATAATTTCCTTTGGATCACCCGGTCGAGAAACGTTGACCTAAAGAAATTTTCGATTAATGAATTTTCTGTACACTCTTTTGTTTGTTCGTTTCATGCGCAGAGAGAACGTCAGGTTCCAAGCCGCAGCTACAACAAGAGAAATATCCTTTCTTTCTTTCTTTCTTTCTTTCTTTCTTTCTTTCTTTCTTTCTTTCTTTCTTTCTTTCTTTCTTTCTTTCTTTCTTTCTTTCTTTCTTTCTTTCTTTCTTTCTTTCTTTCTTTCTTTCTTTCTTTCTTTCTTTCTTTCTTTCTTCTTTCTTCCTCTCTTTCTTTCTTTCTTTCTTTCTTTCTTTCTTTCTTTCTCTTTCTTTCTTTCTTTCTTTCTTTCTTTCTTTCTTTCTTTCTTTCTTTCTTTCTTTCTTTCTTTCTTTCTTTCTTTCTTTCTTTCTTTCTTTCTTTCTTTCTTTCTTTCTTTCTTTCTTTCTTTCTTTCTTTCTTTCTTTTTCTTTCTTTCTTTCTTTCTTTCTTTCTTTCTTTCTTTCTTTCTTTCTTTCTTTCTTTCTTTCTTTCTTTCTTTCTTTCTTTCTTTCTTTCTTTCTTTCTTTCTTTCATGAGGCTGATCCTGAAACAGGCAACTTCCCTTTAAGGGTATTGAAAAGGGGGGATGCGGAAGGTAGCCAAGGGTTGACTAGGGCCTCCGGGTTGTGGTTTAAGGATCCTATCCAGTGTTTCATCTAAAGAGATGCAGGGAAAACACTAGGAAACCTGCATCAGGTAGGTGGGGCATTGGCTACTCTTCTTACGACCTTCCGAATGATGGGAGACGAGTTTGCTGTGGGTACAGAGCATTCATTCCCTTCTCAACGTCTACAACAGTTTTAAGCTATGGTTTCCTAGGAAAGCGTTGTCCGTCAGTAGCGGATGTAACGCTGCACGCAGGACAATCCAGAGGTGTAAAGTTAGAACAACGTTAACTCTGACGTCAAACAGCAGCTAGAAAGAGGATTAATTACATAGTGGACTTGTATCCATGATACTTACAAATCTATGCACCATTACAAGAAAAATGATACTAAACAATATATACTTTAATGAATTTAAGCGGAACATATTTGATGCAGACCTAGCGTGTATATGTATATTATATATAGGGAAGCTTTTAAATGTTTTGTTGTTAATTTTATTTTTATTATTATTATTAACGTAACTTATTATAATTTTTTAATTAAATTATATTAGGAATACAGAACGTGAACTTAAATTAGCTGTTACTACGACATTGGACATTTCATTAACAAAACTATATTTATCCCTTTTATTTATACAGATATGTTCATTTCACATTGGAAAAATTTTAGAAAATTTAACTATTATTACAATAAATATCGAGCCTCGAAAGATGGATTAAATTTCATTAGTATAATTATGGGATATTTTAAACTGATTTTTAAAGGCAAATATTATATATTTTACTAAACTTCTAAAATTATTTACATTATTAACGTTAGTTTTACATTGCCAAATTCATTAAAAAAATATAAGTTTCCGTTTTATTTACATAGTTTAGTTCACTTCACACTGGGGAAAAATTATCGAAAATTTAATAATTGTTACAAAAAGGAATGAGTCTTGAAGAATGGAGCAATCATTGATAATTTAAATTGTTGTGGGAAGAAATACCAAGTATAAGACTATCCCAGAGACCTGAAAGGTTACCTATTAGTATTAGTTACACAGGTTCAACTCTTCAAATCCTCATTACTTACTAAGTGTGGACTTCAATCGATTTTATTGTATTCTGTACATATCGATTCTACGCACAATAACAAGAAATTATAATAAATAATGTAATCAATTATTGTACTGTAATCGTAATATGATTTAATAAAAAATTAATTAATTTTTATAACAATCTTAAAGTAATTTTATCCGACTTAATAAAACACAAAGAATGGTCAAATGTCAGATATGGAATAATTAATTAGACTACGTTTGGTTTCTCAATTTTTTATTTCAGCTCCGTATTTTACAGGAACAACAGGAAATTTTTAAAAATTTAACTAAGGAACTGAGTACTTTCCCAAAGTTGGGGGACGAAACGTATTCTAAGTAAATTATTCCATTTCTCAGTTTTGACCTTTCTTTGAGTTTTATTCATGAGAATCCGATTGATAAATAGATTTTGCATAATATGAGGTGTTTTATTCCAGTAATTTAAGAATTAGAGTCATTTCTGATTCAGAAGCACACTTATTAATAATTTTTTGAACAAGAAGCAAATGAAGCATATCAGCAATAGCGCCTTACACCACAAGATTAACAGTAATCGGATACTAAGAAATCTTCCGGGGATGCAGGAAGTTCTCAGACGGAAACAATCCTTGCTATTTCAGAATTTCTTTTCCTAGGAGTTAGGTAAATAGGGAAAAAGTTAAAAATCTGCATTTAAAGAAGAACTCCCTCAACAAATATTGTTGTTTCATATTTGATTGTAGGAGACAAGCTTTTCTTGCACGAGAACTGGATGTAACTTTGTCCAAGACGTCAAACTCTAGATGATCTACCAAAAGTGATATGTAACTATCGAATATCTCGATTTCCATGGACCAGTGACAATACTGTTATTTCAGAATGTATGGCTGCTACAGGCAATACAGTACATTATGTACCTGACTGAATATTATATAACATTTAAAGTGCAGGAGAAGTCTTTGCTACAGGTTAAAGAATGCTGATAATGCACTTCAATTACACATTAAAAACTCAATCCCAATGTCCGGGCTAGAGTAGATTCCGCTCATATTTGAGAAATGTTTAAAAATTACTTAAACGGACCAGGGGAGTTGAAAGGCATCCTAAACATTAAATCACTATGGTTAGTGATTTTACTTCATGTCCCTATTTTATATAGGCTTAACTTTGAAATGACGTCCGTACTCTGGAGGAAAACATTGGAGAATAGTTTGTCATCGTCATCTAGGAAACCTTCCATCCCCATCTAGATGCACAGCCAACGTTTCTGTGACGTCATCATCCGTTGCTTTACGCCCGCTACTATTAGGGGAGTCAGAAGAAGACTTGGAAACGATAATAAATGGCATGAACGTTGTCCTGGAGAAACAATATTTTCTTGGTGCATTTCCTCGTGTTTTTGCGGTTCAAAACTAATTTTGTTTAATTTATATTGTGCCTGGTTCAGAAATGACAGACGCTTTTGTTGTCGCCGTTTTGCACGTGCTTCAGGTATATACGATTCTCTAAATTATACAGAACTGTGTTGTTTGTATTATTTTCAAATTAACTGTATCGTGTTCAGTACATTTGGACCTACAAAGTAAGCTTCTATTTCCGTGCCTAATAATATTTTTTCGTGTGGTCTGTGTAACCCGAAGTCGTCCATTCGAAGAAGAAAAATCTTTTTTAGTAGGTTTATTTGTGCGTTTACACATAATGGTGTAGTTACTTTATATATATATATTACGAGTGGTGAGTGACGTAACATTTACCAATTGCAGCCTTTTACAATGCGATTTTTCTATTTACAAAGTTTGAGTTACAATATCTCGGTTTGGCATGCAGATAAAATCTGCATCATTTGATAGGTTTTCATAGTATCAAACTACAGAATAAATTTCAACTTTGTTATTTAACTCAAATTTGGTATATGAATTTCTTCAATATAGCAAGAAATGCTGTAGGAAATGTCAATATAATACTTTAATTATCTAGACACGCTAACTAAGAAAACTATTTTGATGGTAATAGAATATATTATATACCTGTTTGTGATAGATATTCTTGCATTATTATGTAATGTTTACTTCGAAAAGTGAAATGAAATACAGATAAAATACAGGTAAATAAAATAACAATGACATTTTTTTTCTCAACTGCATTAACATTACATTAATACAAAACTGTAAAATGTCTTTCAATCAATAATTAGTTTTTAATGATGATTTAAGAGCCATGATATATCTGGTCATCGTGGTGAATTCTTGGCGAGTATGTTGCTTCAATATATTTTTTATTGGTTCTTAAACAATGCATTCTTTTGTAATAAACTCCTTGGTTCTGGGGGACTGTCAAAATAAAATATGTCCCTTTTTGTTTTTATGATATACGTTGTTGATGACTGACCTTCATAAATGCTTGTGTGTCTTTATTTAGAAGCGTCAATGATACAACTTTCTGAAATTCACTTTCTGCTGCTGCTGCTGATGTATTCTAACATTTAACACAGTTTCTGATTGCTTTATAAAACAATAAAATGATGTAGTTCTTTTAATTTTTTTATTCATCCAGATGTTATCCGTCCCGCATTCACTTAGGTCACTCGCTCAACTTGGCGTGTTGCGTCCTTATCAGAGGGAATTGTACATACAAGAAAAATCACAACGTATTGTTTTATATATATATAGACATCAGATGTGTTTAGAATGTTTTGGCGAATGTGAAGCGACATAGTATAATGAAATATTTAATAGTAAATATAAATTAATGACAAATACAGAGTAGTGTGTATCCCATATTAATATTTCAGTGGCTATTGCATTAAGTTAGTTTTAAAAATACACCAAACAACGTATTCAAGTTGAAGAGGAAGATGATGTTAATACAGCCTTATCTGGAGTCTGAGCCGAATCTTATTTTTAAGTTACTTTATTGTATACACGGTGTCCCAAATGAAACAATACGGAAAATATATCTGCAAGTAACGAAAAATGCTCATTACACAAGTAGTAGGGTTAATTAGATGCATACATTATTTCGAGCTTTTAAGCTCATTATTGCAAGCTGCAAGTACAAACTTTTTTTTTAAAAAAAATGACAAGTTCATTTTCACCCCAAGAAACTTTATCGTCTTGATAACTTAATTTCAGATACCCCATAATTCACGTCTTACTCGAAAACTGCTCCAAAAACGAAGGATTAGGCTTGATACACTCTTCTACACTCCCCTAAAACGAGTAAAATATTGACAATTTGAGCGGTTGAATACATCCTGTCGTGAAGCTAAGTGAACTCTACTTCAATTGGCACTGAGTAGAGTAAAGCAATCCTCCAAGTACACGGAAAATTTTATGTTTATTTAAATTATAACAGTTTGATAATTCCGGTTAAGGAACAAACGTATGGAACAAATACCAACAGCAAGGCGACCTAAGGATGCTTGAACAGAGTTGTGGCTGAACATCACCTGTAAACGCTATCTACTTCCACACATGTTGGCACTATTTTATTTAGCGCCTTTTGTGCACCCTGGGTCACGCTAAATAGTCCCAAGCTTCAATTTAGCCACAGAACTCGTTTTGTGTCATTTTTCGAGTCTGCTCACCAACCAGAATCGTCAAATGTAAATAAGCATAAGATTTACAGACTACTTGGAGGATTGCTTTATTCTAATCAGAGCCAGTTCAACTAGGATTGAGTTGGAATCACGACAGGATGAAATTGTCTATATTTCACTCGTTTTAGGGGAGTGTAGAAGAGTTTTTGTGGCATTTGTCGAGTAAAATTAGTGGTGATGACATGAATGATGGTGGATTAACTCATCAAGACAAAAAAGTTTCATGGCGATAAAAAATGCGGTTGCCATTAAAAAAAAGAACTTCGCAGCTGGCAAGCATGAGGTTAGAAGCTCAAAATGATGAACGTATCGAATTAACCCCACTACTTGTGTCATGAATATTTTTTCCGTTCAGAGATATTTGGCCTTCTTCACTAATAAGTTCTCTGTTTAAAAATATTAAAATGATTTAATACTAAAAGACCGTTAACATAATTGAATCTGTAATTCAAAGATCTTCCTTATTACACAGAACTTGGTTGGTTATACTGACAGAAAGTTCTCAAGACTTTCAATCAACTTTCGGAAGAAATAATTTTATATCTTGAGATGAAAGATGAGAAAATTAAAATATATCGATTACCCTTTAGTGAGTAAAAGATCATGTATTTTTAGCAGATATTATAGGTAATATAAATAATATTAATAACACATCAATTAATAAGGAATATGTACGTTGAAGTAGCAAGTTTTGTACAATTATTGATTTTATTTAAAAATCGTCTACAAAAATAACGTTAATGACGTAATATTATTCTACGTGTGAGAAGATAAAAAATCACAAAATCAAAGTTGCTCATTTTCACAATATAGTGGGGTAAAATTGAAGAAATAGAAAACTAATGCGATCAACGTTATAATGATCTCAAAGATTTACAAATAAATTTGTCACTTTATACTGGGCGTTTTTCCTTTGAAGTTGCACTTCAATTCAACTGGAGTTAATTGATTTTCAGAGTTATTCGATTTTAAAAGACAAATATCGAGAAGTAGAAATTCCCAAACTATATTTTTATTTCGGTGAAAAATGACCAGAAATTTTATGCTATTTTGGGAGTAATTCGTGAGCAACTATTTTCATCCACGAAGTTAAATAAAACGATTAACAGATAAACATATATCTGCCACATTGAATCCAGATATTGGGAAACTAGTAGAAGGAAAGCGCTGCCAAGTTTCCGGTAACATAATTCATTTTACTTTATAAAATATAAATTAAACTAATGTTTAAATAAAAGCAATTAGTTTAATTTAATTTAATTACATAATTTATTTTAATTATTCCTGAAAATCACTTCAATTGATAATTTTGAGATGATTTGTAAACGTGATGTAGCCCTCGAAAATTTTAGCAGTTGCACGAAATGGCCCGGGTATTAATTGAGTTTGACAGACCTGATTTAAACGATGACATTTTCCACAAAGAGAGATTTCAAAATGGCATAACTTCAACTTTATTTGTGTGTTAATGAATATTTTCTAACCAGTGGAGTAGAGAAGTCACCCTGCAACTTAAACAACCAACATTAAATACAGCCCTGTACGTTGTCTCTTGACTTTGCATTCAACGTAATCAAGTGTTTACAGGTGTAATTTCAAGATAATCGTCCATATCGTGATTCTCTTCCGTTAAAGTCCCTGACTTAATTGCCACGGCAACATTCGTAATTACAATAACAGGAAAAACTTGAAGTGTTTGTACGCTTTACTTTTCGAAAATCCTCATCAATGTCCACCCACACTCGACACGGCTCCTGAAAAATGTTCAATATACAGCACAACACACTTCATCACAAAAACGTACATCAAATAATTCTTTCAGAAAATATAAATACAGTTTGCTCAAAACTTACATGTTTTACAAACTAAAAATCGAATATATCAATAAAACTATTTTCAATTTTATTAAAAATAACGTCTGACATAGGTCAACAATTTTATTCAATAGAACTCAACATTTCACCTACATTTATTTTTTCAACAGTGCAACTTATATTAATATAGATGTCGCATTATCAATGTAAAAAATCATAAATTTATTATATATATTGTTTTTATCTGACGAGGAAATATGATTATATATATACTGTGGCGGACCAATGACCGCCACTGCGTCACGTATTTTTTTGGCATATTTCCCTATCCTTTCTACACCCAATAATAGAATTTTTTCATTAAAAATCGAACTTCTATCTCTAAATTTCTGAAATTACCCTCTATTTTCAATAGTTCGTTTCCGAATTATTTTCTAAAGAATGTTTATCGCATTTTTATCCCAAATATTTCCTTAGTTTTCATTGTACTTATCTTTTCCAATACATCCAATTGTCGCGATAAACAGATGGCCAGAGTTACAGATAACTTGATCTATGGCATCTTTTTATTTTTCACATTGTCCATTTCTCTATCTCGAGAATGATTTTAATTAGTTTTCTACGCAGTTGATCTGTAATTATTGAGATATTTCCAGAATATTCCAACATAGGCTCCGCCCAATATCGATTGCAGAGCCCTCAATTTATTCTTTTCTTGACATTTTTTATACCTATCGACGCAGAAAACTATTTCATGATTTACTGTCTAATTTACTTTCTTTTAATTCGTTCTATTCTCTTAGAATTAACATTTTTAGAAGCTTAATCATCTCCTTCACTTTTTTAATTAATTTTTTTACAGTCGCATAAACAAAAAAGTCATTAGCGACTTATACGAAATTACAATATCCGTTACATTTTTCGACTTCAAATTAACAATCCTTTACTTTTCACCCCCCACTATTTTTCATCTGAGGAGAGTCCTAGTCGGCAATTAGTCCAAAGGCTTTTGCTTTCGCTAAGCATCCGACCACCCGCGGAAGGAACAGCGCCTTGATCCCATCACGAGACTGTCGCTAGCCTGTCCGGAATTCCTGACACTTCTACGCCTACGTTGAGACGATTTCTTGGAAAGCGGCGCATCTGCTAATCAGGTGAACTTATTCATGAACTTGAAATTGCTAACCGATGGTGTATATTTTTGTTAAGGTCGCCGTGGTCACGCGTATACCGCCCTCTATATGATACGAGTGTCGACACTGATCAGATGTTCTACCTTGAAGTGTGTAAATAGCAACACCATTTTCACTATTGATTTTTCATAGACTATCGCGTATATCATTGTGAGTAAAGTCGCACTTCACAATTTCTTATTTCACATGCTAGAGAAGAGTGTATTTTTCAAGAACACTATATTACATAAATTCTCTTTCTCACTGAAGATTTTCATTTTAATTTAATATTATTTTAGTTCAAGCTATTTTTGTTATGTTAAATTATCATCACTGTATATGAAGTGTTTTCTATATGACTTTTGCATTGAGTAACGATAACAGAAGGACAAGATCCTAAATTTTCATTTTGTGTAATATTTACGTACTTGTTGTTGTTGTGGTATTCAGTCCTAAGACTGGTCTGATGCAACCCTCCAAAATAACCTGTCTTGTGCAATACGTTTCAATTAGGAATAACTATCACATCGCACACCCTCCATAATCTGCTTGGCGAATTCCATGCTTGCCCTCCCTCTTCTGTTCTTACACCACCCAATTCCCTCTAAAGCTAATTAAACAAGACCCTCATGTCTTAAAACGTGGCGTATTAATCTATCCCTTCTCTTAGTCAACGGTCCTCCATATTTTCGCTCTTCCCCTATTCTGTTAAGAATAGTGAATAATGATTCTATCCACCCATCTCATTCGCCTATGGCACCACATTTCAAAGGCTTCTATTCTTTTCCTTTCCGCAATTCATATCGTCCACATTTCGCACCCATATAACGCCACGCTCCATACCAACATATTCACTAACGATTTCCTAATATTCACACTTATATTACCCCTAAGTAAATTCCTCTTTTTCGCAAACATCTTCCTTGCCTGTGCTATCCTACTCTAGTTATTACACTGCCCAAGTAGCAGAATTCCTTAACTTCTTCAAAACATAACTTCCTAATGTAAGAGCCTTCGTTATTCCACTTTTTGCCCATACTATACTCCATTACCTTGGTTTTCCCTCTATTAATCCTCATATTGAACTACTTCTCTAGGACAACATTCATGCTATTTATTATGGTTTCCAAGTCTTCTGACTCCCTTAATACTACAATATCAGCAGCAAACCATACAGTTTTTATTTCTTCTCCTTGCAGTATGATGCCTTTTCCATATTCCGTTTTAGCTATCTCCATTGTGTGCTCTATATATAAGTTAAACAGCAGACTGTATCCTTGTCTTATTCATTTCTTGATTACGGCTTTATTTTTTTGATCTTCTATTCTATTATTTTAAAAATTACTTTAAAGTTGTTCCCATGTTAAAAATTTATTAGTAAATTAAAACAGACTATTAACATTGTTCTAAATAAACATTTTAGTATTTTAAAGAGAAATTCGTGTTTATTCCTCGTTTGCAAATGTACATTATCTTCTGTGGCAGTGTAAAAACCAGCTCTACTATAAAATTATTTATTTAAACTAACTCAGTGTCATAACTAACGCAAAGCAATGACTTTACTTATACAGATTAATTTCACTCAGGAGTGATTCAACAATTGACAAAAGGGAAATTTAAACAGAAATCATTTAGCCCCATAGTCCACTCCTCCACAAGGCTCCATGGAATAACATTCAGATTGTTGATACAATGAAGTATTTTCCTCCTGGATAAATTACAATTTAAGATCCAAAACTGAAACTTCGCAAGTAACAGGTCTGCCTCCCCCTTCCAACGATTTTCCACCTTTCTTACTTCTCTTATGTAGATATTTTCTCCACGTGGAAAAAAAAATTGATTCCATTTACAATTGGTTTGTAAATTGGAATCATACTCAAAATGATAAAAATTTTTCCTATATAGGCTAAATCCTACCAAAATCCAAGTCTTTTCGGCACAAAAAATTTAGACGGTAATTCAGAAACCTGTTTTTTGAATAGTCCATAATTAATGTTTGCAGTATTTTAAATATAGTACGCTAATTTAAGTTCTTCTTAATTTGTATTAATAACTTCTTATATTCAAACCCTTAATACTTATTGATTTTAATTTTTTATTTATCTTCACATACAATGGTACTTATTTATAGATCCTGATCATTAAATTGGCATATTAGCACCAATTACAGCTTTCCCATTTTTTTTAAAATTCATTGCTTTTGCTTAGTTTGTTTGTAAGTAAATACTTTCAAGTAACCTCCTTTTGAATATATTTTTTCCACTTGTAAAATTTGTAATATTTTCAAAATCCATCTGATATTTTAACTTCTTACAATGAGTAGATAACTCAATTTTTAGACAATTTTTGAGATTGTACATCCTCCCACCTATTCCCATTCCTGTGTGCCCTGTATATTTAAATGGGCAATTTGCACGACTTACCCTGTTTGAATACATAATCAAACAGATTGTCCTACAAATCACCATACCACTCTGTTACATTATTAACTGCTCACTCTCCACAGATCTTTTTCTTGATTTACTCTACAAAAAAGGATGCAAAAAAGATATAAACAATTACCGGCACATCTCTATTCTCTCTAGCTCATCGAAGGTCTTGGAAAAAGTTGATAGTATAAAAGTAACTTCAATTCTCGAATAAAATGGATTATTAAGCTTGCACCAATATGGTTTTGGGAAGAATAGGTCCATTTCTAAAGCTGTTTGTGCTTTCACTAATAAAATTATGGATGCTTTCAATAAAAAACAATATGAAGTGAGAATATTTATTGACCTGTCAAAGATATTTGATCTTTTTGATCTCACACTATTACTAACCAAACTGGATCACCATGGGATTAGAGGAACCTGCAACATTTGGTTTAAATCATATCTAGACAATTGAAGATAGTTTGTAGAACTAATCTCTACCACCAGTACTAAAATACACTCTAGTACTCTAGTCCTAAACTAGTAAAATGTGGGACCCCACAGGGCTCTAATCTTGGTCCAGTCCTGTTTCTTATCTTCATAAATGATCTCCCTAACAACATACCCTCATCTTTATCTGTTTTATTTGCAGATGATAGCAACTTACTTTTCACAGCAGACTCTAGATTAGCTTTGCAAACTGATATCTCTCAAACAAATAGATTTTTAATCAACTGGCTTTATCATAACAAACTATTACTAAATACTGGGAAAACAGTCCATCTAGTCTTTAACTCATCCAGTTTGTACCCAAAATAAATTGGTCGACTTATGCTTGAAGATTATTAATATAGCACAACCATCTACAGATACTAAAATTTTAGGAATATAGATTGACCAGAATTTTAAGTGGTATGTGCTTAAAGAACACATACTTAATAAACTCAGTAAAATCTGCTATGGATTTAGAATACTGAGCTGAGTATGTGACTTTAATGCATTAAGAGCAGCCTTTGGAATTATATTTTGAGGCTTTTCCCACAACAAAATTTTCATTATGCTAAAGAGAATAATAAAAATCATAAAAGGAGGTCCCCGATCAGCTCCATTATTTGAAGATCAGCGCCATTATTTGAAGAACTTTCTGATGAAGGGGGCGGTAACTCTGAAAATTTAGAACTCCAAACCTCACAAGGTGTCTACCATCTATGAACCTCAGGTAAGTCACCTACTTTTAGTTCTCTCTTTCCCTTCCTTATAAATTGTTTTAGTTATATATATATATATATATATATATAGACTGAAAATGTTTGGTTGGTCATACTCGATGTGGTGGCGGAGACGGTACGACGCATGTCACGGCTCTAGTGGTTGTTACACAGCTGGTTTAGTGCACCCAGGTTCTATTTTTCTTTCTATCCATTATCCATTGTGTAACTTCATCATTTCTCCAATATATGGTAATGAAAAAACGCGGATTTTGGTGATATTGTGGCGTTATGAGGCACAGTTCAGTCTACAACAAGAGGTTATTACGTTTTAAGTTTTGTGTGCTACAAGCGAGGCCAACAACAATGTCAAATTGGCTGAAAGCAGGTGAACCCCCGATGGGGATCCCCTGCGGGAAACTCCCTCAAGGCGTGTGGAAAAATGGTGGTGTGTGAAAAAGACCGATGGCGGGGAACCCCGAAATTTTATGAAATAAACCGCTGGCGGGGGACCCCGGAATTTTGTGAAGAACCGAATTGTGTAAGAGAACCGAAGGCCGGGAACTCCCTAGTGAGAATTTAAAAGGGGAGCCGTTCGGTGGCTCATGGCCAGACGTGAGAGGTGGTCAGACGTGCTCAGATGCTGTCAGAGTTCAGACGTGGTAAGATGTGAGATTTTTGCAGAGGAGATGTAGTCAGATGTTTGGAGAAAGCAGATGAGTTGCGGAGAGGACGGACGACGGATCAAAAAGCAGATGAGTTGGGGAGAGGACGGACGATGGATCTGTCAGATGTTTGCAAAAAGCAGATGAGTTGGACCTGGTTCATACTACCTTCATTGGTGTAAAAATCCTGCCCGACGCCAGAGACACACGAAACATTCGTGAAGTTGGATGTTTGTAGGCCCAGTAATTGTGGGTAAGTTCTTAATAGCTGTGAAACTTGCTCATTGTGCTGATTGAATAATATTTAAATGATTTTTTTCTATTTTCAGTAACTGCATACTCCACTTCTCGAGAGACCCAAAATCCCCTGAGATAATGGCTCATGTAATCACTTTAAATTGATAAATGTAAAATTTTCAAATTGATTAAAATTTGTTCAATTGATAAATTTTTTTTATTCCCTATTAAAAGGGCTGGAAAGAGACAAAGTTGGTGACTTACCTGGATGTAAACTACAAATTAATGAAACGTTTGTAACGTGATGAAGTCACAGTTTTTTTGGATATTAGGATAGTAAGTAAGGATAGTAAATGAGGGAGAAAGATAGGAAATACGCTATGAAACATATGTTTGGCACAGAATTGTGCTCAGGGAAAGAGATATGTCAAGCGTAGAGAAGAAAGGAAGAAAGCCTGAAAATATTTGGCGCCGCCGGGACATATATATATGTCCCGGCGGCGCCAAATATTTATATATATATATATGAGTTGCCTTGATATAACCTTGATATATGTGTATGTTGAGATGTGTGTGTATGTGGATGTATTAATATAAGGTTGTGTTTGTGTTAACATGGGGTGTTCATATGCATCTCCACAGACCCCATCAATTCTTTGCCTCTTCCTGAGCCCTCATAGAAAGAGAACATTGGTGGAATGGGTGGGTCTATTGTTTATGAGTAAAAGCTAGCCACTCAGAAATTTTTGTTTGCTGAGTTGATGGCTAGCTGTCACTGGGAATGTTTTCCTACCCTTCTGATGCTTCCAAAAATTCAATAATCTCGAATCGTTCATGGCTGCCATCTGTGAACTTCAGGTAAGTCACCAACTTTGTCTCTTTCCAGCCCTTTTAATTGTTATAAATGTATTGGAACATGTAAAGTACCAGCCGATTGTCGATATGTGCGCTAACACAGAAGCTGACTGATTGTTGAGCTGCTAACGTCAATGGTGCTACAAATGGCTGACATTGTGTGAGATTTTACAGACCTGCGATTGGTTGATGAGGTAATCTGACCATGATTTTGCAGGTCAGTGCAAGTCAAGAGCTGTCGTGTTCAGACAGTCATTGGTGGTGTTGTGGAGAAGTAAGATGTGTTTCATGGACTGTGAAGTTTAGCAGCCATGAGGTGTAAAAAGGCTTAATAAAGGCTAGCGAGTAAGCCACTAATAATTGGTGCTAGGTGTAGAGTCAAATAATGTTTAGTACCAAACAGTCATTTTTGGATAATTGAGTTAAAGACGAGTGATTGAATGAAAGATTGAATGAGTGACCACACCCCACTTTAGATTATCCATTCTATGTGCTGATTTGAATTAAACTAATATTAATCTTTTGGTGTTTTTCTGTGTAAAAACTACCTGGTGCTCTATAATATTCCTTGTCCGAGGACAAAATGCAATATGAACGCAGAACTGAGCGGCACACAGAAACAACAAGTGGAAAGAGATATCTGTCGACTTTTATTTATGATTATTCACATTTTACCATTGTAAGCCTGCTAAAATCGAGGGCTGAGGAGCCTCATGCTGTGAAAGAATATATTACTGCCATGTCAAATAGGTTTTGCAGACGTAAGGTTTGGTAGAAAACCTATTACATTGTGTACAGAAAACAAGGAGTATGTGTCTTATGAGTTAGAAGAGTTTCTTTGGGAGGAAGTAATCTAGCACAAGATGACTGTACCCTATACACTGCAACAAAATGGTGTGGCAGAGAGGAAGAATTGCACAGAATCAGACAAGTGCATGCTGCTAGATGCAGGTGTACATAATTGTTTCTGGGGAGAGGCAGTTCTGACTGCATCATATCTATAGAACTGTACATCAAGTTGGATTGTTGAGAAAACACTATTGTAGCAGTTTTTAGGAGAGAAACCTGATCCCAGTCATGTCCGGATATTTGGACCTAAACAAAGCAAAAAGAAATGGAACAATAGAGCTGGAGATAGTGTTCTAGTAGGATATGATGGAAATACAAATGGTTATAGAATACAAAGGGCAACAACTAGTTGTGTTTGGATTGGCTGTTCAGTAAAAATCATTGAAAAAGATAGCAGAAATACAGAGAGGAAGCAACAAAACCAAATGGAAGTGTTGATGTGAATTTGAGAGTTCCAGAAGCCAGTAATGAATCACTTGATGACCTCATAGTTAAAACACAAAATAATTTGTCCAATTACAAAAATGTCGTTGCTCAACCAGACTCGCATGAAGTTGAGGAAAATAATCTTCACTATGTAAAATAAAGGTGTGCCTACAAAAAGGCTGTCAAAAGGTTGATGTGTCATACGTTAAAGAACAAAATTCTAGAAATGAGCTATTGGCACTACACAAGAGCAGCAGAAATGGATTGTGACTGTAGAAGAAGAAATAATATTAAGTTTGGGAATTTTGAACCTGTTATCAAACATGCAACTATTCGGTCATTGTTAATTGTGGCAGCAGAGAAAAATTGCATGTGCCACAATTGGCCATAAAAAGTGCATATTTAAATGATTGTCTAGATGAGGATATATTTATGAAGCGCTCAGAAGGTTTAGAGGTGCCAGGGCACAAAAACAATGTATTAAAGCAGTGTTTGAATGGAGCAATGTGAAGTGCTAAATCATATGGGATTTCAACATTGAGGTGCCAATCAGTGCCTGTTACAAGAAACAAGAATGAGGCATATATTATCTGTGTGCTGCTCTATGTGGATGATTTTTTATTGCCAGTGCATCTCCAGAGTAAACTGCTGAAGTTGGCAGAGAAATTGGTAGGCAGTTTGAAATTAAAGGCTTGGGAAGTATGAGTCACTATCTGGTACTTGAAGAGAAACATGAAGCCGATGGTTCATTTCTCCTCAGTCAGCGGTCAAAATTAGAGATTGTTAGAAAGTTATGGCTTATTAGAACAAAGACCAGGTAGCAATTCCTAAGGAAACTGGTTTTCTGTCTGAAGAAGTAAAAGACAGTCCAAAGCTTCCAAATAATACACATTATAGGCAGTTGTACTTTACACAGCCATTATATCAATGCCAGACATAGCAGCAGCAGTAGTATTTTTTATGTAGGAGTATAAAATTCAATGAGACTGTAAAGTTAAAAAGTATTATCTTGCCACCACAATTAGCATGAGGTTACAACTGCCATCATGTGGAACCCATGAATTTTTTAGTGCGGATTGGGCAGGAGACATTACAAAGTCAATGAGTGGTTGTGTGTTCCTGTGGTCATGTCCTCTACTGAGGCAGAAAAATGGTAGCTACATCATTTTCAAGCAGGGAGTTGTGATTGAGGCAGCTTTTTAACAACATAACAATGCTTCTGCCAGGTCCAACTACTATATATGAAGGCAACCAAGGGTATATTAACCTATAAATAAATATCATGATCTATTGCACATTATACAAAGTAGCACTCTGTGATATGAATTGTGTGTATTTTTGTATTAAGTATGTATTTTCATTCGATAACTTGGATTGTTGGTTTGAAGAAATGAATACTTACAAAATAACAGCAGACTAGGAGGTGCCCTCAGGGAATATTGAGAAGTATTTAATTGATCAGAGCACTTTATGGGAAGTAATATTTTAGAAAAGGGCAAAGACATTAGTGTGAATCAGAATGAAAGGGTGTTTGCATGACAGAGACACAGGTTCACATTACTGAAACATGACGTAACAACTATGTGACAACTTGTAAAGGGAGGCACAGTTTGAGAAGTGTTAGCAACGGTAATGATGAACTTCAAACAGCTGTAATAGGGAAAGTGAATTTCAAAGTTAGTTAAGGTGTTAAGAGCTGGACTGTAGACACTGAATAGCGGAGCATGAGAAACGTGGCCAGCAGCTCCTTGACTGTAGCCCATGAGAAACGCTATGTCAGCATTCCCCTCTATGGAAGCTCCTAGACGCTGCATTCTTCCTTTGTACTGTTAACTCGATTCTTAAAATTGCTGCATTTGGGAATAAACTCTTTCCTATTTAGACTTGGCGTTCTTTATTGAACAATACCCACAATCAAGCTATCCACTGGTCAACTCCAGGGTTGACCCTTTCCCAAGACTACCAAAGAATCCTCCTTTCCTATCCAAGTATCCTATCAAGAGAAATCGTTTCCTATTTCCTGTAATACTCATCAGAGTCACGTGATGGGTGTTACACAGCCATTGGGAGTGAATACATGGAAATTTTGCAACAAGTGCTGTGCAGAATAGTTGAGGAGGCCAGAGAAATTGTGTTATGATGTTTGAAAGTTAGAGGATTCAAGATGGACATCATTAATGCTGTTGATGTGTTTATTTCTTTAAACAAGTGAAAAGTAATATTAACTTTGAGAAGGGTTTGGTGCCTGGACAGGCAAAGAGGTTAAATTTAATTGAAGATAATAACGATGAGTATCTCAAAAAATAATGGAGAAAGAAAATGAAGGTGGAGAAACACAGTCGTTTAACTTAATTAACTTAGTCCCATATTTCAAAACAAAGAATTAGATCTCTGAAAGAAAATTGAGAGAAATTTGCTGGAGAAGAGTATAGAAGTAGATTTTAGACCTGTTATATTAGTTACATGTAGGAGAAATATAGATGTGAGGTAGTGACATGTAGACATTAGTGGTAAATTCAGGGTGAAAATTAAGGGTAAGCTGGCAATTAGTATTTGTTTAATTTGTTTCAGATCACTGATTATGGCAGTTATATTTTTGAATACCATTGACATAGAACTAGATTAGTATTGTTGGCAGTTATAGGTATTTTCTTGAGTTCTGTGATAATAAGGTATTTCAGGATGTGTGGATTACATATTTTCAGGACACTACATTCATTCACAAATAAATAAAGGCATTGCAGGAGAATTTTATTATTTTTCAAAAAATGTGTTATATCTGTTAATCGCGTCTTTCTTTGTTAATCTTTTTGTTTTGTGCAATATCTTTGTCTGCGATAATATCTTTAGTGCGGTAGCTACGAATAAATCGGAGTAATAAAACAGTGATCGTAATTGTTTTATTCTATATATTCCCAATACACGACAAAATGTGTATGATATATATTATGGTAGTCATTTTTGATACCCCCTATTTGATTTGAGTCATTTGCCAGCAGCATAGATATAGTTAATTATAATAAGTGTAAATAATGATCTTGTGGTATTTTATTTTTATTTTATTTTACTGTAAATGTGATAAGATGTGAAAAGACAGTGA
This sequence comes from Eucriotettix oculatus, assembly GCA_034510155.1. Taxonomy (NCBI): domain Eukaryota; kingdom Metazoa; phylum Arthropoda; class Insecta; order Orthoptera; family Tetrigidae; genus Eucriotettix; species Eucriotettix oculatus. The sequence continues at coordinate 214,539,909 of CM067377.1, read as the reverse complement.
AAGAGAAAAGACAATTTATTAATATTTATATGAATTTTGTTTTGAGAACCTTCAAGAAATGTGAAATTAGGGGCAGCAATTGACAGATGTCACTGTCAATGTGGTACTCTGATTGATTAATATTTAGTGGGTTTGAAGAACTCACAAAAGTTATATCAAAGTGCTGGGACATGTGAACAAGAGTGCCAGTGATGTGGGGACTGATGTTCTTCGTGAAGTCAGTCAAGGACATATTAACTCATTCAAGGGCAGTGTGGTGGAATGCATATTTTGCCTGGTTTATTCGAGGTAGCAGCCTAAGACAACAGAACATATATCAGTATAATCTTTCTTTTATTAAATCTGCTATTTAGAGACTTGAATTCTCTGTTAAACCTCTAAAGAAAATTATATTATTATACCACTTATAACCTAATAATATGTTCAGAAATCACATGAGCATTTAGATAAAAGGACTTTAAAAGTATTGTGATTGTTTTTATTGATCTATGTTAAAGTAATCCATGTTGTGTAAACATGTAATTCAATGTATTAATCCATGTCATACAAGTTTTTCAGCTAAATGAAATTATATTGTGCCTATATAACCATAGAATTGCAAGATATTACAGTTGGTAGTAAAAAGGAAACAGGTCCTACAAAAGTTGTGGCATTGTTACAAATTTGATTTATTTGGCAAGACAGAAAAAAATAGTGATATTTGTATTTCTGCCAAGATAGGCTGTAACCAATAAACAGATCATAGCACAGTTAATGCAGAAATGAGGTTTGTTATGATTGTACAAAGCTCACCTGATTCAATATTTCATTCCTAATGAGAAAAAAGTAGCAACATTAATCATGCTAGTCAGTTCTGAAGTGTATAAAATCTTAAATGATTTGTGCGATCCTGTTTCTACACAAGATAACACATACAAAGAATTATGTACAATTTTGAAAAAACAGTTCACTCCTAAGGTTTCTGTGTACAAAGAAAGACTCGAACTTTACAACTTAAATCAAGAAACAGTTAATCAGTGGTTTGTGAGGCTAAAAAGTAAAGCTGTGAATTGCAAATTTGGAACATTACTGGAAAGTGTACTCAAAGATAAATTTGTAACGGGATTACGATGAGGACCATGTTAGATCGCATTTGTGAAGAAGAACGTACAACAACTTTAGAAGGCATTTTAGATGTGGCTGGGAAGAAAGAAGCAGCCGTTATGTTTTCAAGGCAGACAAATACATCAATGCATAAAATACAAATTACATCGAAGGTCGATGAAAGAAGAATTAAAAATCTCAAGAATTCGTTCAGTGTGTCAAAGGGACAGAAACAATGCAACCATTGTGGGGCCATTCAACATGACTTTTCAAAATGTAAATATAAAGAATATATATGTAAAATTTGTAAAACGAAAGGACATTTGGCGAAAGTTTGTAGGTAAAAGAAAAATGTTTTCAAGCAAAAATTTGCCAATTTATTTGATGGTTAATTAGGATGTTGCAATGGTGGGAAGGTAGAACTTGGTTTAAAAGAGAAAGCCAAGCCAATTTATTTTAAACCTCAAAAATTCCGTTTGTTTTGAAGGGCAAAGTTAGCAAAGAACTGGACAAACTAGAAAAAGAGGGAATAATAACAAAGACAGACATGAGTGATTGGGGAACACCGATTGTTCCAATCATCAAATCAAATGGAAACGTCAGGATTTGTGGAGATTACAAAGTGACAATTAACAAATTCATTGAAGAAGTGAAGGAACCACAACATTGTATAGAAGAAATTTTTGCAGAATTGAGTGGAGGTGATGAAGTTGGATCTTTTATCAGCATATAATCAACTAGAAGTGACGGAAGAAACCAAAAAAATACTAGTGTGGAGTTCACACTGTCAATAGATTACCCTTTGGTCAAAAACCAGCTTCAGCTATCTTTCAATGGAGAATGAGGCAGGTTTTGTAAGGCACAATAGGAACTGTTTTTTATATGGATGACATCATTGTTACAGGAAGGAACATTTGGAAAATTTGACTGAAGTTTTCTGTTGACTGTCACATGCAGGGTTCAAATTAAACTTGACCAAGTGTAAATTTTTTCAATAGGAAATCAGGTTCTTAGGTTACTGAATTAATAAAAACAGGCTGTTCAAGGATGAAAAAAAAAATTGAAGTCATACTAAAAGCACCATTTCCGAAAAATCCAATGCAGGCCAAGGCATTTGTAGAAATGGTTAATTATTATGGGAAGTTCATTCCAAGGTTATCGGAAATATTATCACCACTCTACAAACTACAAGACACAAAATCATTCAATTGGACAATGGAATGCGAAGAAGCATTCAACCACACTAAGCAAGAAATCACATCGGACAGAAATCTGATCCATTACGATCCAAAGTTACCATAAAAGCTAGTCTGTGATGCATCAAATGAGGGCATTGGAGCAGCTTTATTACATATTTTACCAGATGGTATAGAAAAACCAATTTCTTTAGCATCCAGAATATTACAAACATCAAAGAAAAACTATGCAGTGATTCATAAAGAAGCATTAGCTATTTACTGGGGTGTATGCAAGTTTTACCAATACTTGATGTGAAATAAATTTATTCTGCCCTCTGATCATAAACCATTGAACGCATTGTTTGGAGAAAACAGAGGCAGCAGGAATATTGCAACAATGGGTGTTATTTCTCAGTGGATTCGATTACAAATCCTAACACATCAAAGGAAAAGACAATGGCACAGCAGATCGGTTGTAAAGATTACCACTCAATGCAAAGGAAACAATGGGAGGAGAACAACTATTTACACTTCATTTGTGAAGTGTAAACAACAACAAAAAAAAAAATGTGTGGATTAAGAAATGAGCAAGGTGTATATGTATACATGTGAAGGGTGGCCAATTAAAGAAGTTGATGAACTGAAACATTATCACCATCGTGCCAATAAATCGAGCATCGAAAAAGGAATCACATTGTGGGGCTATCAAGTGTTGATTCCGCACAAAATGCGAAATCTTCTATTACAAGAACTTCTTGGAGCTCATTTAGGAATGAACAAAATGAAAGCAATTGCTAGGCAGTATTTCTGGTGGCCGAAATTGGACAGCAACATAGAGAAATTTGTCAGAAATTGTGATCTTTGTAGGATGTTTGCGAAAAACCCAGAGAAATCCAGCCTAGAAAAGTTTCCATAAGCGAAAAAGATGTTCAAGAGAGTTCACATTGAGTTTTTAGGCCCAGTACTAGGCAAGGTTTATTTTATATTAATAGAAGCATATGTGAGATGTTGAATACAAATTTGGAAAATACTATTGAAAAATTAAGAGTAATCTTCAGAAGATTTGGATTGCCAGAGATGTTAGTCTCCGACAATGGAACACAATTTACCTCTGTAGAATTTAAAACTTTTTGCAAAAATAATGGAACAATACACTGTACTGCATCACCATACCATCCAGCAACAAATAGTCAAGCTGAGAACATGGTAGCTATGTTTAAAAAATTATTAAAAGATGAAGGAAATACATATATTAAAACTACCACTCTGGTTCAGCGATTTTTAGCTTCATATAGAAATGCACCCCATGCTTTGACAGGTGAAACACCAGCAAAAAGAATTTTTGGAAGAGAAGTACAACCCAGACTATCATTTATTTAAAAACACGGGAAGATAGATACAGGAAAGATCAAAATAAATATTTTCATGGAAACAGAAATGTTGATTTTAAAGAGGGAGAGGAGGTGTATATGAGAGACTACAATAATGCAATGAAGCCAACATGGACAAGGACAATGTAAGAAAGGAAATTAGGATGTAGAACATTCATTTGTGAACCATCAAATCAAAATGGGCCAGTTGCTAAAACAAGATGATTTCTATAATAAAGAAATTAAGAAACTGAAACCATTCCAGATGAAACTGGAATAGCAAGTGCAGTTCAACCACCATTAGTATCTGAATCCTCTGAGTTAATGAGACACATCCTATGGGGTCCGTACAAAGGAAGATGAAGAACTGAAGACGATTGTAGTTGAAGAGACAAACATGGAATCAAAGAAAAGGTATGTCCCAAACCAAGAAGAAGAATGGAATGTAAATTCCAGGACAAAGAGGACCATAAAACCAGTTGATAGATTAAATCTGTAAATTAAAAAGAAGATATGGGACTTTATAAAGTATTGCAGACAGTGTATAAAGTGTTATGTTTGTAATTAAAGAGTATTGCTCTCTGTTCAATCTTAAAAGGGGAGGATTGTAAGGTTGGTAACAGTTGTCAGAGAACATGAGTATTGAGTAGGCTGCTGGGCAAGCATGTTGTAGTGAATGCATTTAATAAAGTATTTTAATAATAATTTAGTTGCTGTTGTTATTGAGGCTACAAGACCTTACACGATATGACCTGTGTTAAGTGATCATTTTGGATAATTGTATATATTATTAGAAATAGTAGTAATTTTATAAGATGTTAGTTGCAGTACTATGAGATAAGTTAGTAAAATATTATATAACATGTATTATAGTGTTCAAAAGTAAATATAAGGAATTCTAGGCATAACATAGGTGATATTGAGATATTGAATGGTCAAAATAGTTATAATGAAAGTAAATTTCGTGATTTGAGAATAACATATTTTAATAATAACAGAGGTTTTAATGTAATAAATTAATTTTGATAGGCTGTGTATATGTGTGTAGATGTGTATATAAATATATTTCAATAAACAGGTATGTTGTGCGCTTGGGTGGGTGTGAGCATGAAAGAATAACTGTTTGGGGATGCTGGTCCCCATAGGATGTCTGCTTAGGTTTTGGGCAGTACCGATTTTTTGGAGCAGATAAAAACTAGCATGGTTGAGGGAAAACAGGCTTGAGGCATGAGGATAGTGACCAAGGAATGACTCAATATAGGAAAAATACTGCAAGCATGGCTGGAACTGCTTTAATGGTTTTGTTGCTGTTACATGGTTGAAAGCAAAAGAAAAATACAGCCGTATCTTTAATTTCCTATATACATACAATGCCAAACGCACATCATTATGATGGGTAAAATATTCCCCCATTCAGAACTTTGGGAGAGGACTAAATGAGTGATTGTCATCAGAAAGAAAAAGAGCATGGAATGTGCTGGTAGGTTAAAGAATTTAAAAAGTGAAATGGTAAGGTTGAAGATGAATATAGTCCGAATGAGTCAAGTTAGATGGCAGGAAGAGCAAGATTTTTGGTCAAATGAATACAGAATGATTAGAACTAAAGCAAATAGACCAAATGCAGGGGTAGGTATTGTAAGGAATAAAAGACTGGGACAAGTAATAAGTTATTATGAACAACAAAGTGAAAGATTAGTTACCATAAAGTTAGATACAGAACCAATGACAATAATAAAAGTTAATATGCCCACACATATCAATAATTATATCAAGAAAGAAGAGAGGAAAGATATCTTTATAGTTGGAGGTGATTTGAATGCAAAAGTGGAACTAGAGCATAGTATGGTAAGGTTTGGTTTGGGGAGAACAAAATTAAAATGGACAGTTCCTTGTGGACTTCTGTGCCAGTCATGACTTGGTTATTGGTGGTATTATATTTCTGCATAAAGATCGGCATAAAGTGACCTGGGTATCACTGGAACATTGGAAAAAAAAAACAGATAGATCCTGTGGTGATTGGATGAAGGTAAAGGTCTTTATTTTCAGTCATTAGAAATAATAGAGAAGGGAATCTCTATAGTTATCATCATCTTATTGTGGCTAACTTTAGAATGAAGATCCAGGCAAAGAGAAGGAAAATAGGACAGACAGGGAAGCAGTATGATGTTGGAAAGCTAAAGGAAGACAGAAATGTTAAGGAAGCAATCAGAATAGCAATTATTCGAGAAGGTATGGGTTAATGGAGAAATGCTTGAGGCTATGAGGGGAACAGGCAGGCTTTCAGCCAAAGTGCTCATGCATAGACCAAATAAATACTTTGAGGATAATTCTGGAACAGTGTGCCAATTGGTCATCTGACCTCTATGCAGTGTTCTTTAACTTCAAGAATGCTTTTGATTCAATCAACAGAGAAGCTATGTGGAAGGAGGTAATGTGCTATGGAGTGCCATCACAAATTATTAACCTCTTTCAAGAAATGTATAGTGACTACACGAAATTCAAGCAAAGCTTGAAGACTTGGTAAAAGAAGGAAAAAATTTGGATTAATGATTAAGTCAAAGAAGACCAAGGGCCTAAGGATTAACAGCAACAAACTAGACACATTTTCCTTCGACAGTGAATCTATAGAGGATGTGGATAGCTTTACTTACTAGGGAAGTGTAGTTACCAAAAATAGAGGAGCTGCACAGGATGTATCACAACACATTCAAAATGTAAATTGTGCATTTTTTGGCTTTATCCAGTGTAGAAGAACAAAATACCTACCATGACAAAACTCCACATCTTCTGAAGTAATGTAATGTATGTTCTGTTATGTGGGTCCGAGACTTATAAAGTGACTAAAGAAATTACCGCCAAGTTACAGACCTTTGTCAACTACTGTTTAAGAAATATTTGGAATGTCTATTGGTCAAAGTAATCTCCATTCTTGAACTACGGAGAAGGACAGGCGAAACCAATGTGGGCATACAGATAAAGTGGCGAAAATGGAAATGGATCTGACATACACTGAGGAGGGGAAATGAGAGGCACAGGGTGAAAGGAAAAGAAGAGAAGGAAGTGTTGTGATTATAGTGTTTTGCTGTTAATTTGTCAAAAACAGTTGATGAAAGATAGTTTTTGTTTTGCATAAAAATCTTTGCAGGTTGCTATGACGAAGTAACACAAAGTAACAAAAACTAACAGGAAATCCAAACAAACATGGCAAAGACATGTATATATGGAAGACCTGGAGAGAGGTGAAGACGCTGGCTGTCAACAGGACCAGATGGAGATGTTAGTTGATGCACTATGCTCCATGAGGCACAACAGGAATTAATTATGATGATGACATGTTGTAAGTGTCACAGATGAATAAGAGATTGATTTTGCATGTAGCACAAATTAGTAGTGATAAATTCCTGGTTCAAGACACTTCACATGGAAAAACTCGGGCGGGGGGGCAGGTATTAATTGGACTACTTAATGGTGAGACAGAGATATAGGAATCAGGCACTGGACTGCAAAACTGTCCCAGGAGCAGATTTCAACTTAGACAATAATCTATTGATTATGAAAATACAGACTGAAAATGAAGAAACTTAAGAAAGGAATTAAAACAAAGAGATGGAATTAGAAGAACTCAAACAACAGGAGGTGCTACAGAGGTTCAAAGACAAAATCAAGAGTAGTTTAATAGAGACAGATGAAAGAAACAATATAGAAGAGAAATGGGCCCTCTTGAAAGAAGAAATGACTAGAGCAGCAGAAGAAAAAACAGCTCAGACACAATAGAAAAGTATGGACAAAACAAGAAATAATAAAAATGATTGATGGAAGTCATAATATAAAAACATAAGAGATGAAAATTTTTAATAGCAGTACAGATGTTTGAAAATTGAGGTAGATAAGAAGTGCAAAGCAGCCAAAGAGGCTTGGCTAAGAGAAATTGTGAAAAGAAAAATAGCTGCAGGAAAGTGAAAAAAAAATTCAGAGAAAGGAAAAATATCAGCAGAACAATGGGAAGCCAATTCCAGATGAAGAAGAAAAGGAAAAATAATGGAAGGAATATCTGAAAAAGCTGTATCACCATGAAAATTTAGATCAGACAGTAATAGAAAAAGAAGAAGTGGATGATGAAGAGCTGGGGGACAACATTGGAGTTTGAGAGGACACTGACAGGTATGGTAAAGAACCCAGGAATTGATAAAATTGCAGCAGAGTTGATAAGATCATCGGGCAAAGAAGCAATGTCATGTCTGTTCATATATGAACAGGAAGAATACCAGAAGATTTTAGTAACAAAATTATGCAGAAGATTTTGGTAACAACACAATTATCCCTATACCAACTATGTCTGGCGCTGGTAGATGTGAACAACACAGTTTACCAACACGCAAAATATTAACAAAAATAGTATAGTGGAGTGTGGAACATCAAAGAATGCTAAATAGGAGAAGATCAGTTTGTTTTTAGAAAGAATGTAGGGACAAGAGATGCAATATTGACACTGTGTCTAATTGTAGAAGACAATAAAAAATGGCATCTGTACTTTCAGAAAAAGCCTTTGATAATGGAAATTGGCACACACTACTAAGGATTTTGAAGAGGACAGGAGTAAAATCTTTAACAAGAAGAGTTGTTTATAACCTCTACAGAAGGCAGCCAGCAGTAATAATAACAATTGAAGTGCTAGAAAAGAAAGCAGAATCAAGAAAGTAGTAACGTAAGAATAGATGATGAAGAAAGTTAAAGGAATATGGAAAATAAATCACACTGCAAGGAGAAGAAATAAAAACCTTATAGTTGTATGATAATGTTGTAGTATTAGGGGAGTCAAAAGAAGACTAGGAAACCATAATAAATGGCATGAATGTGGTCCTGGCAAAATACATCATTATGAGGATTAATAGGGGGAAAACCAAGGTGATTAAGTGTAGCATCAGAAATAGTGGAATAACAAAGGCTGTTACATTGGGAGGGGATATTTTGAAGGAAATTAAGGAATTCTGCTACTTGGGCAGCATAACTAGGGATTCTATAAATTTAGTAAACAAAAATGAGTAGGATACCACAGGCAAGAAAGGCTTTGACACATAAGAGGAATTTAATAACAGCTAATATAAGTATAAATATTATGAAATAATTACAAAAAATGTTCATATGAAGTGTGGTGTTACATGTGTGCAAAATGTGGACAGTTAAGAGTTTCAGAAAGGAAAAGAATAGAAGCTTTTGAAATGTGGTGCTATAGAAGAATGAGATGGATGGATTTAGTAACTTATCAGTAAGTTTTAAGCGGAATAAAAGAAGAGAGAACAATATGGAGGACTTTGAAAGTATAGATTAATAGGCCGTGTTTTGAGACACATTTGTCTTGTAAAATTTGCTTTAGAGGGAAATGTGTGGGGTAACAACAGAAGTGGGAGGCCAAGGAGGGAAAACACTAAGCAGACCAATAAGTATATGGGATGTGGTGGTTATGCAGAAATAAAAAGGCTTGCCACAGAATAGGTTAGGATGGTCAGATCAGTTGAAGGACTGAAAACAACAGCAGCAGCTAAGATGCCTTGACAATGTTGTATAGAAAAATTATATTGCTGGGTAAATAATATCAAATGTAAAATCTGCTAAATTTAAGTATGGCACTTATGTAGAAAGGTTTATAATCAGTCAAGAGGATAAAACTATAACCTAAAAGTAAGGCCTTAATTTCATTAATGACCACACAATAATCAACAGCTCCTTATCGGTAGTTGTGTAGTTTAATTCAACACCCCTAACACTCTACTAATCAGAATCTGACATTTGGGGTGGTTAATGGTGCAAGAATATAAGAAGCTGTATTTAATAATTTCAAAAGTAGATTGGTGCATGGGCCTTCAGGACTGTTCATTGACACACTTTGGAGGTGATATAGCATCTATTTCCCTTACTTTCAGGTCATATATATACTATCAAGAGAAACGATAAATCTTACTAATTCTATACTGCTCTGGTAAAGTATGATTACAAAGTTTTAGTTTCTAAAATATTTATGTTCTAATTTGTATCATATGTTCTTCAATGGTCTGTGCCCATAAAATAATGTTATCAACATAATACAACATATTCTGAATCAAACCGTCATGTATAATAGAACTCTGGAATTGTATCAAAGCTGCTCCACTATATTTTTAAAGTCAAATGGTGCTCATTTAAAAACTTAAGATGTATTACTAAACATGAAGCCCATATATTTTGGCCATATTCATGTGTGGGCGACTGCCTATAAGAACAAGCAAAACTTATTTCTGAAAATTATTTAAAATAAAATTGATGTAAGGGGGTTGTTAATACCACAGAATGTTAGTATTAAGCCTTCAAGCATCATAAATGCATTTTCATTTTTTTTCTGAAGAGTTACAAGTGTATTTTCATAAGGGGAGACACAGGTTTAATTGTATCAGTATTCACCATTTCTTGAATAACTGCCATGACTTCATGTTTGTATTAATGAGGAATATTATAATTTCTACTTTTGAGTGGTCTGTTATCAGTAATTTGCATCGAAGCTGGAGATTGCAATCAGATTACTGTTTTTTCCCAAATTTCTATGCTTGATCAATAAATTCTTCAAGTGAACTGTTGACAAAGATATATGGTCATTATTTTTACTTACTTGCTCATTAAACACATCCACTTCATTGGGAACTATAATATCACTAATGTTTGTCTTTTTATTCATGCAACACACATTATGTATGGATGTTGGACAGGACATTGTTCTGTTTGTGCCTTTAAGATGGACTACTTCTTCATCACTATATTCATAAAGAAAATTATCATTTGACTCAATCTCATTAACAAATTCACACAAACAACTCTCACACTCTAGCATTGTTCTCAGGAAGCATAATCTAATATATATGAGAGACACAGTAGCTAAAACTTGAAACTTATGCCAATTCAATTCTATTACTAACAACATCTGATATAAGGCATTCTTAATTTTTGAATTGCTTGCACCAATTATCCACCTTGCACCATGTTTAATAAATTTTTATTTAATAAATCTCACTAAAAGTTGTCATATGTCCACCTGAATCTATCAATTATGTTCTACATAATTACCCAAATTCACCATAGTATAACATTACAAATTAGGTACCATTTTCAAGTGTATTGTGTTATTAAGCAGTAGGGTGCCCCTCACCTGCTTCCCTTATTAGTTTCCCTCTGGTTTATATGTGCCATTCTGTATGCTTGATGGCATAACACAAGTGTTAAAAATCCTTGTGTATGATTATTAACATAACAATAACTAGTGTTTGCTAGTGTGTGAGCATTATTCCTTGCAACTTCATTACATGCATTATTCAGAACAATATGTTTACTTTGACTTATTTCTATTTTCTTAAGTGTCTACTATTAACGTTGATCCACAAAACAAATTAGAGGCTTGATCCAAGTAGTTACAGGCCCATCAGTCATCACCCACTCTTCTCCAAAGTACTGGAACGACTAATTCTACCAAAACTCGTGGAACATATGTCTCACATGTCTTACCTCATTCCTGATGTATAGTTTGGGTTTAGATCTTGTAATTCGTGGCCTCAGCAGCTGAACTGTGTAATCAGCACTATTTTGGAAAGATTTGAACAGAAGGTCTGTCAAGAAACATATTTGGGCATAGAAAAAGGGTTTAACAAAGTATATCATCAAAGTCTCTTGACCAACTGTAGGCTAATACAATCTTACTTAAGTGGGAGAACATTCTCCATTTAAAAGAAATCGTCTCCACTTTGAAACCAGTATATATTCTCATGACATCCTGATATCTGCGCTTTATGCAGTAAACTCGGTAATTCTCCAAGTGGCTAATAATTTAGCAGCTGCACACAACATACTTCAAGATATCGTGGATGCTCCAATCAACCAATCACAAAGTAGAAGACTGAAGCAGAAAAAAGACCATGATTCAATCAGCTAACATAGACAAATCTCATGACAGAAAACAGAATAAGACTCAGGCAGTTGGTGAACCTTTTTGTTCAATACATTCTTTATGAGAAAAACTGTAAAGAGCTAGGACAAAATTATATAAATTTTAAAAAACAATAACTAATACTACACTGTTGATGCCACTGAGAAATGTTTGAAGATTTTTAACCATTATATATGAACATTAATAATTTTGATGTTAAGAAAAATTACCAAAATTTCTTTAATAACTACTACTTTATACCTGAGCAATGAACTTCAAAACATCCTAATTATGTGGCCATCATCGTCATCACCAGATCTATGGTCATTTGAAGTGGACCTTGGCTTCCCATATGATTGTCCTCCATTTGATTCTGTTCTGGGCCCTCACAAATTTTTTACACCCATGTTTCTAAGGTCATGTTCAATATTATCAAGCCATTGTTTCTTAGGTCTTCCTTCTCTGTCAGACACCTCGTTTGCATTGAAGATATTCTTTGGTAGTGTCTCTTTGTTCATTCTTTGCACATGGCCTAACCATCTTATTCTCATCACTTTTATAGAGTAATTATTACACTTCCAAATTCACCATGAAATCTTTGACTGCTTTGCATTTCTCTTGTAGCCAAGTCTCTTTGGCTGCTTAGCATTTCCTATCTTTATCTAATTCTTCAAGTACCTGTACTGCTCTTTACCATTTTCATGTTTTTATATTTACGCTTTTCATCAATGTATTTTATTGTTTTAAAATGATATGAAGTTAGAATTGAATGATAAATTTGGTAAACAGCTTATTAAAATGAAGTCGTATAATAAAAAGCAGAATGATAAATTGGATAGTTATAAAGTACAATTTAACGACATGAAAAATAGATTTGATTAGCAAACTGATAAATTTAAAGAAATTTTAGCTAATTAAAATGATGATGAAATTTAGATAACCAGAATAAAAATTTTAATGACCTGAAGTCTATATAATAAAGCGCAGCTGATGCAAGACGATATTGAAATGAAGTACAGAATCGCATTACATTGTTACGTCGCAGAGGAGGAATGTAAAATCGTGTTACATTTTGGCGAGTTAACTGAGACACGAACTTGGAGCGTTGCAGTTGTGGTAGAGGACTGAGGAGTCGCCACATTTTGTTGCCAAGCAACGTGGAGTTTCAAGTATCGAACCTAGACCATGAACGTCGGAGATCGACAGAAGAGAAAAGGTACCGAGAAGAGTTGTGTTAAAAGCAGAGAAAAGTTTTTAATTTCTTGGGGAACTGGGAATATAACAACATTGTTTTCTGACTTTAAAACTTACAATAAATAAAAAGACAGCCAATAAGTCAGCCGACTTATAGGCCGTCTTTTTATTTATTGAATGAGTATATATTTCCATCATACAGCAAGGTTTTCGGTGTGAAGTTAAACCCACATAAATAATCAGAACACATTGATTCTATGAAGACTTTTGGAACAGATTCACGCACGAGGTATGACGTATGTCACATTGTGGTCTTCTCATATGTCGTTCCAGAACAGATCCTTGGTCAACTTCTTCCACCTCGGAGTCAAACGCGTACATAGATCTCCATTACCCACATTAGGTACGAGGAACCTCCAGTGATAAATGGAGCATCTTGCCAATACATTTTGTTGAAGGCGTTTTGTTACGTCTTTCTGAAATTGTATTTTCCTGTTTGCACGTTCTTGGCTTTGTCTGCCACCTTGCGCTTGCATTTGGTAGTAGATTCTCCTTTCTGGAAGTCATGTTGAGCGGGTAAAAGCTCGCATGGATCCTTTAACGGAATTCTGGGTTGCAGGAGCTTCTGGTACCAAGCATGCATAGCGGTCAGGAAGCCAAGGCCAAGTTACCATCAGGTTTTCTCTTACTAATTACTGTTAGACGACCGTCTTCCACCTTATCCTGAAGATGCTCAATCTCAGCCATTTTTTGTACATGTCCATAAAATTCGGGCACTCCTCGAGTGTAGTGTCGAGGGCTTCTGATGGTATTCCGTCTGCCCCGGGCAGTTTCCCATTCTTCAGCCTAGTGTCACACTTGAGCGGGTTGCAGGTGCGGGTCTGACAACTCATGCATTTAAATGTGACAAGCCACACTTGGAAACGTTTTCCATCTCTTAGTATCCGCGCCATGTTTCAAGGTAAACACAACACGTCCGGTGATCATTGAATGCAACAAGGGCTTACTATTGGAACATTATCAATTTTATAAACTTAATCAAGTAATAAACAACCATCATTGGTAATCTAAACATGTTCATAATGCTGATTTATTAATTTCAACATGTGTTATTTCGAAACTTTATAGTATGTATAAAATATGTAAATTCCTTCGAAACTCATCACCTGATCGAGGCAGAAATTAATACCAAAACCTATCTTATAAAAAACATAGAAAACAAAGTTGAAAATCGTATTCGAGGCTCTGTGAATTCATGCAAAGTGGTCCAGAAAAAAGGAAATCAATTGCTCATATTCTCAAAAAAAATTAATAAGTATAGAGGAGAATAAAATAGGACTCAAAGGAATGTCGAACTTATAGATGGCCAACCTTCTAGTGTAATAGTTGCCTCCCCAAACGAACGATGGACACAATGTCAGAAGTTAAATAAGTTCGTAAAATAATTACTCTATCAGGCGTTAACATTAGCGGAAGTGACATTTACTTACGTGGAATTACTGGCTCCAAAATATGGTACCATTAAGATAGTCATAGAGAATGTAAATACTCTAATGTTTGTGTATTTTTGTGTAAGTGAATAATTTTAAGTCCTCTAATGTGACTGGTCATTAAGGACCATCTTTATTATCTTTCTCTTTACTATCATCAACCCATACATTTTAGGAATCATATATTGGACATAATCCATCATCACTTTAGCAAAAACTCTGAAACTGAATATTTAAAACTCTCTTTTTTCCTGTAATACGACCATTGAACAGAATTTAATGGAAACAAGAAAAATTAAAAACCAGAATTTTTATATTATAGCACGTATCACATTTCTGATTTTATCACTTGCTGCCACGAATGGAATTCTACATGTTAACTAACCAAAATTGCTTGTTCTTGATACACATACACAAAATTCCATTGGGTACATTAATAGAATATACAGAATTTATATAATCTTTCCTGCATTTTTAACGTAGAAAATTTCTACTGCAGGTGATGTTATGTCAATTTTATTTATGAAACCTTAAGTATCCCATTTTACCAGAGTGAATATTTGTTTGTGGGTTCAAGAGCATAAGTGATATCATTGTGAAGTGCATAAATATGACCATTCGTAAAATAACTAATTCTGGAAAATTAAGTTCCATACACTTTTTAAAAAATTGTATAAACTTTTGTAGTATTGCTACATCAATGAAACTTATATTTTATATTTATGATTTTCATTCGCTACAAGAAAAGCTTTGTCCCACTCTTCTGCGATGCACAGTCAAAGAGTTATCAGAGATCCACTAATTAATTAATTTAGAAAAACTTAAGACACACAGATAATTAAAACTTTGGGAGGCTTTGATGTGCCTTATGATAAAGTTTCAGACCATTTGAAGAAACAGTTTGAAATCTATGAGTTGTCAAAGTCGAGCTATATGAAAGAAAGACAAAAAGAACTGACTTTTTTCAGTATAACATGTCTTAAAAAAATTTTATTTACATATCAAAACATGTCATAAAATTATGCATAAAATGAGACCTTTCACAATAGCGTAGGTCATCCTGAATGGACACAGTGAGGCTTCAAACTCAGAACTCTACTATTTTGACGACGACAGTAGTATGAAACATCCAAAGGAAAGAGAATTTCCGGTAAAAGGTATAACAACCTTTTGTTTCATTTCAATCAATGAGTAGATTATAAAACGGTGTTAATGTGTTGACAATGATTAATACATAGTCTATGAAGTGGTCAGTTTTATAGTGTATAAAGCTGTAATATAATCTGTATATTTCAGAGAACTGTGTGTAACGAAGATTTAGATTTATTGTTGTCTCCATTAATCCTCGATTGAGGAAATAGGATACGTCATACATTAAAAATGAACAAAATAAAGTACATAACTAAAGACAAATAAACTTAAAATAAATTAATAAAAGAAAATGTATATAGACAAAAGTCAATATAAACACAACACGGACACACACTGGGAAACACAAACAAGCACACACTGAGGAACACGCAATGGAGTTTTAACTACTTGGACCAGGAAACTGTCCTTGCTCCAGGCAATACATGAAACAAACAAACAAAAGAGCAGAAAAAACTGAATAGAAATTTTAAAGATATGTGATGTGCTATTTTACAAGGCAGCTCATTCAACACTTGCAGCAGGAACCTTGATTTAAATACTAGAAGGACGATTAAGAAAATCCTGTACCGAGTAAAACGCGCCATTTAAAAGAATAGTTTTACTCTGCTTCACGAAGCTTTTGTAGGTACTATTTTTAACCTCTGGCGGAAGGAAGGCTGTTGTATAAAATTATCCCGGTATTGTGAATACTTTTCTGGTGTAGAGCAAGGCGATGCTTATACGACCTTAGAGCTGAATGATTTCTGGTTGCGTATTCATGAAACTTACCATTTGTTTGAAACAAATTAGAGTTCCGCTTTACAAACTTTAATATTTTATAAATATATACGCTTGGTAAAATAAGTATTTGCAAACTTTTGAAGAAAGGTTTGCAACTCGATCTAGAATTTGTGCTAGAAAGTATTCCAATTGCACGCTTTTGCAACTTAAATATTTCATTACTCCTGGAGCAGTTAGAGACGCCATAGATCATAATTGAATGAAAATACGCCAAGTAAGCCATTTTGACGTACTTTTTGTGTATGTGTTGCATTAGTGTTCTCAGAGAATAACAAGCTGAACTTAGTTTTCCGGCAAGCAGATCTATATGGTCATTCCACTTTCATTTATCGTCAATCCAAAGGCCAAGGAAAGGTGCATTAGCTGAGAAGTTGTCTATGAGTCTGTCTATTCCTAGCATCAACACTAAACTAACTTAGTCTTATCTAGGTTGAGGGATAATTTATTCACATTAAACCAAATATTTAGACCATTCAGAGTGTTGTCTACTTTCTTAATCAGATTATCGAAGTTTTTATCTGCAATAATTATATTTGTATCATCCGCGTAGAGAATCGAGAGGATTTACGTATCCTGGAAGATCGTTTATGTACAGAATAAAAAGTAAAGGCCCAAGAATTGATCCTTAAGGAACTTCACATGTAATAAATTCCCAATCGGATAAGTGAAGTTGGCCGTCTTTGGTTTCAATTACTACTTGTTGTTTGCGGTTTGTAAGATACGATCTTAGTAAAAGTGACGTATTTCCCCGAATTCCATAATATTCCATCTTTTTTTATTAATATTTGGTGATCTACAGTGTCGAAAGCCTTAGAGAGGTCAGCAAAAATGCCTTCCAGCTACCTTCAGTCCTTCATCCAATGAATTCTGGATATTTTGAATGAAGTCGTACATTGCGCTATCTGTGGACTTTCCTTTAAGGAAGCCATACACGCTGCGCTGTTGATAAAATCTTATATTTATTCAGGAAATGAAGTAATCTAATATGAATTATTTTTTCAAATATTTTAGAAAAAATAGGAAAGAGAGAAATAGGCCTGTAATTAATATACATCAGATGGCGATCCTTTCTTAAACGGGGCTATTTTTAACGCATCGGGAAAAATTCCAGCGGAAAGACATTTGTTGAATATTACTTTCAGTGGTAAAGCGATAGAAACAGCACATGCTTTTACCATTTTACTAGTTATGCCATATATATCTGCTGCTGAGGAACACTTCAAATTTCTAATGACTGAAATTATTTCAGCTCTATTTATTGGTTGCATAAATATAGTATTCGTAATTTCCGGAGTGGAATTTTGTTAAACGATGTGATCCATTGGCTGGGTATCAAATTACAGGACAAGGATGTGTCAAGTAAACTTTGTGTTTTGTCTACGGATGAGATGCAGCTGAGGCCATATGTTGAAGGTTTGAAAAGGTATGTGTGGTTTGTAAATCCTGAGTTTGGCAGCTCTGAAATTGCTACACATGCCCTTGTGTTTGTTGGCAGAGGATTGGCTATGCATTGGAAACAAGTCATTGCTTGTGTGTGTACTCTCAGGGAATTCAACCCATCCACAAAATTTGTGGAATTTTACAAAGAGAATCCTTGAAACTTTATATTCTCATGGGCTACTTGTGAAGTGCATCTCAGCTGATATGGGCTCTTGTAATAGAGGGATGTTGACTGCAGCAGGAGAGGACTCCATAAGACACCAAGTAAATTGTAAAATCCCTCAAAGTGAAAATTTGTATTTTGTAGCTGTTGTGCCACATATATTAATAAATATTAGAAATTGTCTGCTTGCTCAAAATATTTCAACCATCAATACTTCATGTGGAATGATTGCTTGAAGTTCAAGAAGCTGGTGGCCCTGTTCACATGCCAAAACTCTATAAAAATATAGTTCATCCTAGTACTTTTGAAAAAATGAGAGTTCCAATTGCAAGAAATTTGTTTTGCAGCAAAGTATCAACAGCTTTGCTATACTGTGTTTTTGCTCAAATTATGGAACCAGAAGCAATGGCCAGTAGTTGGTTCATTAGGGGAAGTTAGTGAATGGTATGAGATCATGGTTAGCAGAGACAAAGGAGCAGCTCTTAGTGCCAAGAACAATAAAAAATTTATTTCTTTGAGAAATATGCTAGACTGGTTTTTGTATTTACAGTTCAATGGAAAAAATTACTGGTAGCCAATTCAGACTGGTTTGCAACTGTCTACAACCAGTACCTTACAACTTTATGAAGAACTATGCCTATTCTAACCTGTTGGAATATTTATTGATAAGCAGGCTGTCCACACATTGTGTTGAAAACTTTTTCTCTCAAGTTCGGCAAACTGGTGATAATCATCCTACGCCAGTTAAATTGAGGCATGAGATGAATCAAACAATTATAGGTCAATATTCTCATGAGCCTCACTATAGTAATTATTCTATGGATGAGGATGAATATTATTTATAATTTTTTTCCGAGAACAAGCCAGTGCTTGAAACTTGCGAGTATGAACAGGAATTACTCAGCAATTTGAGTAATAACTTAAATTCTGTCCAAATGGCCGGTTTATATTATTTAAGCGGATAGGTTGTTCACAAACTTGCATGTTCTGTGAAGAAAATTTTGCGTGACTTGTGTTTGCAGTTCATATCTGCAAATAAAATTCCAGAACATCAAATGTTTATGTGGCAAACACATGAATGGACAATAGCTGTTAATGAGGGAAATTAATGTATCCCTCAGAGGCAGCATTTGAAATAATTAAGCAGAATAAAATGAATTTGAAAGAAACAGTAAATTATTGTTAAAAGCTGAAAATGTCATTGACCATGTTAAAAATGCAGTGCTTAACAGTTTAAGGGTACCACAAGTACTGCCATGTACACACAATATTGCTGTGTATCTGAACATTTGTAAAGAAATTTGTGTTTAATTCATTCTTATTTATCTACTAATTGTGTCAAATGTTTGATTTGAACATGTTTGTTTTTATGTTCTTTTCTTTTAATTGTAGAAAAACCTCCAGAGTGCAGGGCTGTCTATCCAAAGAAAATAATTCAAAGTCATTCTACTCTTAGTGGAATTTCTCAGCGAGGTTTTGAATTCTTGGGATTTTCGAGCTGAGATGATTGAAACACGCTCGTCAGTGCGAAAATTGATTTCCATTTAGTTATCTGAAGCTTCTGGCAAATACACTCTAACCGATCAAGTTCACATTAACACACACATTCCAATTATTTTTTCATAATTGTCCTTTTTTTCTACAGACGGTGCAAAGCTGATTCTAATTAGCTCTACACGTGGATATTCTACATACCCTCAAATTATTTCTGATAATCGTGCATGCTTTGATACGGTCATGCCCCCCCACCCCTCCGTGCCTCGTGGTCCCGCTGTTTAGTTTCTATACTGTTCGTGACGAAAATTATCATAAGATTCAGCACATTCTCAGTAAAATGTTATTTAGTAACAGATTTTCCTTCAACTTATAGCTTTGAAATGATTTTTCATGGCTCAATTCATGAAAAATTGTAATTTAGTAATAATTCTCCTTCACACTTTACAGCTTAACCAATTAAAGACTAATTCTTAAAATGTTTAATTTAGTAGTGCATTTCCTTTCATTTTATACACATCAGCTCTTTAATTTACAAATTGAATTTGCTATTTAAGAACTCTCATGTCTTGACTATTTTGAGCCCGAAAGCAGACTTTATGAAAATATAATTGTAGAAGGAAATCTTTTTGTAATAAACATACTGGCTAAAAAGATGAAATCATGAAGAATGCAGATAAAGAACCAAACAAGAGCAGCAAGGTGTAGACTGTTTTATCACTTGATGTACATGTGGTTTCTCAATTAACTTCAGTAATTGCAATATTCAGTCCTGTAGGCTTTAAAATAATAACTTATAAAATGTGTTCTCAGTGATTTGAACTCGACACCTCTAGGCTTTCAGGCAAGATTTTTAACTACAGTCTAAAAATAAATACAATTGTTCGTTTTATTTAAAAAATTTATTTCCAATAATAAAATTATACAAAAGCAGAGTTCTTTTTTTTAAAACGAGAGTAACTGTGGAATCCCCAAGGGAGGTCCCCACCCCTCAGGTAGTGTGAGACTCTTACTAAACCACAAACCCTTTCTCCTTGTTTAATCAGAAATTAATCAGTAGCAGTGGACAGACAAAAATTACTGAAGCCTGTGGAGGAACATTCAGGTACCAGGCCACATTACATGAATGGGTCCGTTCACCCCTTGGTGAGACGACCTACTCAGTCCAGCCGCCTCAGAATGAACAGAAAGACCCTGGTGGTAACCTGAAAAAATCACAGTAGAAAATAACTACTGAACTCTTACTCCTGCATAATGCCATTAAACATAACTTAAAAAATATAATCTCAATAATATTGTCACGTAGAAATCGGAACGTTGGAATAATGAATCAGGTTATTTGTAGAACACGTTTATTTAGTCATACAAGTTATACACGATGTGACCCGATGATCGTTCACAAGTCAACTGCCCGCTGCATAGCAGATCACAGCTTTATATAGGCACAGAACAGGAAATGATGTAACACTCATTGTTAACATAGAACAATCTGGAACAAATTAAACGAAGTAATGAAAAGTGACTAAAAATATTAGCGGGTGACGGGAATCGATCCTTGGCCCTCCGGACCGCAGAGCAGCGTCTTAACCACTACACCATAGCGTCAGGTCCTTTGGAGATCACAAATGTGGCAATATACATATTAATATTGGTGATCCAAAGAGCCGTCCTGAGAATGATGTACCTCTTTTAATAAAATCGCCTTCTTTGCTGCCATTTCTACAGAGGAAGGTTTAGACAATTTAACCTTTTCTTTAAGTGGGTTTTCTTAACAGAGTGAAAACGTTTCTGCTTTAATATTTTCTTATTTGCAGGTTCTGTGTTATTAATGGGACATGTGAAACTGTTTTCCCCAGTGACAGACATAAAATAACGAATAGCATTTAAACTATTTTTAGCAACGTTGAAATGATGCCTAACTTCAATGGGCGCACTTTTATAGTGATCTGGTAAAGAATCAACCAATAAACGAACAGATTCCTTTAACTCAGAATAGGATTCACCCGAAATGTTTTCACTAGTACATGTAATTGATACAAAATTTTTAACCTCATTTAAAGAAATTCTCAAGAAATATATGTTTACATATAAAATTAGAAATTTCATGATCATGACAAGTACAGGAGTAAGCAGAGGTACAAACCACACAATTGCAACTGGCGATAAGACATGTATTGGTGCAAGTATACTTTTTAGAGATGATTTATGAATGGTTACAACACGTCACTTCCCAATTATTCTCGGAGACCTCTCTGAAAGTTGCTTGCAGGCTTTTTCCCTCCCTGTGCTTCTTAAAGTGTGGTGTAGCCCTCTTAGTTATTTTACCTTTCACAGATTTTATAAACTGATCATAATTTTTATCTTTTACAAATTTCAGGAATTCATTTAAAACCTTATCAACTCTCTGTTTTTTTTCCCTCCAGATAAATATGTTTCAAGGACCTGTGAAAACTTTCCATATGCACATTAGTATTAATTTTCGCTGCCTTCCTGAAACAGTAGACCCACATCTCAGGTCTGTAAAAATAATGTCTAAAAAAATAATACTGAAACCTTTTAGTATTCTCATCATCCTGCAACATTTCATGAAAATTTAATAAAATTTCTTTAAATTTTACTGCACCTAATTCGTACATTAATGTCTTTAAAGTCTGATACATATCCTTTCTCATTTAGGGCTTCAAATAATTAAGATTATTTTTCCAAGCTCTATCCACATGCCAAGCACACAAGAACCAAAAACATTTATCCATGCATTTTTAAACATTGCAGGTTATGAAAATGCTTGGTCTCAAGGATAGTAAAACTGACTTAATACAATTAAAAAAGTAAGAAAGATTATTTGTATCTACAGTTGACGTAACACAAAGAGCAACAGGTGTGTTCCTTCTTCAAATTCATCAATCACCATCAAGGTAACCAGTTCAAATTCATATCCAGAGATACCATGCGTTGAATCAACACACACTCGATCAGCACCAAAACGAGTTAGCATGTCATTACAACTATCATGACATCTTTCTTTTCAATGACAGAATGTTCCTCATTTTGTCGGTTAAAAAATAGCACAGGGTTAACCTCCTCCTCCTTCATTTGTTCAACCCATGCACACACACTAGCTTCATCATTTTCTATCACAGATCCTTTACTGTTTAATGTAAGCCCAAACTCTTGCTCAATGTTACTTACATCTTTCAGTGTTATTAGATGTTTTGGCTCAATTTTCCCACCACAACTTTCCCTTATATAATTTATAATCCTCTTCTTCTCAACACCTTGAAGAAGTTTACCTGCAAAATACAAAAAGAAAAAATATTATAACTTCATTTTAATAATTTTGTAATCTATCAGAAAATAGTAGTTTCATAATATATACAGATCTAATGCTAAGGTCAATTATGAAACCTTTATCTGAATGTAGACTATTTCAATATGTGCATACTACAGAAAATTTAAATGTTAAAATAATATAGAATATTATTTGCTCCTAGTAGTCAACCGTTTCATGTATATTTCAAATACATTATCCCAAATTTTACTGACAAAGAAAGAGTTCATTTCACAACTATATTAAATAACATAATGCACAATTACATCTTTTCACAACAATGAAAGATCTACAGACTTTCATGGTACATCAATACTTTCACAAAAAATAAACACTAGTTTCCGAAAAACATTTTAAAAAAATAAAATGCATTACTGACACATACCTGCAATAATTTCCTTATCAATTTTAGGGATTGGTATACGACAAGTTCCTTGGATATTTATAATGTTCCTTGTAGTATGAAACCAAAATTTTGGAGGAAAGTTCTTTGACGTTAATACTGGATGTACAATGAAATCCTAATTTTCTTGTCCCTTGAGCTTTTAATTGCCGTTGTCTGTCATCCATGCTTGTCTTATAAAACCTACTTCCATTGCATGAAAATTTTGTATGCTCACAACCACTTCCATGTGTTTTTGAAGAAATGATGTACTTTGTACTTGTTCTCTTTTCTTCCTCAACTAACCACTCCTTAAAATCTAAGATATATATATTGTAACGCGTATAAAATTTCAGATAAATTAAGTTAACATTTTGTGTAAAATTCTGTAGAGAACGGTCCTGAGGTATTCGCAAGGCAGGTACCATTCTGTGGAAAGATCAGACAAGACAAACAAAACAATTACTTGTAGTCTGACCAAAGACATATATAAACAACATAGACTGGACAAGGCGCCGCCATATTTGAAGCAAATTGAAGGCTCAGGCGCCATTTTTTGAATGGTAAGGTGGGCGTGTCCTGTCGTCTGCTGGCATTGAATTGAGGTGGACTTACGAATACGTGCAGGAAGCGTATCTCGTAAATCAATATTTAAAAACTATATATACATATGTATTAAAGTTACAAATGAGCGGAAACCAGCTAGAAAGTGTTTCATTACATATAATATATATAACACATCACTTAAAAATTGTAAATTATTTCTGTTGTCACACAAGGAAAGTGCCGAAATTAAAGTTAACACAGATAGGGCTCATTAACATCATCTCAATGCTAAATACAACATGTAAACATTGACAGTTAATGAACAGGAAACTTTATAATAGTTAATTTATAATTTTTGTTTTAAATCAGTCATTTCTGATATTAATGCCGAATTATTAGATGAGATATGAAGCATCTCGCTCATCAGTCTATAATAAAGATTACTCCCAATATCTAAAATTTTAATTTTTTTACAATTGTACGTTGTACAAGTAACATCTAAATGCATCTAGACTGACATTAAATATAGTTGAAAGTTGATAGGGATCAAGGTTAAACGAAATAAAACACATTCATTAATTACAGTACAGAGAACTACTTTCATAAAAAGAGAGCTGGCTTGCATTCTAGAGCACCACGAAGATCAGAAATTTGGTAAATATCGAAGTTACAAACACGTGCTGTCAAAAGTGAAAATATGATGATATTTACTTAAAATACGATATTCCAGTTGTTTTTGAACTACGATTAGTACAATTGTACGCTGAACACACATTTGGCATGATTTCGGATGAAAAACAATATATTTTAATCACAAAAATACACCATTATTCAACCTCAGTCATTTAACACAGTACATACGGTCAAAGTTCTTGACCGTAGACATTGTGATTGTCCCTGTTGTTAGTTGCTGCCACCCAGGGCGCTGTAACGTCCTCGTAGCATCTCTATGATGTTTATATATCTCTTTGAGTCTGACAGGTGCAGTCTTTGTCTGCAGACGACAGGACACGCCCACCTTACCATTCAAAAAATGGCGCCTGAGCCTTTAATTTGCTTCAAATATGGCGGCGCCTTGTCCTGTCTGTGTTGTTTATATATGTCTTTGCTGAGCGTATTCGGGAAAGCGTTCCCTAGCTCGACGTCACATCCGACAAAGATATTAATAAGGCAAAGCAGGTAACGCGCTGAAAACCTTTCTACAGTTTATCACAAATTGAACGCATAAAAGTGCAGTTATCTTATGTATAACTCGGCGTCACCTGAGAGAACCAGATATTATTTTTGCAGATATTGTAAGAAAAAGGGAGGAGTGGCTATGTTTATCTCAAAAAATTTATAATTCTCAAAAAGCAAATTTTCGTTTATAATATGTTGTGCATCAGTAATAGTTATCATACTCAAACATTTGATTGTCACAATATACAGATCCCTTCCTGAACTTGAATTATTTCAAGTCACAGTTACATGAAATTAGTAAAATTATATTTTTCCTCTTAGATAATAACCAAAAACACTAATTAGAATCCTTAACACGTACTACGTAGATTGTCAAATGCCCCTGATATGCCTATCACATATTTTCTGGCCGAGCTTGCTAAGACCTGCAGAACTCTATTTATTGCATCTTTTGTAGATCGTCTCTGCCTGTCACATACTCGTCTCACGTTCCTCAGTTCTTTTAGTCTTTTGCACATTCGTTTTTCTAGACAGATTGGCCAATAGTTTTTTGGATTCATCTCATCTTTTTCTTCATTTTTGAATATTATCACTAGCTCTGGCTCCTTCCAACAGACTGAGAACCATCCCTGCGCCAAACGGGAACTAAAAATCGTTCCAATGTCCGCCGCGGCTTCTCACTGTAGCACGGATCCGAGCCGCCGCATTAATCCGGCTGAATTTGAGAGATTGCGGCTTGTTGGTATAGACCTGCGACTTTGGAAAATCCCACAAGAAAACGATCTTAGTGGCCAATTCACGTCACCTCTGCGAGAGATAACAATACCCTAAAATCGTTCATGCAAAATGTTCATCGTCGCGTCC
Organism: Eucriotettix oculatus; assembly: GCA_034510155.1. Classification (NCBI taxonomy): domain Eukaryota; kingdom Metazoa; phylum Arthropoda; class Insecta; order Orthoptera; family Tetrigidae; genus Eucriotettix; species Eucriotettix oculatus. The sequence continues at coordinate 214,514,321 of CM067377.1, read as the reverse complement.
TGCTGGAACCACGTGGCGTCTACGTCCTTACCGCTAAATTTTAGCCAAAAGAAAGCGGTGTTCGCCGTTGTCGGTGATGACCTCATCAATGACGCCGCCGACCCAATACAGCCATTCACCAATTGGTCGCTGAAGGGGATTTTTCGGTCACAATTGGGCTCCTTTTGCAAACGCTCCGAAGCCCAAGTCTGTGAAAGGCAGAGAGACAGAGGAATTGACTCTCTCTGCTTCTCCAGGACAGTTACACGGACCACGGCGATGCTCTCGGGCGATATGTCGTTCCTTTAACCTAAGAATGTTGGTAGATTGTTTACCGAACCAGTCGTCTCGAATTTGGCCACAAAACGTTGAAGACGCGACTTTGTAGTACAACGTTTTCAGTAACGAACACTAACTTTGATTATAACGTTTTATCATTTGGACTTGCTGTTCAATCGTGTAACTTGTCATGGTGATTTGGAATCAGTAATTGAATAATGAACAACATTAGGTAGACGCCACCAAAACAAAATGGCCGCCACAGGCTGACAACATCCACCCGCCCCAATTGAAAACTTGTGACAATTAAGAACACAGCATTTGTAGGGCGCGATGGATAGTTCTGAATATAATATGTAACATTAGTTCTTTACTGATTAGGAAGAATTTGTAAAATTTAACTACTATATTCATAAGCATACTTCTAAGGCTGAATCACTCAAGTTATAGAAAACAATGAAAAGTAAGCCAACTGAATTAAATAAAGAATTTTAATTACCTATTCAGTGAAAATTATGCCTGCCTCAAGCTTATTTGAGAACGTTTCTTTGTTTTAAGTTTTAAATTTTTAATTCAAGCCATTCAATCAACGTTACCAATACAAATGTTTATTTAAAGACCTACAAAAATTGCAATAAACACTAAAATTTATAATCGCCAAAGCAAAACACACTGCGGAATATGTGAATTAACAGAATTATGCATCGGAATATTATTAGTTAAGCTAGGTTTACACAGGGCAGGGGCAGTGATGTTCATCGAAGTTGGGTTGGCTGTGCACTGCCTACCGTTTATACCTTGGGCAGATAACTGTCCACTTCTTCACTGACGAGTGCTGCCCTCACTACAGAACGGGCAGAGAACTCTGATGCATGTTTATACTTCTCTGATATTTTTTGGCAACTACGACCGGTTGTAATGTTGATGTTGCATAGAGTCGATGTATTGTTTATATCAAGTTGAATATTTTTCCCCTTTGTGTTTTCGCGTGCGCATAATGTCTATAAACAGGAACTAATCACTTTGTATTTGTGATAGAATAGACGTGACGAGGAAGGGTTCCTGAAAAAGTCAAACTCAGTATCACGCTCCTGTACTATAGATACATAAAAATGAAAACAGTTGTTTAGTAATATTGCTTTATATTATTACTACAGAAATCAAGCAATAATAAAAACAGCGCCTGTACTTTGAAGCTGGTTTTCAGTGTTTCTATTACTTGTTGTTTTATTCCCCTTAAAGTTGTCAATTACTGAACAAAAAGAAATGAATTATTTTTCATTACGTGTGATAGTAGTATGTTTATAGCTATACATCATTCTTTTGCGTATTTTTTTTTCCAGTTTAAGTTTGTGCCGTTGGAAGGTGGACAATAATTATTTTTGGAAAGTTAACCTAAAAATTTATAGACTCATAGGTGCAACAAACGAACTCTATCCTAAATGCTTTCTGAACCAAAATTCTGGCCGCTGTTCACAACAAAGATTCACTTACTCCAATCGCACACTAAACCAAACTGCACGCGTATTGAAAATGAAAATAGAAACTGTTTACCATCGCGTAATCGATAGTCAACCTTGCCTCACCGATGTTCACAATCGATAATTGGCAACCGTAACTGGCACTAACTGGCCTCCCATGAGGGCAGCGTAGTCTAGGTCAGTGGTGGAGGAGGTAACGGATCGACCGGTCTACCTATATTGATCCCCAGTCTCCGGCCGTAGTTCGTAATTACTGACAACAGATGGCGTATGTGGGAGACAGCCGAATCCCACCTCAACACAGACCGACTTGAGCTACACCAAGGTCTCCGTCATCACAGCTACAGCTGATCGGGACGAAGAATACGCGGCGCACTCTGCCACATCGCTGACTAGAGTAGTTATCTCTGCAAAGAAGAGAAAACGTCACGCAGTAGAAAAACTAATGCACACTACCTTCTGAATTAAATAATGTTCAAGAACATTAGTGTTACGCAACAAGTCTTCACGCGTAACGCATTGCATCGTTACCGTGACCGCATCGAAGCACATATCGCTTAGTCAATATTATACACACGTTTAATAAATCATTTCTAGTTCATTTCGTCGTATTCGATCACAAATATTATTTATATATTTCCCCCCTCTATAATCAACGCCACATTAAGGAAACGGAAAAAATTGGTGACCTCCGACGTGATCGATACGACGCTTATCTTAGGATCCTGAGTAAATCCTAAATCCCGAGACTTTTTGGACCACACGATGTCCCTAGAAGAAACGCATGTTTTCAACGAACTCGGACGTCACGTTTATTTATTGAGATCCAGTTAAAGTTCCGAAGCTGTGGAGGAACAACCCCGCTCGCTGTGTCAAGTACAACCTGGATCCGCCAGACTCAGACACGTATGCAACCCTTAAAAGTTGGCGTCTCTCCGGAACACAAGCTCCGGCAGTTATTAATAGAGACACTAACTATCCCGACAACTTACCAAGCCGCGAACGACGCAACAAATGCGAATGCAAACGTTTTATGTTGGTATCATCATAACTTTGGCAGTAGAGCACGTAAGTGTGTGAAGCCATGTGGATGGTCCAGCGGACGCATTTCATAAGCAAGCTAATCAATCCACACGGCACTTGGATTTTATTGGACAAATTAGTACGCAAACCGTACAGGCAAAGACAACGCATTACCTCGAGTTTCAGCTTTAGAAGATCCTACCGCAGTCACTACTGGCGGCGCATCGAGGAAACTGCATCCACTTCGCCTGGACAATTCCGACAACGTCGTATGATGCAATTCTTCCATTTGTTCCAGCATCATTACGGCGAAAGGTATTTCATTTAAACCATAACTTATCTAGCAACTCGAAAGTTAATCCAGAAGAAATATGTATAGCCTAGCATGGTCACGCACTTGTCTTCAGTGCCAGAAAGCGAAGGTACATAAACATATTGGACGATTTCCACTACCGGATGCTCGACTTAGATTTTCAAATTAATTTTAATTTTCATGTTTAATTATTCGATTGAATTAAAAATAAATCAACCGGGCTTATTATCTCAGTCAGGTCCTTTTATTATTATTATTTAATCGCGCTGAATAAATACGCGTTACTGAAGGTTCGTCATAGGTATATTATTTAGAAACACACAAGTGTATATAATATATAAATAATATAAGACCATCTTCAATAGTACAATACAGTATTAATCTAATTAATGAAGCACAATCTGTAAAATATTCTATCTATGCTATAGTAATGTTCATTTAAGCTTTCGGTACCAAGTTTTTGCCATTCTCAAAATTTGTTTAACAGTAAATAAAACCTTAATATTTTCAAAACATACGAAGAAATAATTTAAAAGATATAAAATATTTATTTTCTATCAAAATATTCGCGTCGAAAATTTAAAAAATATATTTCGCAATTTAAATTCTTATAATTGCTTTTCTTTTAAACTGTTTAAATAACGTATTGTAATGTTTCATGACATTTCAATAATTTAATGAGATAGTGTTTCATCTTCAATCGATCCAAGGATATAGAAAATAACTTACTATCAGAGTTTAGACCCAAGAAGAAACTATTTCCATTCTCCTCCAACATTTGGGAAAAGAAAACGATATATTTTTAATATTTAATCGTAAAATATGCGGATATAACTTCGCATACAACTCGCAATACTGATATAAAAACACGCTCAATTTTTTTAATATTCCCATTTTAATTAATATTGTACCTTTTATATTTGAAAAAACTAATAGATAGTGTAAATAAATAATGGAGTTTAATTAGTCTGTTGTTACATGTGATGCAGACGACTGCGCTCTGAGCACAAATTTGTCTGCGCGCGACGCCACCGACGGACGGCGCCGGAAACTCCTCAGTCGGCGCGAGGACTTGGTTCCAGTTGGATGGTATGCTCTGCATCAATTCTTTATTTTTGTATTGCATGCGAAGTGTTGTCAGCCTTAGGAGAGATTGTTATACAACGCAGTGCATTTGATGCGAACGTATAATTTAATATAAAGCCGTGCAATATATCAGTTCATGCAGTTTATCAAATTAGTTTGTATTATTGTCGTTTCGTGACTTTCGTCTTTGTCATCTGTTAAGAAAATACCAACAATCGTGTTTCGTTCATGTGTATTATAAGTGTCACGAGTGCTTCGCAATTAACCTGGATACAAAGTCCATCATGCTGACTTGATGCCATGCATCACTTACATCTCGACGTAAGAAATAGATTAGTATTTATATTGATACGTTCCTTTACTCGATTAAATTATCCCTTAATGTTTGCAATATCACGGCTTCTTTTACTTTTGTATCGTGTCTCCTTCCAAACGTATAAATAACTTTTGAGAGTTTCCATCAATTGAAGGAAATTTTATGTGTTGTGTTCATTAAGTTTGTTTATAAAAGCTAGGAGTAAATTCGTTGTCTTTCTTATTAAAATAAAGAACTTTTATCGTACAGATTATCAGTTTGGACAATAATGATTCAGTATATTCAAAGAATATAAAATTAAAATAGAGTACAAAATTTACATTTTAACGTGAAGGTAGGTTAATCCATTTAATTAACCTACTTTAGCAGAATGGGTTATGCCTAAGAGGCAGTGGGTGAGGATTGACAGGCAGGCGGTGAACTGATTATTGGAGGATGTGACATGATGGAAAAGTGATCAGGGGAAAGGATGAGGTCAATTGGGAGTTATCTTTTTGGCCGACGAAAGCGTGGAGGTGGAGGAAGATTGTCGTGGAATTCCTAGATCGTGGTGGTTGAGGGCGCTTTAAATTAGGGAGCTTATGGATTTGGAGATTACGGAGTTTACTTTGGGAAAATTCGTTGTTTTGATGAAGGCACTGTGATTCTTCGCGGTCATTATGAAGAATTTAACATCCGTCAGTTTAGAAAGGGTAGGGAGGGGTGAAAACATAATTTAAAATAATTAATCTCTAGAATAGCTTTGATGTGCCCTCATCATTCAGCACACATCATTCAAATTAATTAACCTCAATTAGTGTAACATTCAACACTGGCGTAAAAAGCCAAAAGATGTATAAAATTAAGTACCAAATACAAATATTTTAAAAACTAAATCTAATTTTTTAATCTAATGAATAGGATAGCAATAGTAGGTAGTGTTCATTTTTATAATGTATACGTTATACATGAAATTCTGCAGTACGTTAAATGCAGAGACAAAATTGACTAACAGAGTCAAGTATACTCCCGTTACCTCGATATTCTGAAGAAAAAAAATCCTTAAGAGAGAGAGAGAGAGAGAATAATATATTGCCGGCACACCACAACAATGGCATCTGCACCCTGGAGCTCATATCTCGGTGAGGTTTACCTTTATTTGCTGATGTAGTAATCAAGCCTGTTAGCATTTCACACCCTTACATGCTGAAAGCTCGTGAATTATATTTTTTAACACTTATTACTTTTAAAAATACTCTCATATTCTTCATTATCATTAGTTAGTTCTCCAGAATTATTACATATTACAGAGTCGTTAGACGAGAAGCGCATGGCAATGTTTAATCCGGCACATTCGATGTATTTATAGCCCGGTGGCAGTTTGTTGATAAAATTAAAGTACAAACATAAATTGTTGATAAACTACAAGAACAAATATAAATTACAGAAACAAATTAAAAAACAATTTTCTTGTTAGTAAAAATAATTGTTTTACTCTTACATGGATTTATTCTCATCTTAATAATTTCTCTCTATTGATGTATCATATCTAAATCTGCTTGAAGAGCGATTTCATCATCTATATTCTCCATAATTTTGTAAATTATGGAGTCGTCCGCGAACTATTTAATTTTAGAATCTATTCCCGTCATTCAACATTATTGGGCCGATTATACTTCCCTGCTGTACACCGGATTTAATTTCTATAAGATCGGATGGTTCTTCATTTACCTGGACTCTAGGTGCGCGATTGTTCAACGATTATCTAATTAATTCAATTAAGCGATTATCTATTCCCAATTCCTTAAGTTTAGCTAACAAAATTTTCTGTGTTACTGCAACGAAAGCCTAGGAGAAATGTGTAATTACGGCGTCTATTCTTCCTCCATCATGGACAATGTCCTGATTGTTTATCGCTTGTTGTCCAGGATATATCCTTCTTCCCCTCTCTTCCCTATGTTCAACTATCAGGCGTTCTAATTGTTTTTTACAGTCTGTAGTTGCAAGTTTCCGCCCTCGATCCCTACTACCGTCGTGATTTTCCAGTCGGATGGAACATTAGTATTATCAAATAGATGTGTTAGGTACGTAACCATAGCTTCTCTCCCTAACTTAATCACTTCTCTGGCTCTACTGATTTATGAGGCTTAATTTTCTGAATATTCCGCCTTCGTATGTTAGTTTTAATTTTTTTAATTTTGACGTGTTATTTGAGATTGTCTCTCTACGCGTAGGTACGGTGGTCTTTTTGCCGAAAACTGTTCCAGTGTATTTTGTAAATCCGTCTGCCTTTTCTTTATCTTGTATAGTAATGTTGTTTTTATCGTCTCTAAGTGGTGGCGACGATTCCTCCTCACCCTTTCGTCTCCTAATGTATTTATAGAAAGCTCCCTAACCATTTATAGTAGTATTAGGAAATTTTTTAAAGTAATTTTCTCCTGCAATTTTCTGTTTTTCAAATAATTCTTTATCTAGTTTCTTAACTTTAATATTAATTTCCTCATTTTTACTTTTGATGCTATGTAATTTTCTAACTTTTATTTTGAGACATCTGATTTTGCGATTACAATATATATATATATATATATATATATATATATATATATATATATATATACAGTTTACTGCAAAGTGAAGGAAAAGCCTGAGACGGATCAGGCAATGGAACTTTTACGAAATGAATTCATTTTGTGGGACAATTGATGTTATTAACGGAAAACTAATTATTTTCGTGATTTTGTGAATATTAATGAGTATTGTGGTTTCTGTGAGCAGAGTTGGCATCACCCTGAGCGTGTGGCTCCCCTGACGGCCGACACGTCATCCCGCGACGTCATCGACGCTGCTGACCACGCACAACACAGCATGGTGAGTCTGTCTCTCTACTTACTTATGTATGTATGTATTGCCTGCCTGACTGGCAATAGCACGGACACTTTCCTATTTCAAAAAAATATACTTGTATAAATGTATTCTATGTACAGCCAATGTCTACTTCATCTGTGATCAAATAAGTTTTCATGGCCGTGTTTAAAATTATTAGACATGAACTTTCCCCATCTATCAAGAAATGCTTATTTTGATTGTATTCTAGAAAGTTTCTAATTCTTCTTTGCGATTTAAATACATAAATTATTTTCTGCATTGTAAAATTTTTATTATTCCTCCTAAGTACTTTCGGAAAAATTAAGTGACAATTGGATGTAGTTATTATCTTCCTAATATGTGCTCTTATTATATTTCAATAAAATATATTTCTGACAAGATTTTCTGCTTTATTCTACTCTATTTGCAATGAGTACGGGAACATAAAATTTGCTTTAGAAACTATTTTGGCCTATATCCTTCATTATTACATAATTCATTATTTATTGATAAATACTTGGAATAATCATATTGCGCCACGTTTTGTATTTAACCTAAAACTAGAGAATGAACCAAGTTTCATTATAAAAATTACTTATGTACAGAATATTCCCGTCGATCTAATTTACACGAGCTTAATGGCAACGGATGTAAAGTAATTACGCAAAAAGTTGAAATGTTACTATCGACGTACTTCAAGTTTTCCATTTTAATTACATTCACTGAAGAAAAACTATGAAAGTTTGTTGCCTTATTCAGTTGCTATGAAATAATTACAAAAAAATAATTAGTCAAAAATATTTTTATTGAAATAAAAGCTTAGAATATATTACGACCAAGTGTCTTTCCTTACTGTGATAAAATATATATAGTACTATAAATCAATGTTTTTTTAAAGTAATTTAAAGTGTAAACGTTACTTTATATGTCAAAGTTTATTAATCACAAGGAAAGCAATGTTAAATAATAGTAATTTGAATTTCTCTCTACCCAATTAATTAGTACAGAGAATAAATTAAACTAAGTTTATGCGGAATAAAGAATACTGTTATTTATTTATTTATGTTTTCATAGTGCGCCCAAGAAGACAGTAATTACAATTAATATTTTAGTAAACAAATACAACAAGCTGCTACCAGTTGAAAGTAAATAATTACAGCCTGCTCCAAGGAATATGCTAACCCTTATAATGCTTGAAATATCTTGATATAAATCAACTGTCAACTTGAAAATATTATATTTATACATATGTTGTTGTTGTGGTATTCAGTCCTAAAACTGCTCTAACCTATTCACATTCCATTTCCTCCCTAATCTGCTTAGCGCATTCCATCCTTGGCCTCCCTCTTCTGTTCACTTTCCTCTAATGCTAAGACCCTCACGTCTCAAAACGTCATAAAATATAATTTAATTACAAGTATAAAATACATTGGTTTTATTTCTATGTTTTATATATATTTGTAACTATCTGGATGCCCGACGTTGCTCGGATATTTATTAATTTATTTTTGGGCAACAGGCTACATGAGGGTGATCCTGAAACTGACAATTCCCCTTTAATTGCATAGGAAGGGAAATTGAAAAAGGTAGAACATGGAAGCTAAGAGGTGCAGGGAAAACTGTGAATCAAGTTTATCTCAGATGAAGGATGTTAATTTGCTCATAATAATCGAAGCACGAAGCCTGCCTACTGCTGAAGCAAAGAAAATCTCCGGTTCGTTAAGAGAGAGAAATATACTCCCGATGCCTCGAGATTCGGAGAAATACTCGTGTTTCCTTTAGAGAGAGAGAGTAAAATATTGCCGGCATACTGACAGGAGTGAGGAGTACTAGGAGCAGGACAAGAGCCTCTCACTCTTCCTCCCCTCACCACAAGGACTTATTTTAATTCTAAACGTGCAATGAACCAAAGCAATTAAATGAATTGCAGAAGTTTGCGTTAAAAAGTCGTTCATGTGAAATGCAATGTTGTTGTTTTGATTTAAAAGAAAACGTTATAAATTAGTCGTAGTTGTGAGTAGAAGCTGAGGCTAATTCTCCTTCTCGGTCTCTGTTTATAACTAAGCGTGGAACTTTGGAAATTCGGTCTCGCGTCACTTTAGATCACAGAAGCTAAGAACGTGCAGAGAGGGAGTTTTTTTATACCATTTTGTTATTCCACCACCTTTGAAAGTATTTTCTTTGTTTTTTGTGGTGATTAATTGTTATTTCGGGTTCTATGGGTTTCGTAAATCTATTGGCAATTGTGAGGGAAATTTAGGACGATGCTGATGAATTCCAAAGGGTGGAGGGGGGAGGAATGGAACACTCAGATTAAATTTTACTATCCCATTACTCCTGGAACGATGAAACTGAAGACGTCATTACAAAATAATTGATTCTTAAAATCTAAAATTAATAACAGTGTTTACGTGAACATAATAAAAAAACCGCGACGCAAAGATTTTCCAGTCGAACATAACTAAAAATTCAATAAAATAATAAAATGGTTTAACGTTACAATGGTTGTAATATAAGCATATAAATTTCTGATGATGTACAGTGTACTATTTCGTACTATTTTGAAAGGGCCAAGTCTGGGAATCGTGCTTCTCGTTTCGTTGAACAGGCGGAAAAGATAAACCTTTGGTTTGGCGGACTATTCTTTCTCCAATTCGCAAGTGTCGGAATAGCAAAACAGAGAATTGTTAACAGCAGTAGACGATCGTTCGGAATTGCGTAAGACAGGCTAAACTTTTTTTCCCTTGAAATTATTATTGTTGAGTGATTGTTGGGAATGACAGGTGGCAGGACGACAGTTTTCACCGCTGCGTTTTTGCAATATAAATTACATTGTGTGCAATACGGAACGCTTTTATAAATTAGCAGCACTTAGGTTAATTCATATTATTGAATTTTAAAAACAACACACGATCAATAATCAAATTCCGGCATATTACGACACACAAATTAGATCTACTTCTCTGTAGAAACGCTCAATGAAATTGTACCTTCTGAGTGCTTCGCAATCACAGGGGCATGGATGTTGTGCGAGTTTCCTTACTGTGCAGCTATAGGAAATGAGTTCTCAGAATAGTATGAATAAAGAGTTTTAGTAGTTGATGCCCTTACAAATTAAATTTAAAAAGTTGTGCCTACAAGTTTTAAAATAAGTAATTTTTGCATATTTTTAAATAGCCGCGCCCTTCTACCCCTGGTTGATCTGTTTGTCGTTCCAGCCTCGTCGCACTATCTGCGCCTTCGCAGTGACCGCAATCTTTGAGTTCTTCATTTTGCTCATCGTGACTGTGTCACGGGAGTTCGCCTTCGTCGAGTTCTTACTTTCCGCTTCGTGTCTCACTGCAGTCTTCGGCGCTGCGTGCTACCTCGTGCTTTGTGAGAACGTCTTCGCTGCATTTGTCATAGTGTTTAGTGCAATAGTCACCGTCGTCGTAGTGTATGCAATAGAAGCTGTGAAAATGACCTACTACCGAGGAAGAGTCGCCGGTAAGTATTAGTGCTCTGCGCCTTCAATCTGTTAGTTCACTGTAGGCGGGATTGTGAAAACAACCACGAAGCAAGATGGCACTGATGTCGTTCCTTAGCTTGCCGATTACAATGTCCAAGAGCGTGAACGTGAGTGACAGCAACTCGTTAGCTAATGGAGGCAGATCACACAAGTTAATCCTAACGTGAAAGTCAACCTTTCCATGTCCTCTGTTCCTTGTTATAACTTATTGGTAGAACAGAAATTAGCGCAAAGCTAATATATATATCACAATTTTACTAGATCCAGTAATCAATATGTACATAGTTAAATTTAAATTAAAACAGTACAGCGTTTTAGCGGAACTGATACAGAATTCCATGCGACGTCTCCCATAGCCGTGCATGAAAGGTGCTACTTGTGATTTGTCTCCATCCACACTTGTCTCTTGTTTGACTTTCAATTCCCCTCGTTACACCATAACCAACAGCAATCAATCATGTCAAACACTTGTACGGCCAGTTGTGGGTGCGGGTAGCCCGCTGAGGGTCAGGCACACTTGGACGGTTGCGTGGCGGGGGCGTTTCCCGTCCCTCAGAATCCATCCGCACCATGCTGCGATAATTGGAACATTAGCAATTTTATAATCTCAATCAAGTAATAAACTAGCACCATTGCTAAACTAAACATGGTGATTTTAAAATTTCAATTTGATAATGCTGATTTATTAATTTCATCAGGAGTTATTTCCAAGTTTTTTAGTATTTAAATAATGCGTAAATTCTTTCAAGACTTACGACCTCATTAAGGCATTTTCTCAAAAAAAATAATATTTAGTTTGTGCATTCCGTCGTGTTTTTGTAGCTTTAAACTTTTTTTTTTGGTTAACAGGCTACATGAGGGTGATCCTGAAACCGACAACTCCCCTTTAATAGCATAGGAAGGGAATTGAAAAGGGGGGATGCGGAAAGGTAGAGCAAGGTAATTTTGTTTCATTTATATTGTGTCTAGTTAAAAAATGGCTGACGCTTTTGTTGTCACCGTTTTGCGCGTTCGCAAGTATCTAGGATTTTCTAAATTATTGATGACTCTGTTGCTGTATTCTTTTCAAATGTGTACAGTACATTCGAGTCTATAAACTAAACTTCTACTTACGTGCCTAATAATATTTTTTCATGTACTGTATGTACACGAATTTATCGACTCCAAAGAAGAAAATTCCGTTTTCGTAGGCTTATTTCTTCAAGAAGGAACATTTTGCGAACTTCAATATTTTTCGTGCCATTTACAAATTACATCTTTTTACAGTGGGATTTTTCATTTTTTTCAAAGTTTTCGTTACAATATCTCGACATGGCATGCAGATAAAAATCTGAAGTTATATATTTAGAAATTTCAACTTTGAGGTTTAACTCAAAGCTGATATAAGAATTTCTTAAATATAGTAAGAAAGGCTTGACCACTTCCCTGAACTGTTTAATTAATACTGTAAAATATGTTTTAATCAATTATTAGTTTCTAATGTGATGATATTTAATGTCGTTTGGTCATCGTCGTGAATTCCAGGCGAATATGTTTCTTCAATATATTTTTTATTGGCTCCTAAACTTTGCATTCTTCTGTAATGAACTCCTTAGTTCTGAGGGATTGTCAAATATATGTACTTTTTTGTTTTGATGATGTACGTTGTTGATGCATGTCGTTCATAAATGCATGTATCAGTGTCTCTATTTTGAAGTGTCAACGATGGAACTTGGTGAAATTCACTTTCTGTTGCTGATGATGATGTATTGTGACATTTTAACAGAGTTTCTGTTTGCGTTGTAAAACAAAAGAATGATGTAGTTCTTTTAATTTTGTGAATCATCCAGATGTTATCCGTCCCGCACCCGCTTATCTGTGGCCTCCGCACAAGGGCTTAAGCACTTGACATGAATTCACAGAGACAGGGATGCGACTTTCAATTTTGTGTGGTGACTCATGACTCCTACATTGAAGCGGTAAAGCAAAATTAATTTAGTTTTTATTATTCGCGTGCAACAGGACGAAAAGCAAGGGTGGTTTGGTTGGGGCCGAGTAGGCGGGAAACGTCGCCATTTACAACATTATTTATTGCCTGCAGTGCACTGTATTAGGACAGTTGGTCCCTGGAGCTGTCCTGAGAAAGACGGGATGAGAGAGCAGTGGCTGAGGAAACAACATGCGTAAAAGTTAAATTCTGCATGTATCGAGAAAGAGGATTCATTTAATGGGAGTACGAAAGATAAAAAGATAACATGTGATGGGGATTTAACCTGAAGAAGAGGCGCTAGAGGAACTAGAAGCTGTGATCCAGCAGAGGAACCTCCGGCAACGGCAAATCAAGAACGACGTCACCAGGCCCTTGATAACATCTGGTAACGGCATTTTTACCTGGTTTCCACTTAAACCATTCTCGTTGATTCGCGATTTTTATTTCAATTATATCGTTCGTCACCCGCGTTCCCGGGAGCAGCCATTTAGAAGCTGCATAGATTCTTTTTTTTTTGCTTTACCGACTGAGCCAATTTGATAATACATTTTATTCGTAAATTTATATTTTTATCAAAACTTAATTAGAGTTATATTTCTTTTGTAAATTTTTTATTGCAATGTCACGATTTAGATCTTTATTATCATCATAATAAAATGCAATATATTCAAATTAAATATACTCTTTTTATTATTTAACAATTCATTGTTATAATAATATATTTGCGGTGTAAGCAAAGACTAAACACCACATTTGTTTTATAATTTTTTTTAAATGATAGGTTCTGGTATTAATTTCTGCCTTAATGAGGTCGTCAGTCTTGAAAGAATTTACATATTTTTAAATAAATACTACAAACTTTTGAAATAACCCATACTGAAATGAATGAAACAGCATTACCAAATTGTATTTTAAAATCACCATGTTTAGTTTAGCAATGATGCGAGTTTGTTACTTGATTAAGATTATAAAATTGCTAATGTTCCGATAGTAAGGCCTTGTCCCATAGAGTTATCGACGGGAAAAGCGTCCGACCCGCAACCGTTCAAGTGTGACACGTCTTGTCAAGCCCAATGTGCAAAGACTTAGAAATCGCGTCGCATCTATAAACATAAGATTTTCCACGTTTTATGGAATTTTTTACTGTTTCACATGGCGAATAAGACTGTAATTATTTCTCAGCAAAGAAATGAATTAAAAATCATTTCACGCCAAATATAGTATGGGCCATGACATTATTAAAAAGGCGTTCCATACCAACTTGTGCAATTTTGTAGGGAAATAATAGCGTATTAAAAAAATAGAGGACCGAATATGCTGAATTGAAAATAAATATTAGTCCGAATGTTACGGAGGCTGCGCAGTGACGTCATCAAAGCCAAATACTGAAGCAATCTTGCTGATTAATGCCAGTTGACCGTAGTTGATGAGAACTCTTGCTAACTTGCTATGTTTTTTATAAACGTATATTTCATGTAACAAAATTGTTTTTTTTTGCGATTTAATTAGAAATGTAAAAATGGCGCATTTAATATTGAAAATAACTTCTTTGACTGTTTTACTATAATATAAATATATATAACAAGAGTGTCGCTCTTTCAGTTTCGTTTCTCTCTTATGTATAAATGAAATGAAGGAGTGTAATTTAGTGAATATTTTTCTGTATTTCCAGGGTGAGGATCCGCTGCTCCATGTGTATAGTCCACCTTCGTCACATACCTTACAAAAGGGAAATAATTATTTAAACTTCTTTGAAATTGTAAAAATGTGATTTGTGTTTATTTCTTCAAGATGCAGATATTTTTCCGCAGAATATGTTTCACATTTCTGTTTTATTTACATTTGATGAGTTGTTCCTTATTCTAACAGTGGTACAGCTCCATTTACCTTCATATTCAGGTTCAGAAACGCCTGATGAAAACTCCGTGTTTTGAGATACAAGAAACATTGGCCGACATGTTTTGTTAGTTTCTACGATTTTTATTTTTATTTAATTCCTTTTATAATGAGGTAAATGTTGGGGGAAAGGAGGTGAACCACTGTAGAAACAAAAAATATCATACACCGGAGATGAAGCGCACTTTTAATGTACTGTATTTACTAAAAATAAGACATAAAAACATTGTGAAACAGACTCATCTGCACTGAAATAACTGGGATCCGTCCATAGCGCACACATAATTACATTCCCTCATTTCTGAGACTTTTTCTGAACTTTTATGGTTGCAGTTGTTGATGTTAATTCAGTAAATACTTTTGACGCACGTGACTCTTCGTTCATCCCTTTTACCTTTCACAACGTCCAAAGACAGTTGCACCATTTCTTTCAGTGCTGCAATGATAAATATATGATTTATGTAGAATGTAGTGTCTATTAAGGATGTGACAGTGTGAAATAAATGAAGAAAAAAGCATGCGATCTCCATTGTTATTGCTAACATTACCTAATCATATGAATCTCTTTGATGTCATCTATGTAAATGAAGCTGCAGATTTCGTAATGGACTTGCACTACTATTAAAATAGGATCTTCGTCAGTGTATGGAGTGCAATCAAGTTGGAGTGTTATATTTTAATGTCCAATCTTGCTCAGACGATCAGCGATCGATCGCCACGCGAGTGAGTGAGGGAGAGTGTGCGATTGAGTGGGAAATTGTTCGAATGGGAGATTGATTCAGTGACAGGTGACGCTCTAGCCCTTTAGAATTATTACTTATTTAGGTGGCGTCAAGTGTGAATTTTTTCGCCGCCTACAGAGGTTTTATTAATTCATAAAAATATTATTGAGACATCTATCAAATAAATCAGATTTTAAAAATCTTATTAAACAAAAAAATTGTAAATTACATTTTTTATTATTGTTTATTGTCATATCAACCGACGTAGTAATTAGTGACCACGTTAACTTTAAGTTTACTTCTATAATAATAATAATAATAATAATATACAGTAAAATAATTTATAATAATAAAGAGAGGTAAAAAACAAGCTAGTAGAGATACCTTACATACTATTAAATAGGTTCAAGTCTCTTAAATAATTTAATATGGGGTTTATAAATCTAGGTTGATTAAGGCATTCCTTGTATTCGACGGGGATTCCTTATTCTCTTCTTTTATGCAGCATTTATTAGGTGCCGGGTGGTTATGAAGAGTTGCATTTATCGCAGGCGATTGAGTTGGATTTCGGAAGGGCGTGAGAATAGTACCCAATGCCCGACCTACCCGATGCAGATTTTCTAGGATCTTTCCTACATCACTTTAAATGAAACGCTGGGTAGGATCCTTAAACCATAGCCCGGAAGCCCTAGTCAACCCTTGGCTACCTTGCTGCATCTTCCGCATCCGCCCTTTTCAATTCCCTTCCTATGCAATTAAAGGGTGTTCCCTGTTTCAGGATCACCCTCATATAGCCTGTTACCCTAAAAAAAGTCTTGAATGAGCAATTCTTAAACGAGTGAATACTGTTTCAACACGTTTGTTTAAATTGTATTGGTAGGGTTTTATGTCGTAGATACCGTATCTTATTTCATGGAGTTTAGTCTGTATAAATTGAAGAACAAAATAAGGTACATAACTAATTACTAATAATCTTAAAATAAATTAATAACATAAAAAGTATAAAGTCTAAAGTCATTAGAAACACTACACGCACACAAGACGTCACAAGCACATACTGAAAAACAACAAACACACGCAATGGAGTTTTAACCACTTGGAGCTGCGCGACCAGGAATCTGACCTTCCCTAAGGAAACACACGAAACAAACAAAAGAGTAGAAAAAATGAATAGAAATTTTAAAGCTATGTGGTGTGTTATTTTGCAAGGCAACACATTCAACACCTTTGCAGGAACCTTGATTTTAAATATTAGAGGGACGATTAAGAAATTTCTGTACGGAGTAAAAAAGTAGCAGCGCCATTTAATAGAATAGATTTACTCTGCTTCACGAAACGTTTTTAGCTATTGTTTTTAATCTGTGTAGGAAGGCTGATTTATAAAGTGATGTAGGTGTTGTGAATAGAAGGCGATGACCTTAGAGCTGGACGCGTATTCATGAAATTTCCCATTAGTTTGAAACAAGTTAATATAAGACAATTGATGGAATAAGCTAAGCAGATTAGGGAGGATGTGGGATGTGGTAGTTATGCCGTAAAGAAAATGCTTTTGAAAGATAGGTTTGCATCAGACCAGTCTTAAGACTGAAGTGTAGTTGAGACTCTCAGCGACAGAAGAACTTTAACAATATTATTGACCAGGTTCATAAATTATATTCCTTGAATACAACAATTATGAATGTGGATGGTGGTGATCGTTTACCAAGATTAAAGATTTTTAGATTGGATCTAGTAGTAAAATGGTGAAAGCGAAGATTAATTTTGAAAATGGGAGTTTAGAAGGGATGGCAATAAACTCTGTGAGGGAGGAAGTGAAAGGAAGGTGGGAGACGTTAGACGCTTTCTCTCCAAGTCCGTATAAGATATTCAACGATAGTGAAAGAAGTGTTAAATCACCTCCATTGTTGTTGTAAATAGAACTAAAGCCGAATTGTTAGTAAGCATTGTTGATAAATTTCAAATGGCTGAACCTGATAATTTTGCTTCATGGACCGCGTCCTCTGGCAATTACGATCGAACTCTTGTCAATGCTGACAACCTGGCTACAAAACCATTACAGTTGTGCAAAGTGCATTGGCAGCCCCAGAGTTAGAGTTGCAGGTTTAACCAGGCGACATGTTATCTATTGACTGTCGGTTTACATTCATCTCTGTTGGCTTTGGCTTTTGGCTTTGTACAGAATCAGCTTCACATCGCTGCATAAAACTGACGAATCCTCGGAAATACTCAGCTTAATCACTGGCCGCTGCATTCACATAAAATTCAATACTCTTTGTTCACGTCTGCATGCAACTAAATAACTTGTCGTTTCTAATTCAATATTCAAATATACACACCTAAGAAAAAGACGAATCTTAAAAGCGGAGTTAAAATAGACGACGTGTGTAAACAGGTTAACAGATATAGATGCAAATTCTCAGGCCAAACATTATAAATACAAATATTACTTTAAAACAAAAACAATATAAAAATTAACATATTGAAACTTGAAAATAAATTACGGGATTGGAATATAACAACGTGCATCGCCAGGATCCATTCGGTTCGATAATTTTCCACTTCTGGATTTTGAAAAATATTTATTTTAAAGTCACTTATTGTCATTATATTTATTAAATCAGTTGTTAACGCGCTGAATGTCAAAATTAAGTTGTTATTATAACCCATTATTTTCTAAGTTTTCATTTACTTATTGGAAATGCTTGAACTGAAGCCCAGTAAAGCACGAGTTACATTCCCTGGTCCGGTTGACATTTTTCCATTCTTATCTTTGTTATTCAAATTTTTAATTTCTTTATGATTTATTAAAGCAGATAGACAAGGATGCAGTTTGTCGCCCATGCTGTTTATCTTATATATAGAACAGGTTATGAAGAAAGTTAAAACGAAAAATGGAATAGGATTCATACTTCAAGGAGAAGAAATTAAAACCTTGCGCTTTGCCGACGATATTGTAGCATTAGGGGAATCATAAGAAGATTGTAAACCATAATAAATGGCTTGAACCTGGAGAAAGAGTTCAAAATGAGGATTAATAGAGGAAAAACCAAGGTAATGGATTGTAATATGGGAAACAGTGAAGTAACAAAGGCTATTGGATTGGAAAGGGGTATTTTGACGGAAGTTAAGGAATTATACTTTTTGGGAAGATTAATAACTAGAGTAGGATAGCACAGGCAAGGAAGGTTTACTCGAAAAAGAGGAATTTCTTTATGGGTAATACAAGCTTTAATAAGAGGAAATAGATGCTAAAAATGTTGGTATGCAGCGTGGCGTTATATGGATGCGAAATGTGGACGATAGGAGTAGGGGAAAGGAAAAGAATAGATGCCTTTGAAATGTGGTGCTATAGGAGAATGAGATGGATGAGTGGATAGAGTAACTGACGAGGAAGTTCGAAACAGAATAGCGACTAATATGTAGAATCGTTTACCAAGAGAAGGAATAGATTAATAGGCCACATTTTAAAATATAAGGGTATTTTAAAATTAGCATTAGAGGGAAGCATTAGAACAGAAGTGGGAGGCCAAGGATGGAATACACTAAGCAGTTTAGGGGGGAAGGGGGTTGCGCGCGTTATAATAAAATGAAAAGGCTTCAACAAGATTAGGATTACACTAGTGTTAGGGCTCCATACAACAACGTGATTCATTAAATTTTTGTTAAATTTAGAGATGGTTATATTGTTATTATTTTTGTTGTATTTTTAATTATTTTGAAGTGTAACTAACTGTTACTACATCGACACTTTGTTGGTTTATATTCTCGGATCACATTTCGATACTTTGTACTTTCCCGCGAACATTAATGCGACATTGAACAAATCAAGTGTGCAAATGCGATTTAGGCGCACGTTCATTCGGCGGCTTCATCCAACTTGAGCGATTTCCATGACAGGGGCGAACCTTGGGGAAGGAAAACTTCCAAACGTGTGACGATATTTTGGCTCTTTTCGGGCAACGCCGAGCACCTAGCTAGGATAATATAAAGTGGTACATTGATTTGATTTTCCTGGGAACGTCGACATCTTAGTGTATCACTTCAAATTATGTTTTATGACATAATTAAGACGCGAGGATAGACAATGACTTAGTTGATTTCTTCAATAAACCTCAAGTCTGTTATTGAGAATGAAAACAGATCCTGTGCAGCTTGTCATGTAGATGTGTTGTGCAATTACCTGACAATAGAAAGTACCTGGGTGCCCGGCGTTAACCAGGTACCGATACAGTATTTTATTCCACAATATGGCTGAAACACTTCTTTGTGCTGATTACCGTCAACTACTTCCTATTTTAATGAACATTCTATTTCCTAGCGCCTGTATTCCGTATGCGCGTTTTTAATTTGTTCTAAATTCAGGACTTATGCTCGTGTATATTATTGTCATTGCATTTATAAATCCTTCTGTTTCATACGCCTGACCAACGGCGACTCGTGCTACCTCTGGCGGAGAATTGTGTATGTCAAGGGTTGTGCCGATTTGGATATTAAGTGCATTATACACTGAATTTGACGTTTAGATTTCTCGTTGTAAATAATTTTTGAACGGTATATCATAATGATAAAATAATACATGTTTTTAAGAAATCTCTATTATTGAATTAAACTATTTTCCGAATAAACATCAAACATAGTTAATATACTTTTGTAGCAAAGATATTGGGGATAAAACATATCTTTAATATATTATTTAATTACGTCAAGATATATTTCAGTATTATATTCTGATTAACCTTTAGTGTAACAATTAGTATAACAATCAATTTTAGATACGTATACCTGAAAAATCGTTTTGTAAGTAATCTCGTGACGTGTGCCCCATGGGGGAGAAGATCCCAAAACCGTGACAGTAATTATTCGCAAATCTTCCCTTTTTTTTCCTAACTTCACTAAAGTGAAAGCTTTCTAGCAATTTTCATCCTTTATTTTAGTTTTTATTTTAATGAAGACCATCAAATCTTCTTCACACATTTAATAACTGACATTATCAATCAACATTGATTTATTTACAACGCAATGCAATGTAAGTTTTCAATTCTACCTCAACTTTACCGATAGAGCGGCGCTACCATCGCATCGACACGGCATTAGGTTGGCGTATTTTATACTTTTTTATACAGGCTACATGAGGCTGATCCTGAAACTCCCCTTTAATAGCATAGGAAGGGAATTGAAAAGAGAGGTTGTGGAAGGTAGAGAAAAGTAGCCAATGGTTGACTAGGGACCCCGGGCTATATTTTTAAGAATCACCAAAAGAAACGCAGCAAAAACCACAGAAAATCTGCATCTGGATAAATTTAAATTTCAAAATTAATATTTTATTTAATAATTTAAACTGCAATAGCTGAATTCAATTTTGAATTTGAATGTAACTTGGGAAATATCAATTTTGGAAATATATTTTTATATATTTAAAACTTCATTCAATTGATTTAAACTTGATACTAAATTTTAAACATGGCTATCCAAAGTCATCCTTGATGGAAGCTGGCCGCTCACGTGCTTGCCTTGTCTTACGAACGAGTTCCACCATATAATTGGCCTTTACTTTTATGCGCATATCAACAAATATTAATCCAGTTATTTTCTTCTCCCATGGCCTTGGCCGACTGTGGTATGTCATCTTACATGCCGAATTCTAAATTTTAAAGTGTTATTTAGTCAGCGAATAGATTCTCGAATAGTCTTAATCCCACTTTGCTTGACCAATTTTGACAGTTTTTTAAATTAAAAACCCAAATAACTTAAAAATTCATATTAAAACGTTTCTAATTAAATTTAATTAAATTAAAAAATGTGACGATCTGATTGCCGAGTCTATTATCGAGCAACGCCGGGCACTTAGCTAGTATAATATAAAGTGGTACATTGATTTGATTTTTATGGGCACATCGACATCTTAGTGTTTCATTTTAAATTATATTTTAAGAAGGTAAGTTTCTCTTTTCCCCATTAAAACTAACGAGGCACATAATTAAGACGCGGGGAAAGACAAGGACCTACCTAAATGCAATTTAGTTGATTTCTTCAATAAACCTCAAGTCTGTTATTGAGAGTAATTGGGAATGTAAACAGATCCTCTGCAGCTTCCTTAGTCAGGACTTTAATGGTTCTTGGAACTCACCGCAGTAGCGTTACGAAACTATAATTTGGCTTTTTGTGACTTCATGAAGTTAATAGGCGATTGATATTTAATGTAGATATTTAAAAAACGCACCAATAAAATGGAATAACATTTAATAACAAGTGTTTCGAGCAACAATTGCACAGTAAAACACGTTGAGACGATATTTGTGGACAACGCACTACAGTGGCTTATGACCCAAAATTTTAGACCTTATTCGTCCTGACACCAAAATTACAGAAATTTGTGATGATTCTAATGAAGCAACTAGAAAACGATATCTGGTTTCCCTATCAACGATTTATACCTCTGAAAAAGGCCATATTTGGTGTTTTTCACTTTGGCACCAAATTCGTCCAAGTATATTTCCTGCAAAGCTGTAGACATGACAACTACGAAGTATCTACTTTAATTTCACAAAAAATTCTATTGAAAATATGAAACGAATATGCTTTATTTTTCGCGCTTCCCTAGGGATGATATTTGTTAAAATATTGACATTTTGTAATGTATGAAACTAATTTTCCACTATAGAAGCTCATAAGTGGCATTTTCAAAAGGAAGTATCTCAGACGTAAATGCATACTAAGATCTGTAATTTGTCCCATGTCCATCTAAAGCTACTTAGTAGAAACTGTCACGCGTTCACTCCTTATGTAAAGAAGCTCAAATGGTTCCGATGAAGATCTCGTACCTCAAAAATATTCAATAACAGTCAAAATTGCGAAAAATAACTCAAATACTTAATTTACTGTACGTCCAGTGCAGCCAGCATCTGATAGTAATTACTACATCTTCGTCTAGTTCTGAACCTCTTTTCCAGTAATGACTATTTATAATTCAACATGTGGTAGTCATTCACGACTAACCCATAATATAATCTTGTTCACGATATAAGATGTAATCAAGTGCACAGAAATGATCCTGACTTACCGTCCTGTACTAATTATCTAATTCTTCAGCTGGAGTGTTTTCTTAACCCGTGACGTATTCACTCACCTGACGTAATCATCGTTACAGATTCAAGTTCTGACAAATAATTCATCTGTCTCCCCTTTTAAGTCTATTTTGGACCTTAACACCTATTTTCCTTAATTAATTACAACTTAATATTGACCAAAATTCTTCTTCTAATAATATTCTGTGCATGTTGCTTATAGTTACTTACAGCTAATGTTTTACTGACTTACCTCGTGATACTAAATCTAGTATTCCCCCTGGATGGAATTGGGCAAATGAATTTGACGGCAGGTTAATCACCTTTAAAATATTTTTGTTTCACTTTGATTGCTCTTGTTTTAAACACACGTTGACATTTAGAAAATGCAACGCAAGTGATTCCATCGTCTTTAAGCTTTAAAACTCACGTTCTTTGCACGTTTCATTATCTCAATACTCTAAATTGAATAAATAACTTTGGAAATGAAGCAAGTTTGTCATCACTAACCCTATAATATTTAAGAGTTACATTTTGAAGCCCAATTCCTCAACAGGACACTGCAAAATTAACGTGAACCAACTCCATGGTTACCATAAAATTTGGTTTCTAAGCGTTACAGTCAGAAAAAAAAGTGTTCTATGAGCAGAGATTTGTAACATAAGATAGAGAAACCACAGACCTCGAGATCTGCCAACAGATATTCCATTTGCATCTCAGAGGTTAATTTATGTTTTCCCGCTGTATAGTTTTCTCTAATTCTTCAAAGTAACGTTTTGTAGCTTGCTTTGCTCTTGCATTCTATGTTTGAGGATGTACAGGATCGTCGTGACTTACCGTAGCTCTCCTCCTCTATCTCCCCTCCTCCCCCCAAACCTCCGCCACATTCACCTTCTTCACTTTCTTTCTTACCTTTATTTCAATATACTGTAGCAAAGTGGCAAACCCATCCTCTGTGAAACATAATTGCCGACCGCGACCAAATCTGCAAATATTTTTAAATATATATATGCAGTTGAAAGTTCTAGTTGATTGTGCCTGAAACAGATAAGCAGCAGTGAAAAATATTTTGTGTACTCGAAATCATAATCACAACGAGGTTCCAACTTTTACGTATTCCATAATCCTGGGGAAGAAAGTTTCCCTACGTCAGTGTGAACGACTTATATAATTTTTTTCCAATTTCTAGCACTTTATTGGCTTCCTTACTTTATCAGCTGTGTTTTGACGGGATACTTTTATTGGCTTACAGTTATTTTAGCCCGTATCGAGTTGAACGTATATATTATATATTTCTATTAGGAAGTCGTTGCCAAAATGTTGGTATGGAGCGTGGCGTTATAAGTTATTTTAATTATAGGATTCATTTTTAAATATTCATATTTCACTAAAAGTATGACTTTGGCATGGGATACTAAACTAAACTAATTGTCCTGTGCATATAAAAATAATTGTACCGAGGAAGGCTGCAGCTGATAGATGCGAAAAGCACAGGACACGTTTAGCATCCCATGCATGAAAAATATTAACTAAAATAGTATATACATGAATGGAACGTCAAATATAAAGTGAGTTAGGAGACGATCAGTTTGGTTTTAAGAATAATGTAAGGACAAGAAAAATAATATTACCTTTGCGAGTAATTTTAGAAGACAGGATAAGAAAAAATGTCTACGTTTATGGCATTTGTAGATTTAGAGAAAGCGTTTGTTTATGTTAACTGGAACATAGTATTAAGGATTTTGAAGAAGACTGATCAAGAAAGGAGACTTATACATAATCTCTACAGACGACAGGCAGCAGGAATTAGAATAGAAGATCAAGAAAAGGAAGCCGTAATCAGGAAAGGAGTAAGACAAGGATGCAGTCTTTTTTTTTTATTTAAATGGGCCAAAGGCCCAAGGGCGGTGCCCCCTGAAAGCTCGCACCACCCGCATGGGGGTCTACCATATTCTACACCCCTCTGCACGTGCTGTTAGTACACTAACTGGAACACAAGGATCGCACCTGAGGGCATAATACCCTTTAATATAGAGATAGATTGTGAGAGAGACAGAATGAAGAGCGTAGGGCTGAGGGAAAAAAGTGCCGATAATTTGACCAGAAGGGTCTCCTTACCTCAGCGATAGTAAGAGGGGTTGAAGGGCACAAGAAGCTAGTATACTGCTCTTGTGCGACAGCAACACGCGTTTGGTAATTTTTGGTAGGATATTGCTAGTAGTTGGGCTTCTCCGTCACGTCCGGATCGCCGAGCTTGTCCTGTAACAATCCCTTAGCAAGCGTGGTCAGTAAATTACGTATAGACAATCATTATGTGTTGCAGTCTGTCGTCCATGCTGTTTAACTTATATATATATATATATATATAGAGAGAGAGAACAGGTGATGAAGAACGTTAAAACGGAATATGGAGAAGGATCATACAGCATATACATTACTTATAATTTAACTATATTCATGACGGGTTCCATCTTTTAATTATTAATTTAATTTTCAAGGGTTTTATTTTGAAAGAAAGAAATTGAATGCTATTAACAAATATTTACTATTACTAAATTAACAAATTTACAGTTACCAGCTCCATATAATAATAATCAAGTATTTGCCCTAGCCGCGGAATTATTTTCTAACTAATTTTACTCGTGGCCTGTGTATGAAGGAGTGCTAATTACCATTGCTGTTTCCGAATGAGGCTGCGCATAACTGGACCCAGTGGTATTAGTTGGAGCAGGAACTGATGTTGACCTCGTAAGGACCTTGGCAATTATACGTCATGTTGATGTCGATTCATGTTGATAAGCGATGCTATTCAGCTTATATTTCACACCTCGCAGTGCCTTGGCTTGCTGTCCTCAGTCTCCAGCAGTACCGTTATTAGGCATTGTCCCAGGGCCACACATCTACCCTTCTCAGAAACGTCCAGGCAGTCAGTGTTCCCAAACGAACTTCAAAAATGACTATGCACAAAGTAACGCGATCACCTTGATTTTGCTAATATTCAACTAAATTAAAAATATTATTCTAATGTTATTTAACTTATTTATTACATAAGCGATTATTACAAGTGTGAATATTGATAAATCGTTGATAAAGATGTTGGTATGGAACGTGGCTTTGTGTGGGGAAAAGTGAACAATAGGTAGGCCGTTGGCCAAGAGAAGGGATAAAAGTAATAGGTCACGTTTTAAGACATGAAGGTCTTGTAAAGTTAATATTAGAGGATAGTGTGTGGAGGGAGGCTGAGGGTGGAATACGCTAAACAGCTTAGGGAGGTTGTGGAATGTGCTAATTATGCGGAAATGAAAATGCTGCACAAAATAGTCTTAAGGACTAAATACCACAAAAGTCTCAATTTAGACAGTTTATTTAATTAATATCCTGAAGAACGTACAAACACTTACGAACCGTTAATTTTTAATTAGTTAATATAAATAATTAGGGCAGTTAAAATGAAGTTGAACTTTTACGAACAATTTTACAGTTGTTTTGGTTACTTATTCTCGAGATCATTTATTTTTAATGAAAAAGAATTTTTAAAAACATTTAAAGTTAACTGTACGGATTTGAAGTATTATTTTTTGTGTATCTTGATGGTAAGGTTATAGGAGTTAGTAATACGTCGGGAAGGACTTGGGTCTTGTCAATAATTACATCGAGGGAATATTCAGAAAGGGAACAAGTTAGACTAATATTTATTGGCGAACTAACTATTGTAAAAATGTTTATAAAAATTCATGATTGACGACTTGCAATACAAACTGAAGCCCATAAAATACATTAACAATCTTTGTTAAAATTGAGCATAAATTAGATATTACTAAAGTTTATAATGTGGTCTACAAATATTATAAAGCACAATTGTCTCCGTAGATCAAAAATTGATTCCGGTCTATCCGCATAAAATGATACGGGCGATATTAAAATCATCCGCTGAAGCAATATATGTTAACCTAAATTGCGATTAGTTGTGTATTTTAGAACTGAAGTATCGGAAACAGCGGAGTGATATAGGAAAGGGAACTGGTGGGCTTGTAGTCCCCACGTGGTCACGTCACTACCATCTAGCCCCGTGATAGGCGCACAACTAGTGACGTCATAGTAAATGTCAGTACATGTAAATTGCTACACAAAAAAAAAGTGAAATAATGAAATTTACTTACATTTCGGGAGAAACTGCGCAGGTCACCACAAATCATCCTTCTGTAAATATTTGAAGACGCCATAACTGGTGCCCCTTTAAGCTATGGTTTCCTAGGCAAGCGTTGTCCGTCAGTAACGGACGTAATGCTGCACGTTTGACGGAAACGTCCAATCTAGAGATGTAAAGTTAGAACGACGTTAACTCTGACGTCAAACAGCAGCTAGCAAGAGGATTAATTACATAGTGGACTTGTATCCATGATACTTAGAGATATTTTATATGACGTTCAACTTTAAAACATTATTTAGATATCAATTCTATGCACCATTACAAGAAAAATGATACCAATCAATACATACTTTAATAAATTTAATCGCAACATATTTGATCCAGAGCTAACGTATATATATATATATATATATATATATATATTCGGGAAGATTTTAAATGTTTTGTTGTTACTTTTATTATTACTATTAACTTATAATTTTTAATTAAATTATATACAGAACGTGAACTTAAATTAGCTATTACTTCGTCATTGGACATTTCATTAACAAAACTATATTTATCACTTTTATTTATACAGATATGTTCATTTCACATTGGAAAAATTTTAGAAAGTTTATTATTATTCCAAAAAAATATCGAGTCTTGAAAGATGGAGTAAATATCACTAGTAAAATTCTGGGATATTTTAAACTGATTTTTAAATGCAAATATTATATATTTTACTAAACTTCTAAAATTATTTATATTAATAACGTTAGTATGAGCTTTAACATTGCCAAATTCATCAAAAAAAGATAAATTTCCGTTTTATTTACATAGTTAAGTTCACTTCACATGAGGGAAACTTTATCAAAATTAATTTAATAATTGTTACAAAAAGGTATGAGTCTTGAAGAATGGAGCAATCATAGATAATATAAATGGAGGTAAGAAGAAATACCATGTATACGCTTGCCCAAAGACCTGAAAGGTTACCTATTAGTATTAGGTACACAGGTTCAATTCTTCAAATCCTCATTACTTACTCCTGTCGATCAAACTTCCTTTTATTTTATTCTATACGTATCGTTATTGTACTGTAATCGTCATATAATTTAATAAAAAATAATCGAACTTTATCACAATAATTTTTCCAACTTAATAGAATACAAAGAATGGTCAAAAGTTAGAAATGGAATAATTAATTAGACCATATTTCGTCTCCCAATTTTTAATTTCAGCCCCGGATTTTACAGGAGCAACAGGAAATTTTTATTTAATTAAGGAACTTTCCTAAAGTTGGGGGACAAAACGAATTAAATTAAATTATTCCATTTCTATGAAAGAACGAAGGTTTTCCCGGTGTATCTGCTGCTTCAGTAGTTGTTGGGCTTCCAGCCGGGTGAACGTAGGCTTTGGCCACGACGTTTCGACGGCGGTCACTGCCATTGTTTTCAAGTGTTTTGACTTTTGTCCATTCTTTGTGTTTTATTCATGAGAATGTGACTGATAAATAGATGCTGCATAATAATAAGTGTTTTATTCCAGTAATTTACGAATTAGAGTCACTTCTGATTCAAAAACACACATCAATAATTGTTAGAACAAGAAGCACATGAAAAATATCAGTAATAGCGCCTACATTAACAGTAATCGGATACGGGGATGCAGGAAGTCAACAAACCTTGCTATTTCAGAATTTATTTTCCTAGAAGTAAGGTAAATAGGGAAAAAGTTAAAAATCTGCATTCAATGGACCAGACCCAAAAGCACTGCCTCAACAAATCTTGTTGTGATTGCACGAGAACTGGATGTAACTTTGTCCAAGACATCAAACTCTACACGATCTACCAAAAGTGATATGTAACTATCGAAAATCTCGATTTCCATGGACCAGTGACAATACTGTTAGAATGTATGGCTGCTACAGGCAATACAATACATTATGAACCTGACTGAATATTATATAACATTTAAAGTGCAGGAGAAGTCTTTGCTACAGGTTAAAGAATGCTGATAATGCACTTCAATTACACATTAAAAACTCAATCCCGATGTCCGTGCTTGAGTAGATTCCGCTCATATTTGAGAAATGTTTAAAAATTACTTAAACGGACCAGGGGAGTTGAAAGGCATCCTAAACATTAAAACACTATGGTTAGTAATTTTGCTTGAAGTTCCTATGTTATATAGGTTTAACTTTGAAATGACGTCCGTACTCTGGAGGAAAACGTTGGAGAATTGTTTGTCAACGCCATCAACTGGTGGCGCAGGTTAAGGACAACGCTTCCTAGGAAACCTTCCATCCCCATCTAGATGCACAGCCGACGTTTCTGTGACGTCATCATCCGTTGCATTACGTCCGCTACCGACGGACAACGCTTTCCTAGGAAACCAGGCAAGTTAAGCGAAATTAAATGATACTTTTCTTATTGATTGTATGTAAAATTGATATATGTTAAATATTCCAATTAATAACTGTCATTGTTTACTATTTATAAATAAATATATATATCAAAAGAATTTAGTAACCTTAGGTATAATAATAAGTTTAACAAGTAAACGAATGAAAATAAAAATCAAACAAAATGTAATTAACTTACAATACAATATTGTTCTAAATAAGTGAAAAACGAAAGAAGGAGATTAAGAAATTTTAATTATATCGCTATTTTAAAATTATCACCAAAAAATTATTAAAAAATATGTATAAACTGCATAATGGTATACATAAAAATTAATTGATATAATTTTTAGAAAATAATATCAATTTTAAAATGAAATTAATAATTATTTTACGAATGATAATATTACTATTCTTTAGAAGTGTTATTTGAAATATATTGTATTATCTTTAAATACTTGTTAAAATGACATCACTTAAGAAATCTTTATTTGTTACGCTTTCCATAAATGGGCATCATGAAGTTAAATTGTTTAATGTTTCTTTACCCTTATTTATTATAACTTCCCACGAATTCACTTTGTCTCGTTGAACCGCATCTATCAAAAATATTTCTCTCTAATCTTACATAATATTACGCTTGTAACTGTCCTAAGGTGCAATAAAGGACGGAAGATTTTATATTTGCACTTTTGCACTTTATTGTCAAAGAAAATTGTAAATAATAGTAACAAAATGTATGTAATTAGAAACAATATTGTAAAAGTAAAACGTGAAAAGTTTATCCCCTGACGAAGAACGCAAAACATAGTGGTAATTGAATAATATTTTTCATTATTCTGAAATGAATAATAATAATTTGATGAGATCGCCGACGTCACATCACTACATCAAATCTACAGTAAAGGAGTTTTCTTCTTGTTTTCTAATTGCACAGCTGAAATGCCATTTGTCCGAATTATTTGGTATTTATCACATTGACTGGAATAAATATCACAGCAAATCGAAAGCTATCGACTTAGTCGACGTTAATGATATTTGCGACGTGAAATGGAAACTTAAATTTTTATACTTTAACGTAGCTTTTCCCTTCATTTCAGACGTACATTAAAAGTAATGTTAAATATAGAACTGGTGTATTTCTCCCCCCCCTAACTCGTGACGTGTACGCTACTTTACAACCTTTACTGATGTATAATTAATGACGTCACAGTTCGATAGCTCTCTCTCACACACACACATGTATTGAATTTAAGATGTACACGTACAGAGAAACGACGAAGGAATGAATTTTCCTTACATGTTTAGAGGAATAGTAGAAATGGATCTATTTGTAAAAAGACCCCGGATCTAGCAAGGCGTTCGAAATTATCGTCTAAATTGTGAACCACTGACTGGACACATTTTGAACGATAATCAGTTAGTATTTTTGTCAGTGTTCAGTTCGTATAGAATGTCGTGTCTTGAAAGCATTTCGTGAGACGTTTTCATAATTTGTTAAATGTGGCCCAGTGAACCAAGATCCATACCATCTCACATACACAACAAACAATCATTCAAATCATTATCATTGTTAAGAGTTGCTACAAGTCTCACATTACAAAGCAGTTAAACGGAAAAAACATGAAAGTAATCTGTCACTCAATATTAAACACGTCAACAGGGGCCCTAATAAATTTGTCTTTCATACACAAATTCTCCTGGACAGCAAACTCACGATAAACTCCCACTAAGTCTTCACTACACTCAACCACTCAACAATTAACTCTGATTCATTTGTTATGTAGTTACAATATTACACAGCTCCGAATGTTAAATTGCAGATAAATAAGTTATAACGTGTCTTATTTTCAAATAAAAGTAAAATAAACATTATTGTAACGAATTTTAAAAATGTACGGAATGTTACTTAAATAAAAATGGTTCTTTAAATGGATTGTAATACGAACATGAAGGAAATTCTTTTACTAAAATTAAATTTCTTGAATTTGCATAAAATGAAGGGAGAACTACTTCATTACAAACATTTCAATGATAAAGTCATTAAATTGATTAAAAACTCGATAACATGTTAAAAATAATTTACTAAAATCCATTTTATTCAAATGTATACATAATGTAGGCAAAACCATAACTTCATTGAAAATGTTTCAATGATGAAATATGTAAATCAATTAAAAACTCAATAACATGGAGGATAAACAGCTGCTTAAATTCAATTTTTTCAAATCTGTATAAAATGAAGGGAAAACTGTCACTAAATTACAAACGTTTTAATGATAAATTATATAAATTGATTTGTGAAATGAAGGGTAAACTGTTACTTAATTCCAAAATTTTCATTGATGTGGTTCTGAAAGCCATTTGAAATCCTTATAAAACGAAGGAAAAACTGTTAATTAATTACAAATGTTTAAATGATAAATGTTTAAACTGATTACAAAGCTATATGAAATGGAGGGGAATCTTTTACTAAATTAAAATTTTTCCAATGAATGAGTTCTACAGATCATTTCAAATCTATATAAAATGAAGCGAAAACTGTGACTAAGTTAAAAAGTTTTAATGATAAAGTCTATAAATTCCGAATGAGGGAAAACTATTAATTACAAATTTGGTGTGGTTCAAAAATCCTTTCAAATCTGTATAAATTGGAGGAAACTGTGTTACTTAATTACAAATGTTTCAATGATAAAGTCTTTAAGTTGATAGAATTTATTCGAATCTATATATAATGAAGGGGAAACTATTTATTAATTACAAACGTTTTAATGATAGTGTTTTAACTGATTACAAAGCTGTATGAAATGAAGGGAAATATTTCACTAATTTAGTAATTTTCCAATCAATGAGTTCTAAAGATCATTTCAAATCTATGTAAAACGACGGAAAAGCTTTTAATTTAATAAACATTGGCGGCAAATGACGTAATTATTATTGTGGACGTCACCGTTAGTAATGGACTTTGCTAACCCGTCACGTATTATTACGTCTGTACCATTCATCGTTTCACAATAATTGCGGGAAATGAATGCTAAATCTATTATCAGTCTCGTGAAACTATTGAACCGGTACGGAAACGATTACTAGATTCCTCTCGTAATGAAGAAAAAATCCCATAAAATATTAGTCAACTGTTATTTTTAGAAACGTCCGTACGCAAGTAATTAAATAAACCACGATAGAACTGTGATAAGAGTATTTGCAAATAATTTATCAAGTAAGGCGATTAAAGATAATAAGAGAAAGTAAATTCGTGATGATATTTACCGGTTGAAGAAGTCGGCGACCGCAGCACACAGATGCAAAGATGATAATAATCTGCGATCTCGACGTCACAATACGAGAATAGAAGCAAAGAGTAACGCTACGTTCTTAGATAACCTGAGGACGCTGTAATTTCCGTGACGGTGTTTGCTGACTTCTACTATTGTATGGCAATGCAATCACTTCCCCAAAATCATTATCAATAAACAATTCCATTGGATAACGTGCTATTAGGTGAGTATTGTGTTTGTCCATCTGGAGCAGTCATCATAACTATCATCCCTCGACTTCCACAGCAATGGTGACTTATGACGTAACTTAAAATCTTTTCATTCATCAGGCAGAGTTGCATTTAATAGTAACTATCTGGGTGCTCGGCGATGCCACGTCATCACGGTACAGCATTTAATTCGACAGTAATCTCTTTGTCAACACATCCTACAAAATTTACCTTCACACCTTTATCAGAGTTGAATTTTATCATAACCAGCATAAGCCATGGTTCCGTATCTTACAAAATGTAGAATACAGAAGGTGGGCGAGCGCGAGATGGGGAGGAGAGGAGGGGAGAGAAAGAGACTTTTTTAAAATTTATTGCATTACTTTTAGCCTTATTTCTTGTATCATATAGCACGTCATAATTAAAATATTTTTAAACTATCCTTTACACACTTTTTTACAATAGTTAAGATTTGTGAAAAAGTAAAATAACAAAACTAATGGTTACTTTCCCTGTTTTTTACTATTGAGCGTGTTGTGTTAACTCAGCAAATGGTTTATGTATGTAATGGTGTCATTTGGATACTTTTTGCACGCAGCATATCATCGTGTAGCGCATCTTGGTACAAATATTTCTGTTTACCAGAAAGCAGATGATCCACCTCGTTTTGAGTGCGTGGAGAGGCAAAGACATTCCTTCTCCCTGTATTTCCACTTCTCAATTTAAGATATTGCAGTTTTGAGATTGCGGTAGCAGCAGCCTATACTACAAAGTAACAGCTGCACAACTGCTTTCGTATTTATAATTGTTATTCGTTTTTTAATAACTATATTTATCCTTTCATGATGGATGCACCTGCTGACACCATGACATGCTTTCTGCTCTCGATTCAATAAGTAGTCACTAATAATAGTAGCTATTTGATTATGTTCTTTCATATTTTTGAAGTTCTATATCTAAAATATTGAGCGTTAATTCTTTCAAATTCAAAAATAGGTTCATTTCCTTTATAATCTCCCTTAGTGTTTTTTTCTTTTCTTCATATTGTTATAGTTCTTTTAATTTGCAATCCAGAAGCGTGTGTTCAGGTGTTCCAATTTCACCACAATCGCATAGGTTGTTATTTCTGCCGATACGAGCCAGGTATAAGTGCATGAGCTCAAGATATCCCATTCCTAATCTTTCCCTTAAATTTGATAGGAAGCTATAAATTCTTCTCCCCTTTTCCGAATTATCCCATCTTTCTTGCCATAGATCTATTATTGTGTCGTTTATCTCCTTTTCCAGAATTTCTACGACTTTCCTTGATTTCCTTTCTTGAGCTAGTAGCGGGCTGCTCTTACCCTCATTTCCAGATCCAACGGGATTGCACCCAGCCAGGAGGACTACCAGAGTATCTGTGGAGACTCACTCAGCCACCTTACATGCTCGTGGGTCGCGACGAAGGCGCCTACAAAATATGATCACATTTTCAACCCCGCCTTTAAAATTATGGTGCAGAAACATACATAAGACTAACTGAGTTCCCAGTGTTGTCAGAGATGTAATTATTCAAATTTGTTCAATTTATAAACATTGTTGCTGCTTATTGCTGCGTAAATACGTTGTACAGTGGAACGTCTCAAAACGGACACTTCTAACAACCGGACAGTTTTATTTCCCCCCGCATTATTTCATATGCTTTACTAAGAAAAGTTCTTCTAATAACGGGACACGGACACTATTTTTACAAAATTTTTGATAATAATGTCTGTAATGTCGACATCAAGTCGAAAACAATTCAGTATTCAGGGATGTAGATGATCACAGAATTTCTCACGAACTCTCCTCAGAGAGCCGTATTTTGAATCGTATTACGTGTGTTACAAGTTGAAATGTTAGTGGAGATGAGAGCGAAAAAGAATATTCTTTTTATTAAAGAAACGGCGAGGTTAATTAAAGTGTATGAAAAAGAGAAAATCAGTGTCCGAGCTCTTGCTTTAAGGTTCAATATCGGGAAAACCCAAGTTACTGATTCTTTAAAAAGAAGGAAAAACTTTTTAAACCGTGGATAGAATACGGAAACGACGAATCCAAGAAATCCAAGCACCCGGCCTAACTATTGACAAGATCTACATGTGAGAGGATTTGCGTACCTTTAATGAGGGAGGGAAAGGGCTAAGGCGTGCGGCGGCTGTGGACTGACGGTGAGCCAGAGTGGAGGGTCGACTTTAATGGTGACAAGACTGCACTATTTTCAGAGCTCTGCCCTTAAGCCCAGCTGTTTTAAAGAAATAAATTTGAATAATTTCGACGTAGAATGGCGGGAAATAAAAAAGCATGGACGACGAGAAATATCAGGGGGACTGACTGGCTCAAGACTTTTAATAGTAAAATTTAGGGAATAGGTAGAAAAGTTATTTTATTAATAGACAACGCTGCCTCTCACCCAAAAAGTTAATTTTCTAACGTTAAAATAATTTTTCTGAGGCCAAATACGTGAGCCGTGTGCCAACTTTTACGCCAGGGCATAATCAAAGACTTTAAAGTGAACTGCAGAAAGTGTATTTTGCATAATATTTAGGGCCAGATGGACAGCTGCACCTCTTTAAACGAACTTGCAAAGACAATTAACGTCACAGACGCAAATTAGTCGATTAACTTTACCAAAAAAAATATAAAGAGAGAAATTGTATTGAATTCGAATTTTTCTTTATAAGAAACCTTGGCTTACAGTGATGAAAACGCTGAAAATAAACCCAACAAACCTACCTTCTTTGGTATTGCATTACTGCTGAATGATGAATCCTTCTAACAAGCGGACAAAATCCGAAATTTCCGCTCAGGGCAAGTTCCACAAGTACTGATAAAGAAATTTAGCTTATCTTTGTGTGGTAAAATATACAATTGATTATCTTCTTCCTTGCACAGCTGGGCAAATTAGAACAGACAGGTTATGAGGAAATTTTTTAAACATTAGTAAGCCAGCGCTCTGTCGTTTTCTCGTCGATACATTAAAAAAAACTATTTATAGAAATAGAAATCACAATAATAGGCTCTATAAGCTATTTTTGATGCCCTGATGGGGTCAGACCTCTGTTGAGGTGAATTTGCCAGCATCGTTTTATATCTTGTGTGGTTTCTGTAATGCAGCAGTGGTTGTGTAAGAGGGTTGCTATGGTTTTCCAGTTTCTTGTGGTGTTTATATAACATATGCCTAGCGTTGGTTGCTCACACAGATATGATTGCGCCCTCTGGCAGTGTTGCACATCCCCACAGCTCCATATAGGTTTCATAATGGCTTTGCATATGGTTATTTTGATTTGTAAGGAGAGTTTAGCCAGTATAGTTGTCCAAGATGTAAGTCCATATGCATATGAATTTTCCAGGTTAATTTTGAGTCTAGATGGATTCCGAGATATTTTACATGCGTTGATACCGGGAGATGTTTTTTGTTTATAGTTACTGTTGTTGTTTTTGTAAAGTTAACGTAACCTGTAAGGATTTTGTCTCGTTAATTTTGACTTTCCACTTGTTTGTCCATACCGATACTTGGTGAACAACTTTCGCGTTCCGTGGGCGGACCGACAAATAGAAGTGCGTGGAGAAAAGGATTGAGCAATTCTGCTCCAGCAATTAGACAATTGCTTCACAAAGCGACGATACCAACAGCGGGCTTTGCCAAATAAATTCGCAGGTAAGCATATTTTATTTCACGAAGTCGACAACCGAAAAAATAAAAAAATCGGTTTTAATTTCATCCCGTCCTTAATATTACAGTTCCCAAGTGTTTAGTCCCCAATATCCACGAATTGTGACCCGCAAGTTGACCTGCTTATATATGACAAAATAATATTTAAACTATTTAACATGATTTATATATTTTACCCTGAAATTGAAACACTTTTTGTGTGTCAAGTATTAGATAGGAATTAAATTTCCTTACATTAAGAAAAAAATTATTTTTCCTTCGTAAGTCATTTAATATATTATTTTCTTTACATTAAGGGATGCTCATGAAATTCATTACTAAAATATGAGTTCTTAATTACATTAAAACTGTTCTTTCACCCTAACAAAATAAGTTTCATGTAGAGAGTGTTTCAATTGAGGTGGGTCGATGTTGGCCATGCTGTTTTGGAGGCGTCTGTCTAATATGTTGATTATTATGCAGCCTTTGGTACACAAGAAACCAAACAAAAGTATATTTTCTTCGTTATATCTTAGTAAAGTTCGCCAATTTTACAGACGGAGAGGTAGAGTGTATAGTTTGATATTGTACTTGACAAGGTGCATTAAATTAGTGAAAAAACGTCATCCATTACTTTATCTTTCCATCTATGCCTCCAAAATTAGCTAAGTTTCCTTATAAATATGTTGAACATATATTTAACCCATTTCTTCGTACTACATGTACATTGATTTATATATCTTCTCCTTCAATAAACAACTCGTAAAAATAATTAACACGCTCAACATCTTCGTACACTAAATACATTCACAAGCAGCCAACTTGCGCAGATAATAAAGTAAAAGACTAATACAAATTAAAGTAGGTACCCCACAGCAAGAGAGCCCAATAGCCTGACCTACCGGCTGCAGGTTTTCTAGGGTTTTACCTGCATTTCTTTAATTGAAAAACCGGGTAGGTTCCTTAAACTATAGCCTGGAGGCCCTAGTCATCTTTCGATACCTTGCTCTACCTTCTGCATGCCCTGTTCCAATGGTCTTGCTGTGCCATGAAAGGGGAGTTGCCGTTTCATGATTACCCCCATGAAACCTGTACAAGTATTGCATACAAAAGTTTCCACTGCTTTTATAATTTCCATTTAGAAGAAACAATGTAAATGTTTTTTATGCAATGCTACTTTGTGGCAAGGTTCTCTGCAACAGGTGGCTGAAATTCTGCGCCTCGTACAACTCAATATCCTCTCTAACCTGTGAAAGGGCGAACAGGATAACTCATTTTATAAATTACGGCTGACAAGCAGAGTGATTTATTCGGGGTGGTTAGAATATATATAACTTATTCTGCAATTGGGAACACGTACATACGGAATGTTGAACAAATAAACAGTATACAATTTTAAAATACTGTCATATATATATTGCATTGAGAATAATTTCGTGAGATCTAAGAGCGCTATGCTTCCGTCGACTTTGGACTTGACAGGTGTCTCCTACATGTCTTAGGGATGTTTCCAGCGAGTGCGTGGGAACAGCGGTGTCAGCAGAACCTCTGAGTGGCGAGACTTTAAGGGGGAACGGCAGCCATCTTTGGATTACTGCCTTTTCCATAGGTAACTGGCTAGCAACCCGTGAAGGTGGGGGAAAACCTCCGCTGGTCCACCTTCACCAAACGCCAGTTTAGCTCGCGTGGAGATTTTACCTCAATTATCTAATTGCTAGTCTTCTTTTCCTTCCTATACTATATATTGTGTAGACTGCCTTAGGCACAATAAATTAGTTTTCAGTACTTATTAAATTTCTTCTGAACATCCACCAAGACACCAATCCTTGACTGTCATCAAGGTGACAGCGATCCAACGCTACTGAACTGTCCTATTCACCTTTTCTCATCTCTTCCGTTTCCAGACATCACAAACACTGAATCTATCGCTCGGGGAATCAATCGTCCTTTTAGAATTGTGATTCTCCCTTCAATCGACCCTCTTCGTCGATATAAGATGGTGGCAGAATGGTGTGGATAATATCAAGGATCTACACAACATCGTAAATTCGGTGTCTGGCCAGTGACATTCCTAACCGACCAAAGTGCCAAAGCGTGGTTCATTTGCGAATCTCATAGCGCAAAGCCGAGTGTCGGGAGCAGAGGCACGAACACGCGGAGCGGCGATGGGCGGCGCCAGCGTGACCGGCGACATCGTTCCACACCTCATCCACCCTTCATCTTGCTTTTTTTCAAACGGTGAGTCTTGTCAACTAATGGGGTAGATGTCGTTAATGGGGATGATTCTGAAGAATGTTTTATTTTGGCTACACAGGCATTCATTTAATTCCGGGTCCTTTTGTAGGCAATCCAGCAGAACTCAGATATTTTATTGTGGGTGCGGAGGCAGGTTTTAAGAGTAACGCGTCCTGAAAAGCATAATATTGTTCTTAAATTTATAGAGGCAAAGCTAAAAATAAATTACTTTCTAGATCTAAACGCAGTACGTGGGCTGATATTAAAGCGTGTTTAGAGGAAAATTATCTAACAAAAAAAACTTTTGATTATTATACGTCTACATTATTTACTAGTAGACAAAATCAGAATGAAACTGTTAGTCAGTGGGCCTCCAGAGTAGATATGATGGCTATTGATCTAAGTAGAGAAACTAGACAAATCTTGAGACTGACGGAAGAAAGAGAAGGTTTGCCAGAAAACGAGTATGTCAAAGGTGGAATAGCGTTAATGGGTACGTTTGTGGCAGGTCTCAGAAACCAGAGAATTAAATATCAAGTGAAATCTAAACAAGAGGGAAATAGTTTAGCTCAAGTCGTAGAGTCGGCTTTACAGGAGGAAACCGAACTCACATCAATGCGCTTTCGCGAAAATGATAAGTCATGGATGCCTCGTAGGGAAGAGAAGCCTGGTAGCTCGTACAGACGTGATGTCTCCAAGAGATCAGAGCAATCTCCAAGTTGTGTTGGTATTTAAAAAAAAACCAAGAGTCCCGAAATAAAATGTTATGGATGTGGTCTAAAAGGACACACCATAAACAATTGTAGGCGGTTGGTTAAGTGTGGCAAATGTAAAAAACATGGGCATAATACGGCTATTTGCAGGTCAAAAATGCTTAGTGTGTTCTAAAATAGCAGTCGTTTCGAACCGCTATCCTAGACTTCTCACAGGACGAATGTTGTTGGGGCGAATGCACAACAATATAGGACTAAGAAGCACTAGTTATAAAATGGTCGCGACCGAAAACAGTAAAAAGTCGTCCAAAGAAAGTGTAATGGCGACCGAAAATACTATTAAGTAGTTTAATTTTAATAGATCCAAAATAAATGTTACCGCAGGAATGAGTGATGGCGCTGGACGCAGCGTAAAATTGCAGAAAGAGTGTGCACACAATTGTGACACTAGTAAAGTCCCGTGTGAATGTAATATTACAATGTTAAGTAATAATAAGGTTTCTACGCAGTGTCCTAATGAATTAAGATCCGTATGTCTGAATAGAGATCAGTGCAATAAAAATTTGGAAAGTGAACGTAAGAGTGAAATGCCGATTAATATTCATAATACGAGCGAAATTACAAATGTATTGGTAGTCAAAACTACGAAAGAAACGCGGCAACTCAAACGTAAACAAATACACGTGTCTTCCACCTGGCGTGACGTCACAGCACGTACGCACGAGTGATAAGAACTCAGCTGCGATCTCGGGTTGTGAGCCAACTGATGGATGGAACAGTTAATGAAAAAGCGAGTATACGCTATTTTTGTGTGAGACTATCGTCCAAAGATTTAAGCAGAATTGCTTTAGCACAAATAGATAGAGGTTCAGAAATAAGTCTGGTGCGAAAGAATATTTTAATGGCAGGGTGCCCAATCAAAGAGAAACAAATAAAGATTAATGGAATAACAGGAACCTCAAAGAACATATATGGTACAGTTAGATTAAGTATATCTTGTATTGATAAAACTATAAATCATAATTTTTATGTAATTGATGTACTGCCTCGTGATTTAGAAATGATATTAGGCCAAGATTTTTTAATTGCATGTGATATTGTATTGATTAGCAAAAATGTTTTCACTACATTTTGCGAATATGTAGCTTAGTTTACTACCTGAGAAAAGGGGTTGCGTTTAATTGAAACCCAGGGGTTATCCGGTGCTAGAAGCTGAGTTACTTGTCAGGACGGAATATTTGAATGTCTTGTCAGCGAAAGTAGTTTTGAAGAGAGCAGCAGTGTTGCTCAAACCACTCACTAGATTACTTCAGGAGATAATTGATAATTCTCATCGTATTAACTCCAAAATAAAGAAATTGCTTTCATAAAAGTTACGTTTAGGTCATATTACGGGAGGTGCTAGCGAGATTCGCAGACACTGTCTAAATTACGTAGACATATTCCAGCTTCCGGGGGATAAACTAACAGCCACGACAGCAGCGGTTCATAAAATTCCCATTCCATCGGACGTTAGGTCGATTAACTTAAAAAATTATACATTGGCAGAAACGCATAAACGTGAGGAACAAGTAAAAGATATGTTAAAACAAGGTGTAATTACAGAAAGCGATAATGCATGGAATTATAAAAAACGCCTTGAAGGTCAAAAGCGAACTTGGCGAATTTGTGTTGATTTTCGTAAATTGAATGAGATCACCCCAGCTGATTCATTTTCAACACCGAATATAGATGAAATTTTTGAATGAGATGGGAAATGCGAAATTCTTCAGCGCGCTAGTTGCTGCTAGCGGATATTTACAAATATCAATAGCTGAAGAAGATCAACACCATTATCACTATCGTAGGATCAGCTTTGGATTGAGATCAGCACCTAGTACCTTTCAAAGAGCAATTAATAATATTTTAAGAAAATATTTAGTTTGCGTATATATGGATGAGACGTTGCAATTACACACCGATAAACTGGAAGAAGTATTCAAACAATTTAGAAAGTATAGGCTTAAGTTAGAACCTCAGAAATGAAAATTTCTACGTCCGAAGCTAAATATCTTGGGTTATAAGATAAAAGCTGACGGTATTTTCGAGATCCTAATAAAAGTAAGGCGGTACAGTACCAACTTGTCAAAAAGATATCGAGTCATTTCTCTGTATTTTAGGAAGCACGTGGTTAATTATAGAACCCTGGCATAACCATTGACGATGCTATTGAAAAAGGATGTCACATTTAATTGGGGAACTGCTCAACAAGAAAGTTTTAACGCTCTTAGGGAAAAATTAATTGAAGCACCTTTACTCCAAAGGCCAGATTTTCCAAAACCTTTTACTACTTACGTGCGATGCTTCTAATTACGGTATTGGTTCAATAACTTTAAATAGGCATGAAGTACATTATAATGTGATAGAGAAAGAGTGTTTAAAATTAATAAAATGGCTACTGTAGCATATAGATATGAATCAGTAGGATGATTGGAGCGAAGTCATTATTTGAGGGCCTAGACGAATCCAAGAGTAAACAGCAATTCTTCTAGACATAGTGTGACCAAGTACACGTACCACTCGACTGAAATCGCTTCATAATCCTTCCGGAATTTATTTCTCATTTGTATTTAACACAGAACCAAATCAATTTAATTACATATATTGATTCAAGTAGTATAGACAACTCCTGGTCACAAATTAAGTCTCTAGAGAATCTTTGCACGTTTTGTATATTTCATTCTACTTTTTAACAGATTGTAATCAATTCCTTAGATATACAAGATTAAAGAATGAACATATTGATGTTTAATAACTTCTATAACTGGAAATAGATTAAATTCGCTTGTCAAAGAAATTGTTAGGAGAAATCGCGGATTGTTCAATTTAGGAGGGATTGTTTTAAAGAATTTATTTAGTGTCATGACCATATGATAAACAAATACAGCAGTTACTGTCAGATCAGGATAATTTAAAGGGTTTTCTAAATGAGAAACTAGTACTTATTAAAGTAGTAATGAATACAGTTGATAGTAATTTCAAACGAATTTTAGAGAATGAAATGGACTTGCGCGAACAGTTAACTTCACTAGTCGAGGAAATGGGAAAGAAATTGAGATACTAATATCCGAAATTGATAACTTAGCTACTATTTCTGAATATGGGAGGGTAATTCAAAGAGGAATGAAGCTTATTTAAATCTTATTCTTGCTGCTGTGGAGGAATTGGTAAACCACAATTGATTGATATGCACGAATTATGCAAAGGCAACCCTTTGGAGGACAAGGTTCTTCGTTCTATCTATCTTTAGCTTTAAGAAATGTTATTTCCCTCTTATATAACTGTATAATAATAAACATCTAGTTTATGTATTCCATTATCCAATAATTTCAGATACAAAGCATAAATTGTTTAAATTAGACTTTTCACCATTTCAAAATAAAATGAATTTGTTTTTATATAAGACAACTCCTCGTGGTTTTATATTCACTGATGAACTACACCAAAAGTATGTTGTAATAACATATGAGCAGTTAATGAAATGTATTACTTTAAATGATGGAAAGTCCTTATGTAGAGATAATTTGCCCTTGTACTCATACGTAAATGGTAATGAATGCTATTCAACACTTGCACCCATTTACATATTATGAATATAGTCTGTGCGATAGAAAATTGGTTAAATTAAATACTAAATTATGGATACCTTTAAAATGAAACACTTTTTTGTGTTTAGCACCTGTCAAAAAAACATTAACAGTAATATGTAACGATAATACATCTTATTATGAATTATTTTTACACAGTAGATTAACTTTAGATTATGGTTGTAAAGCTTTTAAGTCACAGGTAACTATAACAAGTGCTAAATTAACCGTGTCTGATTTTAATGTAAAATTCAAGAATATATCTAGTGTTGTGATAATTGTGAACGGTTCATCAACAATTCTAAATAATATTAATTAGTTGTCAAAATAATTTCAGTTGGAACTATATCACTTAAATGAAAATGGACAATTAAAACACGGTCGTGATTGTCATGTATTGTATATTATCTCAACTGTATTGATTTCTATTGCTGTTTGGATTATTTAATTATTCATATTTATGTACCCGTTTTCCCAAACTGGGATATTGTATGAACACCTTTATCAACAAGTGTATCCCGCAAAAGGAAATGTGGATTCCTTGAAGGAGATTTCATCTAGCAATGAACCTATGGGAACTGTTAAAGACAATAGTGAATTGAAACCACTGCCCCGTAATATTGAGTTTGTAAAAGAGCCATTCCAGTAATCTCAAATTTCGGAGTAATGTGAGCTGGTCATTAAAACCAATCTCAGATTACTATTGGTTGGGGGCTGTCATATATATATATATATATATAGTCACGTTTCTGAGGGATCGCGAGATTTAATAACACGCACGTAGAGGTTATATGCGTTTATTTAACGGCGAAGTGCTGTCCAAAGCTCGTACTGCGTAATACTGACCCTGATTTGGAATGCAGTTCCATTTATACATACATGGAATATTACAGAAGTAGAACATTCTCGAAACAGAAAATACTAGAAAGTAAAGGCAAACAATGTATTTAAAGTAAACAAATAAAAAAGGTTGCGTCGGGTAGGACTCGAACCCGAGTCTACGTTTGTGCAGTCCGGCTCTATACCCCTCTGCCATCACTGCAGCTCTTTAGATGTGGCAATATTGCATTGAGAATAATTTCGTGAGATCTTAGAGCGCTTTGCTTCAGGCGACTATGGACTTGATGGCACTGCGTATCAGGTTTTTCCTACACGTGTTAGTCCTACTGTACAAAGCTGCCAACTCATCTATCCCTTAATGTCAGTACAAATAGCCATTTATTTAGTAACAACTCTGAGATTCACAAGAAATATAAAACATTTTCAATATAAAAGTTAATCTCCATGACAAGGAGAACGGTGTCTTTCAGAAGTTTTGAAGTGTGAACGTTCCTTTAGAAAAAACAAGCCTAATCTTATAAATTCGCAGACAGGCACCTTGGCGCCGGAAATAACCACTTCTTACCTGCCTATCGCCGAGCCAGAATGTTCTTGCTGAACCTGTAGATCATTCAAAAATCCAAAACTCGAATAAATTTAGGGAGGGGTCATACTGCGTTTAAATCTTAATGCTACAAAAGAGAAATTAATACCATGATTTATTTACATATAAACTAAATATTTTAAATTATTTATTTATTAAGAAAACTGATAACGTTTTAAACAAAATATTACTAGTTGGATACGAATTTATATCAACATATTTCTCATAAAAAAGTTAAAAAAATATATTTTTTTATTGTAAATGTTAGAGAATAATATTTACCGATTCTCTTTCGATATTAATTCTTAAAATAAGACATACCCCACATCCTTTTACTTATTTACCTTTAAACTGCATTTATTTAGTATAGTTGTTTTATTGGTTCGTTTAAGTGACGTCAGAGTATTTGTTTTTTGACAACTATAAGATAAATAAATGATTTCCAGCTGCACTATCAATTGCTCTTCTAGCTGCGCCCTTCTCTTGAGAATCATATTAGTTCCTTGAGG
Source organism: Eucriotettix oculatus (assembly GCA_034510155.1). Classification (NCBI taxonomy): domain Eukaryota; kingdom Metazoa; phylum Arthropoda; class Insecta; order Orthoptera; family Tetrigidae; genus Eucriotettix; species Eucriotettix oculatus. The sequence continues at coordinate 214,469,642 of CM067377.1, read as the reverse complement.
TTCAAGGTTTTCTGCGCAATGACTTCTGTTTAGTTTTCTTAGTCGTGTTAGTTGCAGTAGGTTGTTGCAGCTCAGGAAAATCTGTGTTTTTCCGGTGATGCGTTGAGAGAGACAGAGAGAGAGAGAGAGAGAGAGAGAGAGAGAGAGAGAGAGAGAGAGAGAGAGAGAGAGAGAGAGAGAGAGAGGAGGGGAGGGGGAGGGAGGGGAGGGAGGGAGGGGAGAGAGAACAGTTCTGCATGAAATGTTTAATAAGGTTATTATACAACAAAAAGGTTAATTTTTACATTAAATATAAAACAGACTGAAGGAAATTACTATAAACTTTATTGTTATTAGTTTGTACTAGACGTATTGCTAATAAATTTGTAATCTCATCTTGTGTGTTTAAATTGGAATCAAATGATTAACGAGAATAAAAAATTACTACGGGTAATTAATTACATTCATCAATGGTAATTCTCTTTATCAATTTTAATCAAACCCTTAATCGCAGGATCCACAAAGATTCGCTCAAACGTTTCGTTCCTGATTTAAAAAACTTATTTGATATAAACTAAAAATACTAAACAAATATTTACAATATAATACGTGTAATACAATTATCTTATGTTGATATTCCTTGTTGACATTCTAGCAAGAAGAAACCTGTATTACTTTATGATTATCTGCAACTCCGTGTAAGACGGAATAAAGATGAAGCCATAAATAGAACGAAGGAAAAGAACGTAATTTGGTTCTTACGTGATTTTTTATAATAGGATGGGCGAGCTTCTTATAAGGTACTTTATGGAATGTTTTGGCCTGTTCCACTACTACTCTCCATTTCTTCCTATCCCGTACAATTTCTATCCAATTCTTGACTCTCATCTGCTTAATGTGTTTGAGTATGTCATCCTTCCTCCTGTTTCTGGGTCTTCCCTTTTTCCTTGTTGTAAGTGGATTCCAATTGAAGATCTTTTTTTCCACGCTGTCTTCATTCATTCCACATAAGTTTCCATACCATCACAATCTCAAAGCTTTAATGTGATTTATTATATTCTTATATATAATAATCATATCTATTTCTACATTGTTTATTATTCTCCACGAATGGGACCATGTATTCTCCTTAATATTCTACTCTCGTTTCGCATAAGCTTTTAAGTATCATTGTTTTTAAGCGTCCATGTCTCCGCCACATAAGTGACTATTGGTCTTATTACAACCTGATATTAATTTTCTCTTAAATAGGTCTTTGTAGATAAAATGTGATCTGTTCCCAGCTGCTATTCTCTCTTTTATTTCTTCTTGTATTGAATTGTTTTGATTTACTCCAGATCCAAGATATTTACATTCTTTTATGTTCGTAGACCTGTCCATTTATCACTACTTCAGCGAGTTTTCTATTTTCTGATGTACATGTCATATATTTGGTTTTGTCTACATTAACTGTTAAGTCAAATTGCGCTGAATTTATTTCTATGTCAAGGGCGAATGTTTCCATTGCTTTTTTGGTTGTGGAGGTTACATAGTTTTAGTCTGTTCGTAATATTACCTCTGTTGTCTGACTCTAACGTAATTATATCTATAATCAAGCAAAATAGTGTTTTAACACCGAAATCTACATCAGGCTCTTCACTAAGATTATTATTTATTTTCACTTGCCTTTGTTTCTGTCAACGTTATCCTTATTAATTTTCTCAGTTTCCATGGTATCTCATATTTAGTTAGGCTTTTTATTATTTAATCTCTTTGGATATGATCGAATGCTTGTGTGTAATCTATTCCATCCTCATAGCACTTCTCAAAGATCTGTCTTATTATGAAGATGTTGTCAGTTGCAGATCTATGTGGCTGGAATCCGGCTTGGTAATCACTTATTTTCCTTTCAACAATTGTGGACACTATTTAGGATAATTGCAAAGATTTTATAGGCTATATTTAACAGTGATGTAGGTCGATAGTTTTTACATTCATATTTATTTCCTTTCTTAAAGACTGGGACTATTATTGCTTCATTCCATTGTTTGGGGAGCTGGCGATTTCTTCAAATTTTATGGATCTCTTTTTCTAGAATTATTCCACCATATTCAATTAAGTCAGTGGGTAAATTATCGCATGCAGCTGCTTTATGTTGCTTTAAATGCACCAGATCTCATTAAGTGATGGTTCTTCTACATCGTCTATTGTACCCTCAGTATGTTCGCTAACTGTGACACTTATTTTTGTTTTATTCATAGGATTAAATACTTCTTTGAAGAAGTCCTCCATCTTTGGAGTACTTGGGTTTCTTGTGTTAGTGTGTCTTTGCATAGGTCAATCCCATCACATATCTTCTTCGTTTCTCTTATTCCGCCAAAAAACTTTCTGGCTTCGTTTTTCTTAAAGTTTTCTTTGATATTTTTAATTTTATTATTGATCATTTTCTTTTCTTGTTACAGAATATCCTATTGGCTTTTAATCTTGCTTCTCTGTAACTTTCATGACTGCCTTTGGCTCTTGAATGTAAAACTTATCTTCTTAATTCATTTTTCTCCTTCACAGCTCTTTACACTCTTGGTCCCACCATTCCCTTTTTTGTCTACTCTCTCTTTTTCCTAGGGTTGTATTTGCCTCTTTGGTTATTATATCTCTAAGATATTCCCACTCATCATTTATATTATTTACCGGTTGCCTATTTTTTGACTTTTCAGACAATTGTAGTCTATATTCTCTTTGTTGTGCAGGATCCTACAGTTTTAATGTATTAAATATTGTTATTTCCTTCTTCTTATTTTTCCGGAATACTATAGGAAGCTTCTGAATTAAAATTATTTTGATAAGGAAATGATCTGAGTCAATATTTACTCCTCGTAATGATCTCACATCCTCGATTAATTCACTTTTATCATTGTTAACCAGCACATGATCTAACGTGTTCATATCTGGTGATATCCATGTTCCTTTGTGTATTCTCTTATGTTGAAATCGTGTACTTACTATGTTCAGGTTATTTGCTTCCGCGAATCCACACTGTTCTCGTTTATTTGGTTGTGAAGTGAATTCTCTCCCACAACTTTTTGGTTAGCTAGCTCTTTACCGACTTGTGCATTAAAATCCCCAAAAATTAGTAATGTGTCATTTTTGGGTACTTTCTCGATTAATGTTTGTAATTGATCGTAAAATACTTGCTTTTCTTCTCCTTTATGTTCGTTTGTTAGTCCGAAGGCGTTTATTACTGTTACTTTATTAAATTTGCCCTTTAGCCTGATTCGACATATTCGTTCTGTTGTCCGATAAAATTCAATCACATTTTATAGAATGGTTTTCTTAATTAAGAAGCCCACCCCTGCTGGACCTGTTCTTTTATTTGTGCCTTTATAGTAGAGAGTATAGTTTCCTTGTTTCATACACCCACATTTTATTTATTGCAGTGCTACAATTGTTATTGTTGTCTTCTCTATCTGGTCTATTATTTATTATAGTTTCCCAGGTTGTTACAGAGTTTTTACATTCCATGATCCTTGCCGGGTCTGTTGTTTTGTATGAATCCTATTTTTCCGAGGCTTCGTAGTGGAACGTTTAGCAATTTATGTTTTTTATGGGTGATGAGGAGCTGGCCCAACACCCAACTTGGAGGACCAGCGGACTGTTGTTAGTCTGTCTGGCATAGCTCTCAGGGTCATTGGAGCACGCTAACCTCCCCATGGCAGTGTATGAGTGAGCTTACTGTAATAAAATATAAAATTATGGGATTTCTCTCTCTCTCCAATGGCTCAACAGCCCTCTTGAGGGCCTAGGCCTGTCATCTGGCGTGACACATTCCGAATTTGGGGTGATACGTGGTCGATGTATCAATTCCCCATCAGCCTTAATCCCGGTCATCGCGACCAAAGTGATTTATTTACGGAAATATAAATAATAACGACTGAAATGAATTAAGAAACAAAGTGGGGTGAACCGAAAGAAGCAAAGTTTCGATGGCAAGTAGGTCTGACAATGGGAACTTGTATAAATTTGGCATCAAGACTGCAGTTGTTTTCTCTGATGACGGTCTGATTAGGGTTAACGAACTCAGAGGCGCATTACAATTAAGTTTAGTCATCTAATCGAAAATACTGCCATATTGATCTTCTTTCTGAGGTAACGATTAGAGGCTAATTTACCGTATATTTAGAACCGGCAAGTGATCCCCATTCGATAGTTCGTAATCTAAGTCTAGGAAGACAATATAAGGATCTTTAATAAACTATGGCTTATTGTCCGTTTATTTCCAAGGGTCTAACTTTCCGAATATGTAGAAGTCACAGAATTTTCCAATAATTTCATTTGTCATCCCGTAAAAATGGCTGTAAACACGGAACACAAGCGGGATTCATTCTACAAAAAAATGAATGAATAGTTGATATTCATATTTGATTAGAGCTGCCACCAAGCGTAGACTTAGTTACACTCAATTAATTCCTTACTAATTAGTGTAGAGATCCATGTGAGCCAACGTGGGAAATTCACAGGCTATTTAAAAGTTCGTTTTCATTTCTCGACGCTTCTCGAACACCATTGCGCTTCAGTGAGCACTTTGACCTATAAAATAAAACTATCGTGTTAGAATTGTCAATTAATAAAATAATAATAAAAAATAACACACTATTAAGGATTTTGAAGAGCACTGAATATCGAGAAAGAAGGCAATACATAACCTCTACACAAGACAGGCAGCTGTAATTAGAACAGAAGACCAAGAAAACAAAGCCGTAATCAAGAAAAGAGTAAGACAAGGATGGAGTCTGTCAACCATTCTGTTTAACTTATATATAGAACGGGCAATGAAGAAAGTTAAAAAGGAATATGGAAAAAGGAATCACGCTGAAAGCAGAAGAAATAAAAACTTTACGCTTAGCCCATGATATTATAGTATTGGGGGAGTGAGAATAAGACTTGGAAACCATAATAAATGGAATGAATGGAGTTCTGTAGGAAGGGTACAATATAAGGATTAATGGAGGCAAAACCAAGGTAATGGAGTGTAGTATGGGAAACAGTGGAATAACAAAGACTGTTAGATTGGGAAGGGATATTTTGACGAAACTCAAGGAATTATGCTACTTGGGAAGTGTAATAACTAGAGTAGGATAGCACAAGCAATAAAGGCTTTCACGAAAAAGAGGAATTTACTTACGGATAATATAAGTATGAATATTTGGAAATCTTTGCTAAAAATGTTCACACGGAGCTTGGAGATATATGGGTTCCTAAACGTGGACGATAGAAGTTGGGGAATGGAAAATAATAGAAGCCTTTCAAATGTGGTTCTAAAAGCGAATGATGAAAATCACATAGGTGAATATAATAACAAACGAGGAAGCTATAAACAGAATAGGGGAAAAGCGAACCATATGGAGGACGTTCACTAAGAGAAGGGATAGGTTAATAGGCCATGTTTTAAGACACGTAGATCTTGTAAAATTAACATTAGAGGAAAGTGTGTTGGGTAAGAACAGAAGAGGGAGGCGAAGGATGGAATACGCTAAGCATAATAGGGACGATTTGATAATTATAAGGAAATGTAAAGTCTTGCGCAAGATAGGTTAACAGTCTTAGGACTGAATACCACAACAACAACTGATATTGTGTATTTCAGCTTTCGAGCACATTAATCTTTAATTCCTTGTTTTATATTAACTTATGTTCTAAAGTTTAATTTGCTTCTTTGATCTCAACAAATAAGTTAATTGAACATTATTATTTTATATAAGTTTAAATAAGGCCAAAAGCAGTCAAATGTTAGTGAAACATAACAAACTATAATTTAAAACCAACTACACGTTTCGGTATTGATCTGGAGCTTCTTCAGGTTGGACTGAATAACAATGCACAAATATTACACTGGAGCTATAGAATACAGATATTATGTATACTACTGAGCAAATGCGTGTCTGTTTTTACATTCAGAGTTTTAATGTTATGTTTAATGTGAAGCATTTCTGAAACTAATCGGGATTTGCAGTTTCTGTCTTTGTCTAAAATTAGAAAATTGGCCTTATTTAAACTTATATTAAACAAAGACATTAATAACTACTCTTTAAATACATTTTGTGCAACAACAAATGAAATATTAATTTAAAATAATATTTAATTTAAAATTTCGTTATTTTGATTGATTTAAATTTGGAACAGAGAAATTTTCTAGTTTTTAATTTATTTTAAAATTAGATCATTGGAAAGTGAAGTTAATTAAATTCTGTAGCCAAAATTAATATTTGACATATAAATATTTTCAGGTTATAATTTAGATAGCACTCTATTATTTGACGCTGTGTAGGTTTTAAAGATTTAATATTCCTTAGTGGCTTCATTTTTATTTGTGGATTTCAATGCGATGTTATCAAAACTTATACTTAATCTTGAACAATCGATATGGCAAAGAATAGTTAATTAGGATGGCACTTCATAATAATAGTAATACGGGATTCAAAATTTAATTGTTTTTTAGAATGTGTAATGGAGTAATGAATTAGCTGTTCATGGACGAGAGTTTAATTCCATGTAGAATGCTGGAGACCTGGAGCTGGCCATTCGCTCGTAATTGTGTTATGTGTCGCTACTGGACGACGGAGTACGCAACTAACTCACTTAAACGTTTCATGGACCACGGCTATTGGCTGTTGAGAGACAGGCTATTATATTAGCTTCCAGGTTCCTGCTCCATATTCCTGTCCTCAGTCTGTATACACTATGGATATTGACAGATCAAAGCCGTGCTTCAGAAGCTGCGGATTCGACAAATGGGGAAGGAATTAGTTTTGTCGCTTGTAAAAAATTTAATAATAGTTAAAGTAAATAATACAAAATGATCAGCTTACTTGTAAACTCATCGCCGCTATCCGCAAAATTATTTTTGCAGACAAGGAAATTACATGGTGTACTGAGAAATAAAATTTTTGGAATGTCTGTAGGTTTCCCAATTCCCTTAATCTGGAAAGTGTTACTATTGTAATATTAGCACATAAAGTAACAATTCTGATGCGTGTTCTTGTGCTGAGATTGATGTCTGAGTCAGTTCTTTTCTACACGTGTCTGAACGTTGACCTAAGTATTCCTTGCTCGACAGTCCCTGACTTACATTTCTCACCTCTCCCATTTAAGGAGTTTGTTATAAATAATACTAACGTCTCCCTCCACTCCTAAGCTTAAACTCCGCCCTAATACATTTATAACCTAGATCCTTTCCCTTCCAGGCCTGAGTAATGAATGAATTTAATTGGCCATCCTTTCTCTTCTCCTCACAGTTTTAGCGTTCTGACGGCGTATTAGTTCAACCAAGTATAAAAAGTCCAAATTTTATGAATTAAGGACAAGTTCTGTGTAACCTTGTGACGCCGTCTCTACGCCACTGTCAACTCTGATTCTCTCAAGTATTTGTCTTTGAACTAGGCTGTAGTTTTAAAGAATAAATCTCTTTTACTTCTTGTTGAACTTATGCCTTATTCTTTCACTCACCACACTAGTTGATACTATTCTAGAGTACGACCTAGCTTGTTCTCCGAACCCTTCCGACGATTCTTATATTCATCAATACTTTGTGAAATATTTTGATACTTGAAATATTTCTGGTGGCAGCGATAAAAAACCTACCGAACAACGGAAAAAGAAAATTTTAATATTTCACTAATTTTGGAGATAAGGAAGCGTTGTAGAGTGATTTGTTATTTCCTTCACCCGCATAAATAAATCCCAACACGTCACCCCATCTCCTAAAATTGGCCTGAGGAGCGACGAGTAAGCCGACATCTTGGTTTACTAACATGAAATTACATTAAACTGCTATTATTGTGAATAAAGCAGGTAAAGTGATGCACATCTTGGTTTAACACGTCCTGACGATGACTGCCGCGAATTGGAACTCTGGCATTAGTGAAGTTCCAGTCGAAGCAATACGTATTATTTAACGAAATTCTTTCACCTCTGTGTTACTCATATTGTTCGTAAAAATATTTCAAAGTCAATTCTTGACTCTACCTCGTACAATAATACGTAAACTTAAATGGTATATCAATTTGAAGACAAAATTTGCCCAATTGGGGGGGTTGGGTAGCGTGAGTGAGAGAGGGGGAGGAAGAGTGCGAGGGGGAGAGGGAGATAGAGTGAGGGGGAGTGAGGGTAGGAGAGAGCGAGGGGGCAGGGGAGAGGTGGATGGAAATAGGGGGAAGTGAGAAGGGGAGAGATAGAGATATTATGCTCGATTGTATAAATGTTTTTGATTTCAAATTTTTTTATTTATTTTACAAAATAGCGATGTTTCTATTGGATTGAAGATTAAATTAATTTGTTATTGAAATGTTCGTTCTCCAGAATATCAATATTAACTATATTTACGTGGGTTGATAAACGTCCCCTAAGTGAGTATGTAGTGTGGCCATCCTCATGGGCGAGCCTTTGTCTGATTTTCAACGAGAATGGAAAAAAAATTAAAGATACACAAATTTGAATAAAATAGGATTTCTTTTCAAAGTTGGAGAAGCCTGCAACACTTGCTGTGCTCCCGCCCGCCATCTATTCAGACTACGACTGTTTCAAATATATAACTTTACCTTTTTAAAAATTAAATCATATCAAAGTTATAATTAGAAGATCATAAAATGTGTTTCTAGTACGAACGTATTCGTAGATGTATTCGTATGAGTGTTGAACTGTTCATTGTATACTGTTGATTTATCAAGTATTAGTTACTGTTAAATGTATTTATAATGGGGTGAGTGAGCTTCCTGTTACAATGCCAGAGCAGAAGAGTCCATGCAGTGATGGAAGCAATTCAGTCCCAGGCCACTGACGGATTAATCAGATTATTCTCGGAAACCAACATCGACTGTTCTATGCAGGTATTTCAAGAGGATTTTCCTGCAGAGCCACTCGTGAAAACAGATCTAATTAAACCAACATTGAATACGCTTTACAAGTAGGTCCTCACCGGTTGCTCACAGCAACCGTTCAATACATAACTTCACAAATTCCTGTTCCTTGTTATACGTCGAATTATTGTGTATTACAATGTCACGTAATCTAAATAATGAAATATTTGATCATTCTTTTCATTTAAATGATATTGTCCGCTTATATTGTGCATCGATTCTTACTGCGGATTTGGAGGTAGTTATTTACTTTAATCTAGGAAACAGACAGTTTCTTCAATATTTGCACTCCCTAAATTTTTGAATATCTTCTGCGGTCATCAAAGTTAATGATTGTGTATTAATATACAACATTCACATCAAAATAACTTTTTTCTATCTTCCTACATGATATTTAAGTTGGAATTCCAGAATATTTCGCGCAATGTTTAAGTGCAATTACGGTTCACCAAGTAAAAAAAGTAAAAACTATGGAATTACGACAAATTTTCAATGTTTTTGTTGTGGAATTCACTGGTCTGATGCAACCTTCCATGCTAAACTATCTTGCACAAGCCTTCTCATTTCCTTATAACTAGCACACCCAACATCCTCCCTAATCTGCTTAGCGTATTCCGTCATTGGCCTCCCTCTTCTATTCTTACCCCACACACTTCCCCCTTATACTAATTTTACAAGACCCACGTGTCTTAAAATTTGGCCTATTAATCTATCCCTTCTTAGTCAATGTCTTCCAAATTGTACGCATTTCCCCTATTCTGTTAAGAATTCCTCGTTAGTGATTGTATCCTCCCATCTCATTCTCCTACAGCACCACATTTCACAGGCTTCTATTCTGTTCATTTCCCCAACTCCTATCGTCCACGTTTCGCATCCATATAACGTCACGCTCCATACAAAAAAAATTAGCAACGATTTTCAAATATTCAATTTTCAATAGAGCAGTCATAAAATGTGTAATGTGGTCGATTTTCTCAAATTAGTACTTGAAAATATTTTGTCAGGATTTTCAGTTAAGAATTCCACAAGATAAAATAAAAACACAAAAATAGATTTAGTATTGTTTCCATTAGTCTTTGATTGCGGGAATAGGATACGTCATACATTACATACATAATTTTAAGAACAAAGTAAGGTTCACAATTAATTACAAATAAAGTTAAAATGAATTAATAAAATAAAAAGTATGGGGCTTAAGTCATTATAAACAATACACGCGCACAAGATATGACAAGCACACGCTGAGAAACACAAACACACGCAATGGAGTTTTCACTACTTGGAGCTGCGCGACCAGGAATCTGACCTTCCGTCAGGCAACACATCAAACAAACGAAAGAACAGAAAAAACTGTACAGAAAGTTTAAAGCTATGTGGTGTGTTATTTTACAAGGCAACACATTCAACACTTTTACAGGAACCTTGATTTTAATTATTAGAGGGACGATTAAAACAGCAGCGCCATTAAATCGAATAGTTTCACTTTGATTCACGAAACATTTTTAGATATTGGTTTTAACCTGTGTTGTATAAAATTATCCCGGTATTGCGAATACATGGTGGTGCTTGTCCACATGACCTTAGCGCGGAACGATTTCTGGTCGCGTATTCATGTAATTCGCCATTCGTTTGTAACAAATTAATGCTCAGCTTTACAAACTTTAAGATTTCATGAATATATACGCTTCGTAACGTTAGTGTTTGCAAACTTTTGAAGAAAGGTTTGCAACTCGATGTAGAATTCGTGCTAGAAAATATTCTAATAATCTTGATATGACTGTGAATTGAATAAATTAAATAAAAATCAACCTTTATTAAACAGTCCTCGATTTTGTATTTGCAGAACGTAGCTAAGAGTCAAATTTTAAAACAAACAGAAGCTTTCGCCATTTAATGGCATAATCATCTACTCTGAAACATAAAAACACCCACTACGTTACGACGCGAGGAAATACATTACATTTGAAACATGTTACCAGTAAAAATGAAAAAATGAGTTTTCTTCAATACCGAAAGTATGAGCTCACCCCTTTCATCTACCGGCAGCACCAGGTTCAACCTGAAGAAAGAAGCCTCGTAACATCAGGACACGACAGGGAAGTGTGTGTGTGGGGTAAGAACCGAAGGGGGAGGCCAAGGATGGAATTCACTAAACATATTAGGCAGTATGTGGATCTGTTAGTTATGAGGAAATGAAAAGGTATGTGTTAGATAGGTTAGAATGGTGGGTTGCATCACACCAGTCGTATGACTGAATACCTCAACAACATCTACATTCATTTCTAAAATTGTTAAGATTCACCAGCGTAAATAAATCATAATTCTACCTGAGATTAACACTAATTGTTTTTTATTAAATTATTTGTTGGGTTACTTTGAAATTCAGTTAATGTTTCCAATAAATTAAAAAGTGATTTATTAGTCGCAGGATTGATCTTCCGCGTTTTTCCAAGGGGTTGATAAATAATAGGTTTACGATGTCCGTGTCCAACTCTGCCACAATAACTATGCAAATTTTAGTGAAAATAAATAAAATTTATGTTGCCTTAGTCGAGGGATTTTTCAACAGAATATATTTTTTATTGAACATAATATTTCCTATATTAAAGAGTTGCGAATCATTGCGTCATGTACGGGATGGAGTATTGATCTCTCTGTATTGTGTGGAATGTGGAAGCCTCTTGTGAATTAACAGGAAGAGCGCAGCGTAGAGCGGGTATTCACGGTATAACCTCTCATCTCCTCCCTTTGATGTCTGCCAGTCACAAAACACCAATCAGTTCACAGAATAAAGTTAAGTACTAACAGAGTAATATTGTCGGAGGATTTCATTAATTATACACGTAATTGATTTTCAAAGGTTCCCTTGTGTGTGTCGTGGAAGAATAATAAACATATCATTACACTATTTCTTATATGCATCTGAAACAGTCCAGCCAAATACCTCTGAAGGAGGACAAGTAACAAAACAATTCCAATACACAAGTAGTAGGGTTAATTCGAAGCGGGCTTTATTTTTCAGCTTTTAAGTTGATGCTGGCAAGCTGCAAGCTGAAACTTTTTCATCTTGATGAGTTGTTTTCATCAGTCATGTAAATTCTACTAATTTTACTTGAAAAATACCCCAAAAACTATTTCCGTGGTCAAGTTGAAGATTGAAACTTTTTTCTCTTGACCCAGGAGGTAAAGTTTGCTTCGCATCTCTTCCTTGCGCTAACATGTTTACAGGAGATTTTCAATGTTACTACATCCTTGGAGCACATTGCTCTTCATAATTGTTCCTCAGGTCTCTTTACCAACCGGAATTATTAAATGTAAAGGAATGTAATTGTTTTTATTTAATTTTTCATAGGACGCATCAACAATTAAAGCCATTAGAGACCAACATAAATTTCACTAACACACATGAACAGAAATTACATTAGGGCATATGAATACAACATAGAATTGTGATAAGTAAGTTACATAAGGTGAAAAGTTAAATTATATATTTTTTAATAAATATTGATGTATTTTAAAAATTGTAAAGTACTTTTAATTACTTCTTCCGAAGCTGTGGTGTATTTAGGTCCATACAATCCGATGATATCTGTCCTCTGTTTGTGATACTTGGGGCAGTGGAAGATGATGTAGTCCATGGCTATGTTCGTCCTTCACGAGCTACACAGTGGTGGAGGTTCTTTAAAAAAGAGAAAGCGATGAGAAAGAGTAAATCTTGATAATTGTTGAGGTGTCGGTGGAATGGTCCGTTGTTAAAAGATATTCTGCATATGTCCCAGAGGTCCAAGAATTTAGTGTTGTAAATCGTCCAAATGTCATCTACGGTGCATGTATGGTCGGATGTAAAATAGTGGCTTGAGTTTGCAGTGAGTTTAGCTACAGGGTCAGTCAGTTACCTCATTTCCTAAAATTTTACTGTGGGTAGGGATCCAGCGTGTAGAAATAAAAATATTGTCTCCAATATTGTTTAGATTATTAAGGTAAAATGCAGTGTTTTTATCGCTTTTATAGCATTTACTGAATCACAGACTTTTTATATATTTGGAGCAGGTTTCTCCAGGCAGTGTATAGTTAACATCTCAGCCGTAAGAGGTGCAGCATCTTTGTGGATAGTTTGAGTTTTTGATGATGCATTGGTGAACATGGTACATCCAACTCCTTTCGGCGATTTTGACGCATCAGTGAATATGAATCTTGGGTGATTGTAACGTTCAATAAGATAACAAATTTTTGAATTCCAATCGTTGTGCTTTTGATTGTTGGTGAAAATGGTGAGGGATTTCTCAGTCGCCATTTCCGTGTATGTATGTATTTATTAAATCTATAAATGGGCAGATGCCCGGTGGCATATACATAGAACAATAATTAATAATCTGGTCGTAAGGATCATATATAACCTTAGATTCAATTGCATCCCAAATGAGCGTAGTTATTAAGTGCTCCATGATTTTGCATAGTACTGAGCTCTATAATTTCGTATGTCCGTTTTATTTCCAGATTTAAATACAGGTATAATTATTTCCAGTCTGTTGGCAGAGTTGAGTTATTTATGGATATATTAAATAGCCTTATTAAATACGGAATAATTGCCTCCCCATCCAGTTGAACTATTTCTTAGGAGATGTAATCTTGACCGAGTGATGTTTTGTTTTTTATTTACTAATTTTCCTCCTTGCTCATAATAGAGATCACTGGCTTAAACTCTTGAAGGAGGCCGAGGCCCACTCCCGGGTGTAGTGCCAAAGAAGAATAAGAGTTCTCCTCGTTACTGCCTTTGCCGTGATTTGAAAGGTTTCGGATTCGGGGTCACATTTTGTTACCGTGTGTGTACCGTTAGATTTGGTAAACGCAGAAACTAGTTCAGCACATTTGCCTTTTCTTTATCTGAAGTTAGTTCCATGCCGTCAGTTTTTAACATATCTGATTTTTCACAATTCCCTCTGCGTTTACGAATATGGCTATGAAATCTCCCCCAGTCTTTATTAATATTTAGAATGTTACGTAAAAACGATTCCTGTGCATTTTTCTTTTCCTTAAATAATAATGTTAATAATTGACGGAAGTATAAATAGTTATCATGGCTGTGCTCCTTCCTAGAATATGCACGTCTAACCTTTCTCGTTAGCAGTTTTATGCTTTTTGTATAATATTCAGGGTCACCATTGCCTTTTATTTGTTTCCGAGGTACAAAACTATTTCTGGCTTCCAAGATGATATATTTGAAAATTTTCCATATTTCGTTTATATCTATTTATAAAGTCGCCCAGTTTCTCCCACAAGAAACTCTGCAATCATAATTTATTTGTTTTATAATATTGCCAACTACATTCATCTACACAAGTAGCTTGTACGTTGAATTCTATTTCTAATAGAACGCTTATGTGATGGCTGATTCCTGGCAGTACGTCGCAGCTAATCAGGTCTTCCGCTGGCCTAACTAGGAAAATATAGAGAATATTATTTTCTTGTGTTGCTTCCTTTACTACCTGCTCGAAGCCGTTATCCCAGAGAATTTAAGGCTATTTGCTTATGATAATGTCCAAGCTGTCCCTCCCAAAATCATTTAGATCACCAGCTACTAGGCAACTCTGTACTTAGCATAGTTTATTCCGCTATTGTTTCCAGAACTGAATTAGTTTCGTTTGGGGGCCTGTAGCAAGCTATTATGTTCACCATGTCATTTAAACTCTGGATATCTACGCATATGAGTTCTTCGATTCCGTGTGACCATAGTATGGTACAGTTGAGTTCAACTTTTGAGCAAACAAATACGCCCCCTCCCCTGTCCCTTATAAATATTTTATAATCGGATCTACAAATTTCAGCATCATTTATGTTTGAGTGTAACCACGATTCCGTACCAATTAGTACATCTGGTTCATATATATCTACTAGATTCCATAATTCCTCAACTTTATTAAATGCGTTGCAGCAATTTTCCTGCAGAAAGCGTAAAGTGTTTTTTCTCCTACCTACCGTAGTATCGCTAATATATTTTCTAATCGATATTGAGCCTGAGCCGTCTCCGCCATTGGTGTTGCCGTCTTCCTGGTCCTCGTTGCCACCGCCGCTACCGTCGTCGTCACATCTGCCGGTTTTGCCAACGTCGTCTCTACCTTTCCATATGTTTTTTTTCCCGCTACCAGTTTGGTTAGAAGATGGTTAACTGCAAAGTAGATGGAAAAAGCGGGCAGGAACACCACAGTATTTTAAAGGATGCGCTGTTGGAGTTCCCTTGGAAACTCTCGTGAGGATATCAGGTTTGAAGATTGCGAACAGCTTAACCTGCTTTTAGAATAAGTGTATAATGAAGAATAAATTTACATCAAATAATACAAATTTAGAGATTGAGCTTCTGCTACCGCTTCAGCTGCTCTCCCGGGCTTGCATCCTGGCTTCGTTGCCCTCTCCATCCAGAATGACTGCTTCTGGGGGTTGTTGATATTCTGGAAGGGAAGAGACAACCAATCTGGTGGTTCCGAACGATGGAGAAATCCCCTTCAAAATCACTGTAGTTGAAATGCACGTGCCATTTCCCCTGCGCTCGTTTTGCATTAGCATGCAATTCGATCGCATGCTGAAAATGTTAGTGACAACCTGCACATTCCACAGATCACGCCATGAAAGCCCGGTGTCAGCTTTGATTCTGCAGAAGCTCAAAACAAGTCTTTACAACACAATAATTTTTACATTTACATTAAAACATAAGCGCAAATAATTTCAACTACACCACATATAGTTCTAAGACGCAATTCTCGCGAACAGCGATCCCAGAGCCGTTGATCCACTGCGGTGGAGATGCACAGCGTCACGACCAATATCCCATGAGTTTGGACCCACATAGTGAACACCAAGCTTCTGTGTCACCCATTACAAACGGTAATTCAGCTGCCAGTGTACATCACGACGCCTGATAACACCGCTAATGGTTATACATGCTTTAGGGTATTTCCTTTTAGAGGTTGTTACCTGGTCATAGTGTGGTCCATGTCATTACGTTTTATATCATTAGTTCCAACATGAATAAAGACATGGTTTGGGTTTCCATCTTCGCAGTTTTTGATTTCCTTCTCCAGCTGGCTCATTCGTTTTCCCTGGTAGCACTAAACTGCAGCGTGTCTCACATTAGAATCCCCAAATATAATATTCGCGGAAGATTTTGATTTTGTCCGAACCTGATCCGTACGTTTATTAAAGTTCTTTAAACGTTCACTCTCCGCATTTAGCAGCATATACTCTTGTTTCAGTTCACTAATTCGTTTAACCCCTTTTCCTAACATATCCTTTACATTACTAATCACTTTTTTCAGGGTATTAACTGTGTCCTGAACTGCGGCATTCGCTTACTGCAACTCCAGTTATCCTCTACTTGCTGAACGTGACTTATTTTCTGGCAGCTGAAATGAAACCATTTCTCGCAAATGCTGCAGATTATATCACTACTAAAATCCTTCTTGCAATTGTCACATCACTCCCGGCATTGTACGCCCTGGGTTTAACTCAAGACCTCCAATCATTAAAAGTACGCTAATTACCATTGCTACATAGGAATTAAGTGGCGGATTGTTTGATTCAATTCACCGCCGCCCAGTAGTTGAAGAGAATCCGTTTGCCCAACGCGACGAGAAGACAAAGAAGAACAGAGTGAAATGAGGTGAAGCGTGTGTGACGAGTTTCCTAGCAGCGTCGTCGCTGTCCAGGCTGAAAGCTGACAACGAGACGGAATTTAACAACTCTTGCGTGCAATTCCACGCTTAGTTAGAAACGGCGCCGCGGGAGCGTTAATTATCACAGCTACCGTCCGCAAGCAGTGAAAATTCACGTCTGACCTGTTATATGTAGGTACATACGTTGCGTTCTTTTTATTCTTTACAAGCCAAGTCGCGCTAAGATCGAACTCATTAGTCCAGTCAGCTTGACTCCAGCCACTACGCCACGTCACCTCGCATGTATTACAACTTATACATAACAGGAATCGTTTACAATCAAGATAATTGTGATACGCGGTTGTTGAGTATCACAAAATGAATTTAATTCTTTATTATTATGTTTTGTGTAACAATTTAGGCCTAAGCTAGACGAAGTTGGGACCATGAATGAACGCGAATGGTTATTTAAATCACTAATTATAGTAATCTTATCCGCCAGAAGACGGAAACATTATTGTTAGGAAAGCTGATTGAATGAGGGGGCCAGATGTAGGCAATCTTCCTGTCAGTATTAGCAGAAACTGCCAGTATCATTGAGTGTGAATGATGGAATGACACCGTGAATCACGTCTTGGAGGGTGGTAGGCCCACCCAGACCCAGACCCAGACCCCGCCATGACAACGAACTTCTACCTGCTACCCTCGTTTGCCGTTGCTGAGGGGTTAATGACGGTATAACAGTACCAAAAAAGAATCTTCCTATCAATAACTGAAAAATATGATATAAGTTTTTTCTCGCAAGAAAGAAAGAATTCATACAAATTGTTTAGAAAATGAACAATATTATGTATATCTGACTCATGATACGTCACGTGCTACATACAATATTCGTTGTCTTCAATTTATTCTCAGCCTTCACGGAAAAGTTACGTGTGGATCAGCCGTAATTAATGTTGGTTGGAGTCTGAAAGAAATGCAAGATAATTGGTACAAGAGACCTAAAGGAAACAAACTGCTATCCGAAAAAATTCAATTCAACAGAGCATTTCTGAAAAAACGATTTATAAGACCTATTATCGGGCAGTAATATTATGTATAAATTCTTCTAAGTAGCAGGACCTATTACAAGATTCATAATGAATAGTTGAAATACTCGTAATAAGAATTAATAATTGCCTGCTTATTACTTATTCCTGCCCTTCACATTAATTATTAAATATTTAACCTTTCCAAACGGGGATTTATATCCAGACTAAGATATGTAATAGGTGAAGTAAAAAATTAGAACATCTATCATGTTTCAACATTAAACCTATTTATTGCACCAATTAACTTTCACCCAATTAATAAATTTGTCCATATAAATGCATCACATTACACTAGTTTGGCTCTTTTCAATATGGACACAGTAAATTAAAATACGTATACTTTTCACAATTTTTAACGATTCTTTCACCCAACGTGTTTTGCTATTAATTAAGTGACAGTTGCTATTATTATTATAATATAAACGACCTTATATTAGTAGGCATTATATTTTTGTTTTCCTCCTGCTTCAAGACTGGTCTGATGCAACCCTTCATGCTTAAAATATTGCGCAAGCCTTTGAATTTCTTTAAAACTAGCTCAACTATATTATCTCTAATCTGCTTGGCGGATTCCATCCTTGGCCTCTCTCTTCTGTTCTTACCCCACACACTTCCCTATAATGCTAATTTTACATGACTCTCGTGTCTTAAAACGTGGCCTATTAATCTATCGCTTTTCTTGGTCAACCTCCTACATATTGTTCGCTTTTCCCCTATTCTGTTAAGAACTTCCTCGTTTGTGATTCTATCCACCCATCTGATTTTCAGCATTTGCCTATAGCATAAAATTTCCAATTATACACGTTTCGCACCCGTACCCGAAACTAAGTTTCTATTTTCGCGAAAGACTTCCTTGCTATCCTACTCTAGTTATTACGCTTCCCAAGTAGCAGAATTACTTAACTTCCATCAAAATATCCCTTCCAAATCTAACAGTCTTTGTTGATCCACTGTTTCCCATACTACATTCCATTACCTTGGTTTTCCCTCTATTAATCCTCATATTGAACTTTTTCTCCAGGACCACGTTCATGTCATTTATCTATAAATTTAACAGCATAGGCGACAGGCTTCATGCTTGTGTTACTCCTTTCTTAATTACAACTTTTTTCCGTGATCTTCTATTATAATTACTGCTTCCGGTCTTCTGTACAGATTTTGTATGAGCCTCCTTTCTCGATATTTTATTCCATTAGTAACAATATGAGACTTTAAGTTTCAATACAATTTTAAAAGTACAACATTCATCGGCGTTTCGTAACTTGTTTAGGTCTTTACCTTAATTTACGCCATCCTTTTTTACCATATATTTACGAAAAATACCTAAAAATATAGAAATACATTCAGAAATATCGTTCTTTTAAAATAGTTTTAGAAAATAAAGTCTGAAACAAGTTTTTTAATTTTATTTAATTATTACATACTTGAGACTTTAATTTGAACCCACTATTAAAATGAGATGTTTTCTTGGAAATGACAGGTCGTTTGTATTTTGGTGCAGGGCTCATCTTCATAGTGGTAACTCATTCTTTTATGTGTAATTAAAGGTAACGGAACTGAGGGTTTAATTTGCACTTCGTTGTGTTTATATATTTTGCTACAATGAGGAATATCTTGTTGGTCTTACATAATTAATCATTGGACTATCTAAGAGAGTCGCTTTATGGTATTTTGGGAATCTGTTAATTTAATTTACAAATATTATCCGCCTCATATTATTTGTTATACATTAGTTAAGGAGGGAACAGCACAAGGATGTATAATCCTGCATGTTTATTCAATGTATATTTTATTTATTTTTATTTGTATTTTGGCTACTTTTTCATTAATATAAAAAACTTTTGTCCTAAAATCTATTAGTTTGGACAATAACGATTCAGTACATACAATATTAAATAAATAATAAAAAAATAATATATAGTATATAATTTACATATTGACATTGAGGTAGGTTAATCCATTTAATTAATCTACTTTAGTAGATGGGTACGACTGGTTTATCCTTTCGTATATAATAACAACATTGTGAACAAAACGTTGATGTCTTACTTATTATCAATATATTCTTTAGTATATATACATAATATACATTAATGTATATTGTGTGTGAAAATTGTGTGTTAATATTTTACGTTTATTAATAAAAAATCGAACCACCTAGAAATTATTATTGCAGTTTTTATAAATTATTCCTAGTAACATTTATTTGATAATTTTTAAAAAAAATGTTTTTGCATTAAAATATCTGATTCCTTTCTTTCACTGACTAAATCAGTGATTCGTTAAAGTTATTTACTACATTAAATAAATAGGCGGCCAAAAAATCAACACTAAATATATCACTACGTATTCACAAAAGCGACGTTTCATCCCCATTTTGAGACTTCTTCAGGCTTAAAATTTAGAAATACATCCTATTTACTCATTGTAAGTTTTAAAGTCAGAATAGTTTGTTGTGATTTACTGTATATTTTTTATTAATTAATAAATTATACAAATAAACAGCGTACGCTTGATGTTTCTTCACTTTTAAATTGATAGATAATTTTCATCCGATTTAATAATACGAAATTTACATCAATTACATTTACAAAATATCCAACGTGAGCCAAAACTCTAGGCTTTTCCGTAACAGAAATTTATGGGTAAGCCGTGCTCAGGAAACAGATATTGTGATTTCAGACAGAGATAAAATTCTTCAATTCAAGCTCCATTTTGTTCTTCTAAATTCTGTTTTAGGCTGACCTCGAATTTAAATATTTCTCCTCTGTCTGAGTTTGAAATCATACACAATGTCCATTCTTCACTGATTAGGATGTGATCAGTAAACTGACGGTGACGAGAGATTCACGTGTACAGCGTCCTGACATCGCCCCGAGATAGAGCAACACCCCGGTAAGCGGGAGATTCTAGGTTGTTGCTGTTTTGTTTTTGTTTTTAGGAATTAAATGCGATGAAAAATATTTCAGTGGCCTTGCACTTTAAATGGATGGAAATCTTGAAAAAATTTTGAGGTATGGAAATTTTATCTATGTTTAAACTAAGAGTATTTTTGTTTATAATTTCCAAGGATTTGTCCATTATTGAAGTTAAATTTTCAAAATGTTTGAAAAATTTCCTTTCACAATTTGAGAGTTTCTCTGTTTTTAATAATGTATTAAATAAATAATTGAAGATTTCGCCAGTAGCGTTGATGTTTCCATTCCTCGTACGTTTCACGGATATCATGTAGTTTTCTTACGTGTTATTCTTAATTTTGAATTATGCCTCTAATTTTACTTCTATATCTTAGACTATTATGTTTCATTTTTAAGTCTTACTGAACCCTTTTCCAAGATTTGTCTCAAAATTTGATCTACTTAGTTTTATAATAAATGTGTTTCAAGATTTTAATGTTTTAATTAGGGATTATTTGAAATTGTCTCGTATATTTTTATGTGAAATCGTTTATCAAATGAAACAATTTTTGTCCATCTATTTGAGTTTGTTTATCACGAATATTGAGGATTATGTTAGTATAGTATCTATAATAAAACCTCAAATATTGAACAGTAACCAATAACCTACTGATATAGGAAACAAAAGCACTTGACATGACCGAAGACTAACTGAGTTCCTGGATTCATCTCCGGCCGCCAGATAGCATCCTGTTATTTCCCTGAAAACAGGATACAAAATGGCAGCACGTACCGCACGGGGTAATGAGTAAACTTCCTCTTGTCTTAGGATTTCTCATATTCAAGTGCCTATAGATTTAGGATTTCTTTCTGTTTCGTTGGACTTTACAAGATCATTTCATGTATTTATTTTTGTATACAATACGCTTTAATTTCGTTAAAGTACCATGGTATATTTTGTAAAGCTGGTCACTTGGAATATTTTTCTACTATTACTAAATGTAATATAATTTAATTGAGGTTAATTATTTACTTTATATACCTACCAATTTGGATATTTTCCGGTTTGTATATTATTACAGAAATATTTATTACTGTATATTTCATTTATTTCTTCTGCAATACCTTTTCCAAGTTTCAAATGTTTTGAAGTTTGGTGTGTGTGTAACTTGACTTCTGCATGATAGAAAATGATCATTTTTCATTTAATTGATTATCAAATGTTATTATTTATTCATGCAGGATTGTAATTTCTGTCATAATTATATTCTTCTATTTGGATATTTATTAATGACTGCACGAGAATTATATTTCCAGTAATGTATTACTAGCCTGTTTATGGCCCAGGACTTCATTACAGATTATATCTTTATAAGTAATTATTATTCCGTTTATTTTTTCCTTTTCTTCATAATTTATAAGTCCTGTTGATTACTTTACTATTTAGGTATTAGTTTCATTTTACATTTTTTAAATTTATAACTATTTCTGTTGTAATTTTCTACGCAATTTCCAAGGTTAATTGGTGTTATAGTTCTTTAACGCAGACATGCCAACTAAAAGATTGAATTTTTTATTATTAATTCATAATCTTCGTATTCTATACTTTCGTCACTTACTATGCGATTGTATAGTCGAAGTTTTGTATCAGTTTTGTTTCTAACGTTTCACTTAATTTCTTGCTTTTGCAGAAAAAAATCTTTTCGGTTGCTTGTTTCGATGAGAAAGTACTTTAATTGGTTGTGAGGAAATTGTTTTCTTGTTAGGTTGGTTCTTGTGTTACTTTTGTTCATTCCCTTGTTGTGATGAACCATTGTAATATAAATAGTGAAAATCGTCTCGAACTGAAGTTTTCTAAGTATCGAGATTCGTCCCTTAGAGCTGTGATTCTCCTTTTCTGTGCACGAAAGAGCAGAATTTAAAATGTCTGTTTATAATTCGTGCACAATTTTCAAATTTTGAAGGTAATTTATTTCATTTTTATGAATTATTTCAATCTTTATTCTGCGCGATTTTGGTTAATTGAAAACTGTTAGGTGGCGTACGGTAAGTAGCGCATTGCCATGTGGAATTTTCTATATAATGAATATTAGATTACTTAATTTCCTGACTAAATATAAGATTTTATCAACAGCGCAGCGTGTATGGCTTCCTTAAAGGAAAGTCCACAGATAGCGCAATGCACGACTTCATTCAGAATATCCAGAATTCATTGGATGAAGGACTGAAGGTAGCTGACATTTTTGCTGACCTCTCTAAGGCTTTCGACACCGCAGATCACCAAATATTAACAAAAAGGATGGAATATTATGAAATTCAGCGAAATACGTCACTTTTACTAAGATCGTATCTTACAAACCGCAAAATAGCAAGTAGTAATTGAAACCAAAGGCAGCCAGCTTCACTTATCCGATTGGGAATTTATTACATGTGGAGTTCCTCAAGGATCAATTCTTGGGCCTTTACTTTTTATTCTGTACATAAACGATCTTCCAGGATACGTAAATCCTCCAAAATCGATTCTCTACGCGGATGATACAAATATAATTATGGCAGATAAAAACTTCGATAATCTGATTAAGAAAGTAGACAGCAAGGCTCTGAATGGTCTAAATATTTGGTTTAACGTGAATAAATTATCCCTCAACCTAGATAAGACTAAGTTAGTTCAGTTTAGTGTTGATGCTAGGAATAGACAGACCCGTAGACAACTTCTCAGCTAATGCAATTATGATCTATGGCGTCTCTAACTGCTCCAGGAGTAATGAAATATTTAAGTTGCAAAACTGTGCAATTAGAATACTTTCTAGCACGAATTCTAGATCGAGTTGCAAACCCTTCTTCAAAAGTTTGCAAATACTTATTTTACCAAGCGTATATATTTATGAAATATTAAAGTTTGTAAAGCGGAACACTAATTTGCTTCAAACAACAGGCGAGTTTCATGAATACGCGACCAGAAATCATTCAGCTCTAAGGTCGTATAAGCATCGCCTTGCTCTACACCAGAAAAGTATTCACAATACCGGGATAATTCTATACAACAGCCTTCCTTCCGCCAGAGGTTAAAAATAGTACCTACAAAAGCTTCGTGAAGCAGAGTAAAACTATTCTTTTAAATGACGCGTTTTACTTGGTACAGGATTTTCTTAATCGTCCTTCTAGTATTTAAATCAATTTTCCTGCATAATGTATTGAAAGAGCTGCCTTATAAAATAGCACATCACATATCTTTAAAATTTCTATTCAGTTTTTTCTGCTCTTTTGTTTGTTTGTTTCATGTATTGCCTGGGGCAAGTACAGTTTCCTGGTCCAACTCCATTGCGTGTTTCTCAGTGTGTGCTTGTTTGTTTTTCCCAGTGTGTGTGTGTGTGACATCGTGTGTCCGTGTTGTGTTTATATTGACTTTTGTCTATATACATTTTCTTTTATTAATTTATTTTAAGTTTATTTGTCTTTAATTATATACTTTATTTTGTTCATTTTTAATTTTTAATGTATGATGTATCCTATTTCCTCATCGAGGATTAATGGAAACAACAATAAATCTAAATCATGTTTTCAACTTGATATGATGTAATTAGACACGCTGCTCGACCATGGCAATGAATAATTTGGGGCACGAACTCTGGAAATTACATTAAATATTCCAAGAGAAGTTTATTTGGTGGGAAACGTTACCAAGGGATTGTTTCCCATCAAGGTAGAGTTGGATGTTTTTGGTTCGCATTGAGCAGCCAGCGAGTGTGGGGTACAGCAGCAACATGTTAGCTTACTTACCATTTGTCTCAGATACAGTATTCAGTTACAAGAGGGAAGATAAAAAACTAGTAAATGATACAGTATATATACATGTATATATATAATGAGGCTGCCAATTTAGTGTGATGATGTTTGTTTTCATTAAATTCGTGTAAATTGAAAATTGATTTAGTTATTAAGGTCAAGTTTTATAATACAGACTGATGTTGTTATTCTATTAGTAAATTAAATAAAAGCAATAGTACAGTCTCACTTGTGTAATCTTTAATTATGAAACAGTAGCTTTCGAAATAAGTGTCGTATTCGTCTAATAAATCAAAACAATATGAGACAATTAGATTAACATAAAACAATGAAAACTATAACTACTAGATTCATGGTAAAAAAGAAACATAATTGTTATATAAAAGTATAGAGCATGAGCGTGAAAGGTCTCGTCACTCAAGCAGCAATGTAAACAGATGCAGGCAGAGACGTGCGTAGCGTCCATACATCTAGCATACTTATAATCTAATACATTTTATATTTGATGGAATTGATGACATTTGCATAATATGCTCCGATTTTGGACCCTCATTTTTAAAGTTAACCAAATCGTCACGTCATATAGATAACTTCAGAAAATCTAAGTTTACACTCGATTGAAATTCTGCATTGTGTGAATTAAAACTCATGCTGATACGATTTAGTATGTGAGGATAAACCTGTCCTAATCTTTGAATTGGCTTTTAAAATTAATTTATGTTGATAAATTTTATTGTTTAAATTTTGAGTAGCATAGCCAATGTAAGCTCTTGTACAGTTTTTACAGTCAACTTCATCAACTACATTATTTGTATCCATCACTTCAACGTGATATTTCAGATGTGATTATTAAGTCTCAGCGTGAATTTGGAATCATCTATATGTGTATGTTGTCACATTGCAGTGACAGCAGAGCGCTTGAAGCTGAACTACAGAAATGTAAACTTTGGTTCGAGTCCCACCTGTTCCAACCATTTTTATTTGTTTACTTTATTTGCCTTTAATTTCTAGTATTTTCTGTTACGGGAATGTTCTGCTTCTGGAATATTCCATATATGCATAAATTGTATTGGATTCCGAATCGGAGTCAGTCTTACGCATTACGAGCTTTGTACAGCACTTCGCCGTTACATAAACGTCAATAGGCCTCTACGTGTGTATTATTCAATCTCACAATCCTTCAGAAACGTGACAATATATATATATATTATATATATATCCATCCTTAAATTATTTCGTTAATTAATTCTACAGAAATAAAACCCCGACTAATAACTATATGAGTCTTATATATATATATATATATAAGACTCATATAGTTATTAGTTATTATATATGAAATAATTGAAGGAGGGATGGAAGATATCTCCCATTGTACTGGGTGAAATAATTATTTTATGCTGGTTTGTGATACCATCGAGCTAGTATTTATTATTAAGCATGTTAGTTGAAATAATGTGAAAAGGACACTGAATTTTATCTGTAACAACTTGGACTGTACTGGCTCGTCAAACAAAGGACTTGTGCGTGAATTGTACAGACGTATTGCTACGTCAGAGCGAGAGACCGTGTGATATGCACGTGAAATAGCTCTTTCTAGAGCATGTGATCTGAGTTTCGCAATACGGCGAAAGAGGGTGAAATGCTCTCCGATAGCATAATTTAGCGGCGGGTGAGTGGCCCGGACCTCAAATTTGTGAGGTGTCTGACGCTAATGAGAGGGTCAGTGTGAGGACGTGATGCTTTGCTGAGTGAAAGAAGTGTTCCTTCGTTTAAGACGAACGAATGGAACGTGTGAATTTATTTTCAGGGACGTTTAGCTGCCTCTTATGAAAAAATATATTCTAACAAGGACTTCTAAATCGACGTAGCTTTTGGATCCTGCAGTCTGGGTTATCTTCAGATTGGTCCTACGAGATCAGCTGAAATAGGATAGACGGATGGCGATGAAGTCATCTGAGATGACTAAGGTGGTGTTGGTTGCCGTAAAGTATAATTTTGTCTGATAATAATATAAATAGTGAAATCCTGTAATAAGTAGAAATGTTGGAGACACTACAGACTGAACAACGGCTACCTCTAGCGGAGAATTGTGCAAGTAAATGGGCAGTAGCGGCTGTGGTTGATATATGCAACACACATTGTATTCGACATTTTTAAAGAAACTGATTATGAAAATTGAGTGAAGCTTTGAGGAAAAGTTTGGGAAAAAATTAATGCGTTCCTCAGCGCCTCCGTACCGTAATAAAAAATCCAGATTTGAAATTCTATAGCTTTCCGAATCGCCAATGGGAGTCCGATTGGAAAAAGCATGGATTGCTTGCACCGTACATCGTACTCCGTAATATCACTTTTTTCAACGGTATTCGATAATATTAATACATTTACACATGTTTTTGAGCAATCTCTAATATTTAGTGAATTAAATTATCTTCCCATCAAACATATCCTACTAATTGATGGAGTTTTGGAGCGAAGATACTGCCGAAATATTCATATACATTCGATGGTAAATGTGTTACTAAAAATATAAAACAATATTAATTGAAGGTATATTTCGTAAATTTCTATACATTTTATAATTAAAGTTTATATTATTTAAATAGAAATTTCTTTTATAAAAATGAAATAAATATTAATTACACGCAAATTAAAATTTCAAAAAACCTTTAAGTTTTTAAGTTATGATATTTCGTATTTCCTTCAAGTATGTCTCGACGCTGAACTGGGGAAAAATCTGGATATATTCCTAAGACCAACTCCGACTCAGTCTGATTCCTTTCAAAGCCTAGCTAAACTTATTAACATCCTTGTAATTTTATCCTTACTGTATTGGAAAATTGGAATCGTCGGTGACAGTCCTCGTAAGTGAATGAGGGCTGAACGCCATCACGTACTGTTTTCTGGTTTCAGCCACATCGAAGGCTCTCCATCTTCGTAGCCATCGCTGTCATCCATTTCGTCATCGCAGCCTTCGTCCTAATCGAACAAGACGCCACACCATACGAAATTGCGCAGTCAGTAATATGGCTGCTGGTACTTTATAGCCTTGCAGCCTTCCTCGGGGATTGTGGCTGCAGCTCTCAGGCCATCGTCAGTGTCGTTGTCTTAATAGCGACCATCTTGCAAATAATCAAACTACGAAGACATCGGGAATATGCCGGTAGCTGCACTATTTTATTACTAGATTAATCTTCATCTCTCTCATAATATATCTTAGGATTTACATTCGTCCAATCCGGAACAAACACTGAACCTTCATCTCCCCCAAGCAACTAACTTACTTCACATCCCTTACAAAGTCAGCAGCAGCAGCAGCAACCTTAATCTGCCACCAGTTACATAAATACTGTTCTTACAGTTGACCGGCGATCAGGAAGGAAATGAATGTATTTAGACTTTTACGCGGCGCAGTAATTAATGTCAACAACTTGTAAAACATTGTGGGAGATAATATTAAGTATTTTATTAATTTAAGTTTAGGATATATTGTATAAATTTATTTAAAATAACATAGAGATAGTATATTATATAGATAGATCATGTCCCTGCATTATAACTTAAGGTTATTTATGTTAATTACAAGTACATAATAAATAATTAAAGGGGACGATTTTAAAGTTCTCAGGGTTAGTAAGTATGGGTAACTACTTGCAAAAGTTTCCGTTCACTAGACGAACCTGTTTTGTTTTTCTGTGCGTCTGAGTGCAGATTAACATGTGACTGGACTTGCTTATTTTCTCGTTGTTCGGGTTAAACCTGACGTTACGGGGATGAAGTCGTGCTGCCGGATTTGAGGAAAACTGGAGCCTTGTCTTCCTTCTTCTCTCGTTGGTTTCCTCTTCGTCAACACCTTAAACCTTCGCTGTTTCCTAGAATGATCAAACCATGCTCTACTCTGGTTCCTAAACTTTTCAATGTCTAACCTCAATCGTCCACTGCTTCCTCGACTGATCATAACATACTATCTCACTACGCTGCTTACTCGACTTCAGTGTCTCACACCGCTTTCTCGGCTGATCAAAACATACTGTCTTTCTCTGCTCTTCCTCGACTGATCAATCCATGCTTCATACTGTCCATTTTCCCGGGTTTCACCTTCGCAGGTAAACCCTGTATATGCCCCCTCGCAAGGGGTAACGCTATCTCACGTGGCCAATCATCGGGAGTTCTCCGTCAAGCGCGGGAGTTTTTTCATGACGCAGGTAACAGTGTCCCTAGGCATTTCCGAAGGTGAACGCTCCCCAGCCAAAAACAAGTGTACCGTTAAAACCCCACAGTCGGGTATATCTCCGGGTCGCCCGCCCGGCGCCGGGAAAACCCCTTTTCCTGGACAGCGAGATGTTTTTGCCTGAATTTTGTATAATTTAAAATTTCGTAAATTGGAATTAAATTTGGGGAGGATCCTACTGCGCTACAAAGTAATGAAAATATTTACTCATTTCCACGAGGTGAATGAAATTGATGGTGGCCATGCTGAAAAGTTGTTATAAAACGATGTTCCTTAATAAATAACTCTGTTGGTGCCCGGAGTTGCCCTGGTACTTTCATACTGTATTAACGCGAAGGAGTTATTAATTCAAACTAATATTTTATTAAGCGCGTGATTTGACGGTGATCGATATCGTCACATTATTGACCTAAACATGCTGGAGGCCTGTACAGCAGGAGATCGTGCCTAGGAGGTTCCCGTCAAACATGAAAAAGAAAATAAGTCAGCAGTTAAATTCTACTAGAGTATATTTATAAAATAATAGGAGAATTTGATAAGACACCAGCAAACTGTTTTAGTCCTTCCTATCTATAAACTCTTTAATACGCTCCATTCATTACCAGAGATTTACAACTCTTTATAAATAATTTTTAAACCTTTAAAGCTTTTATTTCTTCCGGGAGACTATTGTATATATTAATACTGGACTAGAGAAGGCTTGTTTTAAAAAGACTTAGACGATGTTTTTCAACACGTAGCTGAGAGAGATTTCTTGTGTTGTACGTACCGTTCAGATCATATAGATTGATGTTGCCCCATACAAAATTTAAAATTTCTTGAATATACGTACAAGGCAAGGTTATAATTCCAAGTTTGAAAAACAAAAGGCTTGCAAGTGGTATTCCATCCACTCCTCACCAGACAGGTACTCTTCGTACGGCCCACTTTTGTAGTTTAAAGATGTGATGCGAATGACCCCAGTTTGCAAAACCGTAACTCATGGCAGAATGAAAATATGCATGGAACATCATGTAGCTGTGTCGGCTTCCCGAGCTGACACTCGTCATGTAAAGCAAATTTTGCTGAGTTTTCCCGATAGTTTTTTAATGTGGTGATTCCATTCAAATTATTGTCAATCAGCAGACCCAGAAAAGCCGCGTGTTCTGAAATGTTTTCCAAGTTAGGAGATAAACTGTTTGTGTTTGGTGTGAAGTTAACGCTCTTGGTTTTCTCTAGGTTAAGAGAAAATTTGTTTGCAGTGAACCAAAGATTGAGACTGCAGGCACATCGCAGGATCAACGTCAGTGGCTGTCCGTGATTACCAAATTTGTGTCGTCAGCCCACGTAGAGGACTGATTTTAAGGGATCTAAATAATTAGGTAAATCGTTAATGTAAATGATAAAAAGTAAAGGTCCCAAAATTGAGCCCTGAGGGACACCACAGGCAGGTAATTGTTTCCCATTGTGACAGATACTCATTCCCATCCGTGTTTTCAATTGCAACTTTTTGGCGTCTGTTTTGCAAGTACGAAGCCAATAAAGACAGGGGAACTCCTCTCATTCCGTAGAAATATAATTTTCTGATGAGAATATTATGATCTACTAAATCAAACGCTTTCGAGAGGTCAGCAAAAATGCCAGTCACTTTAAGTCTTTCATCAAGTGCGTCATGAATACTTTGAACGAAGTCGTATGAAGCCGTGTTGGTAGATTTTCCACTAATAAAACCATCTTGCGATGTGGAAATAAGATTGAATTTTGTAAGAAAATCTGTAATTCTCATAAGTAATGCTTTCTCAAGAATTTTTGAGAATATTGGTAAGAGGGAAATAGGGCGATAATTGGAGACGTCTGTTGTGGAAACCTTCTCATATATATTCCCCGTATTTTACAGCATCTGAAAATATACCGGAGGAAAAGCACAAGTTAATTATGAACTTCATTGGAATTACAATTTAATTACAGCGATGTTTAATGAGCTTACTGTTGATTCCGTATAAGTCACAAGCATTAGAAGTTTTCAGATTTTTTATTATATTAAATATCTCATTTTTATTGACCGGGTGTAGAAAGATAGGAAGACTTAGTAACGGGGTTTCAGGAGTTGTGCAGCATTTCGCTAAAACTGTGCGTGTTACATTTCTCTATGCCTAACATATCACGGGAAACGTTAATAAGATACGAGTTAAATTCACATGCTGCTTCTTTACCTGATATAGGCTGTTCGTTCTTTATTAGTTGTATAACGTTATGGTCTTTAGAATTACCGGAAGTCACTTTGATAACGTTCCATGTCGCTTTTCCGAATTAGCAATATATATTTTGCGTCACGTAGTTTTTTGCGGCAGTGATAACTTTCTTATAAATACCTTTATATTCAATATAAAAGTTTTTAAATTCAGTGCTTGCATTTATCTGTTTTAATTGATGAAGGCGACATAGATTTTCACGTGATATTCTAATACCTTCAGTTATCCACGTATTTCGTTTAGTACGTTTCTTTTTACTTAATTTTAGTGATGCAACAGCGTCGACGACCGACAAGAAGTAATTAATAAATTTACGAAACATATTATTTGGGTTCGACTCATTTTCTGTGTCAAGAATTGTATTCCTTGAAGTTCCTCTAAAGCTTAGCTTTGATTTTGTTCAAATTTAATTGACAAAGTCGTCTTCCGCGCGTAGTTGTTGCAGGTGGTTTGCAATGGAACAGTTCACTATATATGTGCATAACTTGGCCTTAGTGCAGAATTAATGTTACATTCTTTGTCCTAGTTACATGGGTGGAGGAAGTTTCGGAAACCCTGGTGGGATTACTATTAGTAACAGGAAACCCATTACAGGAAAGGATTTGTTCAAGGTCTTGCTTTTTCTTTGTGTCCGACTGAAAGTCAATGTTAAAATCACCACAGATAATTATATCTTTCCCTTCTTTATGAACTTTTGAAATAATAGAATCCAAAATTTCAAGAAATATGTCAAC
Organism: Eucriotettix oculatus; assembly: GCA_034510155.1. Lineage (NCBI taxonomy): Eukaryota > Metazoa > Arthropoda > Insecta > Orthoptera > Tetrigidae > Eucriotettix > Eucriotettix oculatus. Next base: position 214,438,159 of record CM067377.1, on the reverse strand, counting down.
ATTACTAACTGGATTTTGATAAATGCATAAGACAACTATATTTTTATGCCTTTACCAGTTGTGATTTGAATTGAGCTGCTCTTTACTATAAGACTGTATATCAAATCTCGCATTGCAATAGGAGGAATGCATGAACCTCTATTTTTAAGTGTACTTCTATGAAAGTTCGCTAGTCCTGTATAACCCGTGATTGGAAGATTTTCAGCTTCAGGACTGGATTTCCAATGTTCAGTTAGCGCTAATATGTCAACTGGGATACTTTGCAGTGATAAAAATGTTTTAACTTCTAAGGCTCTGAATATTTTTGTTAAATATACAAAATTTTACGTATTTGTCAGCCACATTCATGCATTCGCTATTTTTTTAACTGAAGTCTGAAACAGTTTTCTGGTTCCGTGAAGGTTAAATACATGAACAAAGAGCAGAAATATTTTTACAAATTGTTTCTTCCCAGAATAGTTGATGTGAAGACCATGCATGACCTGTGAAATTGTTACGTTTGAAATTATGAAATAACTTAGTACATGTTGTGGAAGTTGTTGTGCTGAAGTCGCAGCTGGTCCTGTAGTTGGCCGAATCTCGGGGGCAGTTCACTTTCTTGCTGTTGAGTTTTGGAAGCACTTTGTCGAGCTTGGACCAGTTCACGAGACTTCCAGCACTAATGTCATTTGTAACGCCTACAATAACGACAACATCAGCGTCAACCAGGAGCATCCTTCACCACTTCTCGCAATGGTGCGCCTGAAATTTTCTCCTAGTTCACATTTTAAAAGTTCACTGCAACCTCTGCCGTGACTGGACATTAGTAACACAATGTTCTTCTGTTTCTTCGTCTTCACTATGCTACTTTCCCTGGGTGGTTGCTTGTCCGTGGCATGATCTATCTATATAAAATACGCACTAAGCAATATTTTGAATGGCCTGTATCCTCAACGCACATTTACGTTACGATGGATGCGCGTTGACGTCATCTCTTCGAGTCCCATAATGCCAGAGAACAGGCAGTTGTTCTATTTACACTATCCTTATTTTGGAAACTTGTACTACATGAAAAAAAATGCATTTATTGGATAACATTTTCCAATCTAATTATTTTCGCATTGTTTGACCAATCTAATTAACCTTTGTTATTCTGAATGGTGATTTATCTCATAATGTTAATTTGTTGATTATAAATTACGGTCTACAGCCTCCATCTTTATAATTATTTCTAATATTAGGAAGTAACTGAATGTAACGTTCCTTCTTTATTTTAATTTCATTTGTATCTTGCGTAGCAATAATTATGAGACTTTAATTGAATGCATAATTTCTATTTCCAGAGTGATGTGGAATGACCTTCCCAGCTCTTTCTGCTCACAATGATCGTCTATGTATATTTAATCCTTGAGCACATTGTAATCACTACGTGTAATATGGTATGTCTCATGTCTAAAAAAATAAAATAATATTCAAATGTAAAATATGATTTATATCTTAGTGAGAAATTGTCTAAGTATTCAGTCCTGAGCTTCCATGTTACTAGATGTAAAACACCCCTCAGATCTCCTCCACAAAACTGTCCTCTTCTTATTTTTCTAATAGACTGACCTGAGGACAGTGGCGATGCATTGGCCCCTAGGGGAACTTTAATAAACTCACTATTATGACTCAGCGGTGCGAAAGTGATTCAGTATTTCGTTCACAGACTGTGACTGCACAGTAATTTATTAACAACTATCTGGGTGCCCGGCGATGACCGGCAATTCACTTATAGTACAGTATTTAATTCCCTTTGCCAACGCCTGATGGAGACAAGAGCGAGAGCGTCACACGCCATCTGCTTTATGAGGCTGGATTTCATAAGCCATTAACCGACTCAAGAAATCTCCTGGTACCTTAAAGTCAACTAACATTTCTGCTCCATTGTTCCAGCATTCCATGAAATGTAAAGTTTGTTTCCACGACGTTTCGACGGCAAGCTCCGTCATCGTCATCAGGTAGACTATGGTGCCGAGACCGTGACACCCGAACTGTGCTGTGCTCGGTCCTCATTGGTCCGTTTCCTCATTTTGTCGGTGGATAGAATCCGTAACGAAGACGTTGTTAACAAAATAGGGGCAGAGCGAACATAATGAAGGACGTTGACGAATAGAAGGAATAGATTCATATGCCACGTTTAAGACATGAGGACCTTGTAAGATTAGCATTAGAGGGAACTGTGTGGGGTAAGAATAGAAGAGGGAGGCAAAGGATGGAAGCGCTAAGCTGTTGAAATGTGAAGGCTTGCGCATGGAGGTTTGCATCAGACCAGTCTTAGGACTGGATACCACAACAACAACAACAACAGTCTCTCAGCAGGCGAATTTTCGCAATTCTTTCTCCTTCTCCTAGAACGGATTAGGAACGGGCGTAGATGGAAATTATTTGGATGTATGAATTAGCGCGAATGTTTGTTACCTATTCTATCATTGAGAGACTGGAAAGAACACCGCTGCGTATTTTATTTAGAATCGCTTCTAAATATGACATGTAAACGTGGTTACATGCAGGCCTTGTCGGTGGAGTAAAGTGCCAGCCAGTCTCGTCTCGCCGCTCATTACGCGGCTAACAGAGTTAGTCTGCGGACTCCGTAGTCCAGAGCCAATTACGAGTGAATGTCCAGTTCCATGGCTTTAGCATTCTAAATCAAATTAAGGTCTCGTCACATGAAAACTAATTTCTGACTCCATCTCTCTAAATAGAACTGAACTAAAAGAGATTCTGCGACAATGTCGCACTCACAGCCTCCATATTACAGAAATTTCACATCCATCGATGTTACAAAAGAAAATTAAAGTTTCTTCCTTTATTAATTGCAAACGATAAACATAATTAACCACCAAACGAAAACCACATCAATAAATTATATTCCTGTAAACTATTGATTCCCTTAAAAATTTATAGCCGTAAACCACACGTTTTATGACTTTAAAACGTCGGATGGAAATCCACAAATAAAATGATGGCAAAGTGTATAAAGTCTTTAAATTGAATCCAGACTAAAGTATTTAAATTTGAATAAAATTTTGAATTCAAACATTCAGATTTGCAATATTAATTTGGTCAACGTAGTTTAATTGGCTGAGATCTGTATTGAGGAAATTTATAAAAATTTTGAAGCTAAAAATAAAATAAAATTTGAGAAAATTTAATTTACTTATAATATTGAAACAAGTTGAATTAAAGAATGTAAGGTTAAAGTAATACAAAATGTATTCAAATGCAAATATTTTAAATAATAACTGGTGGGAGTGGACTGTATTTTTTGAAATTCAAAGGAGAGGAAAACTAGTGAACAGTATTATTTAATTATTTGGAATTATTCTCCTGCGGAGGATGGCGGCAACACCAAATGTATAAATAAGTGTTGAGACCGAATGAAGTTGTTCCTTCAGTTTCAAACTGGTTTCTGGCGAGGATGGTATGAATTCCCTTGGCTAGATGAGGTGCAGAATAATCTACTAAGACGCGTGTGAGATGTGATTTTAACTGCAGACTTGTAGCTTCTAGAAGAAGGAAACAGATTCCTAAGTGTCCCGACCTATCGGTACAGGCAATTAAAAAACATAATTCACTGCCCAGGATGTAAAGCCTGTGTTCAATGCAACGATTTTGAAGGGAATCACAGAACACAAATTAATACAAAAAGGCGCGACCATTAACGTTCAGTTATTTTATTTATACACTTCGTAATACAAATAAATCCAATATTTGTTCAAAATTAAATTTTACAAATTTACACTCAAATAAATTAAGGAAATTAAATAATGGAGTGTAAGAAAGTTGAAATACAGAAAATCGGTAAAAAGTTTAAGGAATATTCATATGTTTTCATTATTAATATGACTCTGTAAATTATTTTTATCTGTATTTACGTTTAAAGCTTTCATTTCCTCCGAAAGAATATTGTACAGATTAATACCGGAATAGCGAATGCTTGTTTCGAAAAGGGTTTAGACGATGTCTTTGTCAGCGGAGTTTACTGCATATAGATTGATGTTGCCTCAGACAAACTTTTAGATTTCTACTATACACGGCAAGGATAGAATTCCAAGTTTTTACAGGCATTTAACATACGCACCTATTTGCATAATTCATGCATTCAACTACAGCCTTGTTTCGTTAAAAATTTCCATTTCATTCCAAATATTAGTTAAAACCATTTTTCTAATTACCTAACATTAATATATCCTTTATCGTTATTAAATACGGAACCACAATTACGTAAATAAAACATTAGTTAGAAGCCAGATCCAGTGAGCTTGAAATATAATTATTTGAAAGTACACGTAGCTATTGCTTACGTGATTAGTTTTATTGAGATTTTAAAGTATACTACTTTGTAAAAATTTGAGAAGGAATTCTTCTTCGTATACGTAAATATATAAATCTTTCACACTTTTCACAACATTGTGTTTTTCACTTTTCTTTTGTTTCCTTGTATCGGCATTCGGCAAGTTGTTTCTTCTTCATATGTTATATACTTTTCCAAAATAATTTAACTTTTTCACAAGGTTTCTTGTTGTAGAATACTCTGAGCCATTGCCAATATCTATAATTCTCAAATTTATTACAGCCATGTTGAATAAATTACAAAAATATTCCATGGTCACCTTCTTGTTGATCTATAACATCCACGACGAATTTTACCTACAGTTTGACGATTATTCAAGTTTAATATACTTTTACTTTTTTCCTCAATTGCTTGCAAACAGAGAAACCAAAGGCCACAAATATAATACTCATTTGAGAAAATACAAAATTAAGTATCAAAAGATAATCGTCTAGGATTTTTGATAAGCAACTAATACGGCAAGGACGAGGAAAATATTGTCGGTCGTGTTCGCAGTAGAAGATACGTTACTACATAGTAATAATAATAATAATAATAATAATCATATTCCGTAGATCCTGTAAAGAAGCTAAACTTCAAGGATGTGGAATGGGTCAGGGCTGTGTACATTTATTACATTATTTTATTGTATAAAAGAAAATATACTTATAACAAAGTTATGTATTATAAACTATAATAAATTACTCTTCTCCGATTCTTCTATAAATTCCTTTATTGAATAGAAGGAGTGGCTAAGCAAAAATGAGCGTAATTCAGTGTTAAATTTACCTTGATTATCGGACAACTGCGGCAGTCTGTTGAAGATGGATAATGCACACCTTTCCTCTCTGCAATTGACAATGTTTTACCTTTTTTATACAGATTATTTTTGTTCCTTGTATTGAAGGGATGAATATCAGAATTATTAAAAAATAAGTGCCTATTTGTGATTAAAAATAACATCAATGAATAAATGTATTGGCACGTCAAAGTGAAAATACCTAATTTTTTGAACAGAGTTCTGCAAGAAGTTGGTGAGGAAACCTGCCTCACATATTGCTCTAATAACACGTTTTTGACTAATAAAAATCTTATCTATGCCTACTGAGTTGCCCCAAAATATAATACCATATGATAAAATAGAATGAAAATATGCAAAGTATACTAATTTTCTTGTTTTTAAATCACTGAAGGTGGAAGGATATTGCTCTGACAGCATATGTAGCTGAGCTGAGTTTCTTAAGTAATTGATTAATCAGTCCAATTTAATTTATTATTTACTAAGAGACCTAAGAATTTAACAGAGGAAGTTTCATTTACATTTTTGCTGTCGTATTTAAGTGTTATAGATTGTAAAGTTGTGTTGAGTGTGTGAAATTGCATGAAATGTGTTTTGTCACAGTTATTTGTTAGTCCGTTCGCATTAAACCATGTTAGGTCAGGTTAGTTAAATTATTGTTGCTTGCCTCTTCTAGTGTGTCTTTGTTACTTTTTACTATTACACTAGTATCATCTGCAAAGAGGATAGCTTTAGAAGTTGAATCTATGGTATTAGGAAGATCATTTATATATATATATAAGGAATAATAATGGCCCTAATACTGATCCCTGTGGGACCCCAGTTTTAATAATTCCCCAATCTGATTTATGTATTTCACCTGTGCACGAGTCTTTTAATACTACTCTTTGCATTCTATTTTGTAAGTATGAATTAAACCAAGAAAATGAAGTTCCTGTTATTCCATAGTACCTCAGTTTTTCTAGCAATATGCTATGGTCTACACAATCAAAAGCTTTACTTAAGTCACAGAATATACCTAATGGGCGATTTTTTTTTATTTAATTCTTCTATTATGTCGTCTAAAAGAGTAAAGATTGCTTTCTCGGTTGAATATCCTTTTCTAAACCCAAACTGTGAATCGTTGAGTAAATTATGTTTGTTCAGATGTTTTATAACTCTGTTGTATACTACTCTTTCAAAAATTTTTGATAATACTGGCAACAGTGATATGGGGCGATAATTTGATATATCTTCTTTATTCCCCTGTTTGTACAGTGGAGTGACTAAGGCACATTTGAGCTTATCTGGGAAGACTCCAGAAAGAAGTGAATGATTACAAATGTAACTAATTACTGAACTAATGCTACCTGTTATTTGTTTGAGTATAATGCTTGAGATACCATCATGCCCTGATGAATGTTTATTTTTTAGAGTGTTTATTATTTTTTTAATTTCGGTTGGAGTTGTCAAAGAAAAGTTCAAATTACTTTCCTGGACTGGATAGTTTTCTTTCAAAAGTTGTAAGGCATTTTCCATTGATTTATTTGTATTCATCCCGATTTTCTTTGCAATGGTTAAAAAGTGATCATTAAATTTATTTGTACATTCATCTGTTTTGAATTTACCTAACTGTGGCTGTGTCAGTTCTTTATTTTCTTTATTTGTTTCTTTTTTAATTATTTTCCAAATAGTTTTAATCTTATTAACGGAGTTGTCTACTGATTTCTTAATATGCACACATTTTGCAGCTTTTATGACCTTATTCAATATTTTACAGTATTTCTTATAATGGTCACTCATATGATGATTAGGATTATCCCTTATTATCAAGTACAGTTCCCTTTTGTGTTTACATGAAACTTTAATCCCATTAGTTAACCACCCTGCTACTTTATTAGTATTACTAGACTTTGTTACACGAGTTTTTGGAAAGTAAAATTCAAAATATAATGTTAATGTTCTCAGAAATGAATCAAATTTCTCATTTACATTGTTTGCGGAGTACACGCCTTCCCAAAATTCTTGTTGTATTGCTTGCTGAAACAGTTTCATAGAACTAACATCCATTTTTCTTATATAATTTACTGATTTTTGTGGGACACATTTGAAACATATATCATTAATTATAAGTAATTAACTGAGTGACCATTCACAATTGGCTTAATACTGTAATTTTCATAATGAGTTATATCAATGAACATATTATCTATGGCAGTACCTTTTGAGTTTTGTACTCTAGTGGGAAAATTGACTACTGCATATAAGTTGAATGTGGAAGTTAATATTTCTAATTGTTGTTTCTTTGTGTCTTCCAATAGGAAATCTATATTGAAATCGCCACACATGATTATTTTCAACTTCATTTTGTAAAGTTGAAGTAACAATAACTCTAATTGTTTCAAAAATACTGCAAAGGAACCTATAGGTGATCTAATAAACTGTTACAATAATAAATTTTGAGCTTTGAAGTTGTTACCGTAGCACAACATTCAAAGTCCTGCTCAATGCTGTAGGGACTAGTGTCAATACTTTTAAACTTAAAATTATTACATACATACGTAGCCACTCCTCCTTTTTCTTTTACAGATCTACAGAAGTAGGATGTAAGTGAATAACCATTTAAATTTACCAAACCTATTTCTGTGGTTTTCAGATGATGCTCTGTAATACAAATGATATCTACAGATTTTTTACAGTCTTTTTCAACATCTGTTATGGATATGATAAGCTCATCTGCTTTATTAGCTAAACTTCTGATATTTTGATGATAAACTGTTATGCTTTGTTTATTAATTACATTGTGATTATTTTTATTATTGAGATTTAATTTATGGTTATGATTTGTGACTACTTGAATTTGAATTTCCTTTAGGTTACTTAAATTTACAGGTTTACTTATCCTAAAAAAGGACGAGTAAACACATCTGTTACCACAGAAATTGGTTGTACCTCTGTACACTGGTCAAACCTAATACTGTTAGCAATGTGGTTACACTGACCATCCTTGATGCTGCTAGCAATCTGCTGAGCAAGAAGCAGCGTTCAAGTGTAGCCCATGTTGTGTATGGTGATGGCGCTTCAGGCACTGTGCACCAATCACACTCACATGAGACCTCCCCGGTGTCATGAGTGAACCGACTAGGTCTGAATTTGTTTGCTTGACAGCATGGCACATCCAGGGCCTGTCATATCTCTCAAACAGTGGGACAATGCCCACATTAGTGTGAGTGGTACACTTTGTGATATGGGCAATGTCTTCCTCAATTTTGTAATTGAGGTTGCAGTTCAAACTATTTCCTGCCCCCCCCTATTATAATTACATGGTCATCTTTAGAGAGACCTTTCCCCAATGATTCCAAATCATTGACCACATCACAAAGCCTTGCACTTGGTTTGAAAATACTAGTTATTGAATAGTCTTTCCCCAAGGAAGCTCTCAACAGATCAGCCACTCCTCTCCCATGACTTGATCCAAGCAATAGAACTTTTCCTTTTGTTCTTTTAATTTTATTCCCTGCAGAACTATCTTGCTCTTTAGGCAAATGATCTTGTTTAGAACTTTCTGGGTTTACATTTGGACATTCATCTGGACATTCTAATACACTAAATCTGTTGCAAGTATCAACAGAGAGTGTGTCAGGCTTACAATGTTTTCTGGTTCTTCTGGCTGGTTTTTGTTTCTTCCATTCATTTTGGACGTTACATTTTACAGGTTCAATCTGATTTACATTGCAACTTTCAGCATTTAATTTAAGTTTTTCTTCACAAGCTAATAACTCAGCCTTAAGTTTCAGAATCACTGCTTCCTTTTCCTTAATAATATTTTCATAGGAACATGTTGTGCAAAGCCAAGTTTGTCCTTTTCTAACCTCACTTGACATGGCATTGCTGCATGTCTTGTGAAATTTTCGAGAGCATTCTTGACATTTTACACCACCTATTTTAACTGTTTTGCGGCACACACATTTGGTATCCATTGTGATCCTTTAATTGAAGTTCTTATAGAGTTTTGTACGCTAGTTGTTAAAACGCACGAGGAAATTTAGTTTGTTTAGTGCGGCAGCAGAAAGTTAAAGTAGTTTACAATACGTGTCAATTATAATATTATATATTCACTTATTATATATCAATTATATGCTTATGACTTACTTATTTCTACTTACAGATCATTATACAGTTGTACAAGAAACTAGGGTTGCCTTGGAAGACCATTGTAAAGACATTCCTCTGAGATGATATGACCTGATTACATAGATAACGAAAATATTAAATAGCGTATCCCAGGGTTTTAAGTAATTAAATAGCCAAGAGACGCTTCCTTCCTTTTGCGTTGGAGCCGACTTCTTTGTTATGGCATCAGCCTGAAGACAAGAGACGTTGGCTAAATTATACGTTAAATAAATCAATAAACTAACATTTCCAATTATGAATAAGAAATCTAATCCATATGTCAGCAAACGGTAGAAATAGTTAATCATTTTAATGTTTCGTCCGTATTTGTAGAGTATATCAGGTGAATTTGAAAATCATACTGTTATTGTTGTGGTGGTGGTATTTAGTCCTAAGACTGCTCTCATGCAACCCTTTATACAAAACTATCCTGCGCAAGCCTCTTCATTTCTACATACTGTAGCTGTCACTTCCCCCACCAACCCTAATCTGCTTAGTGTACCCCCCCTTTGGCCTTTCTCATCTGTTCTCTTCCCACTCATACTAATTTTACAAGACCCTCCAACCCTGGCCCTCTTATCAATTCCTTCAAGGTTAACCAAGTTGTTCTCTCTTCTCCTATTCTGCTCAGAACTACCTGGTTAGCTACTCTATACACTCATCTCATTCTTCATAGCAGCTCATTTTGAAAGCTTCTATCCTATTCTATTCCTGTCTGTAATTCCTATCGTCTACGTTTCGCACCAATATAACGCCATACATAACATTCATACTTATATTAGCCATGATTTGCTACTCTAGTTATTAATCTGCCGAAGTAGCATAATTCTTTACCTTACGTCAAAATATCCCTTCCAAATCTAATAGCCTTTGTTATTCCACTCCATTACCTTGGTTTTCCCTCTATTAATCATCATATTGAAATATTGCTCCAAGACTACGTTCATGCCATTTATTATGGATTCCAAGTTTTATTCTGACTCCCCTAATACTACAATATCATCGAGAAAACAGAGGGCTTTTATTTCTTACCACTGTATTTTTATTCCCTTTCCATATTCATTTTTAACTTTCTTGCATCAGCAGTTCTATGTGTGTGTGTGTGTGTGCGTGTTACAGAGCATGGGCGACAGACTGCCTCCTTGTATTGATTTCTTATTTCTATTCTTGCCCTTCAATTCTAATTACTGCCGACTGTCTCCTGTAGAGGTGATGAATGACTCATCTTTCTCGTTAAAAGTTTGCTCCAGTTTACGTGTCAAAAAAGTAAAAGTATATAATTACGTACAAGTGTAGATAATTTTGCGTCGTGGACTCTGTTACCGCAGAGAAAAAAAATATCATTAAATACTTATTAAGATTTTTGCCGTAAAATCGACTGGATTGCTCATTAATAATTACAAGTTTTTACTTCTAAATTATTTAAAGAAGAGATACTGCATAAAATAATGGTTAGTTTCTAAATAACAACTTGTTTTGATGTTTGTTTATTTTTAAAATAAGTTCAGTGGAGATAAGCGAATAAATACATGAAATTTAGGAGCGCTGCAGAGACGCAATAAAGCTGTTTGGCTTGCTTATTATTTGCCCGATTATTTATAATCCAGAGCAACAAGTACAAGAAGTCGGTGGTTGGTGTCAGTACGGCAATATATATATATGTAAATTATGTAAATTAATCCATATTTCCCTTGGTAACGCCATAACTTGAGAACGACATTACCGATTTAATTTATCTTTTTTCATAAGTTTTATAATACTTTGTACAAAAATTAAGAAAATTACCTAGAAAATTGGAAAATTTCAGAAAACTTAATACGAGAAGTCAACTTTCAGTAATGTGGGTTGCCTATCTCCCCCGCCTGTACGATTTCCATTTCCCCGTCTTTGTTGCCCGCGCTATATCGATTTTTGGTAAGTTTTGATAGACTAACACGTGGTATACATCACGCTGAGTGAAACTCGGTTGCTACCCCTAAGGGAGAAAAATTTTAAATAAGCAAAAACGGCCAATATTGTCATCACATAATTACATTCTTGGATTAATTACAGTATAATTTCCATCCCGTACATAATTAAAGGGGAGTTTTCTAAGGGTTGTAAGTGGATGGTCATCATATATTGGGCTTTGAACGGCTGTAATGAGAGCCACTGAGTTTAATTATGACATTAAAAAGTGTAATTTAAGTTACAGATCCTATCCTAAGAAGGGTTGGAAAGGGGTAAAACAGACTTCCGCAAATTATCTTTAAGGGATGGAACAATTTCGACCAAATTTTGAACAGAGTTCTTGGCGAATACAATTAGGGTAATACAAAGCTGCAACCATTTGAGGCGGGGGCGGAAAGGTGGTAATTTTTAAAAATCCATAAAATGCTGTTATTTTCTTAATTAATTTGGTAGCGTCTTCGGCTACTTTGTTTGCATATAATTTCAACCCCATTCATCGTGGGGCTGTAGGGGGCGTCATGTGAAAATAAAAAAAGTGAAGTTAGGTATCGAAATAGGTCCTATCATAGCCTTCACTCTGACTTTTTGAATGTGAATTAAATTACAGTTTTGGACGGGGTGAAACACACTTCTGGTTAATACATTTAAAGGAAGAACAATTTAGGGGTGGAACTTTTATATGCAATGAAGGTTCATATCTGTGCCGAATAAAAAACTTGGGGTCAATAACATTTACAGTGTTTTCCGACAATATTTGTGAATAATTTCAACCCCTTGCAGCATGTGAGGGTGGAAAACTATCAAGTTTGGTGTAATGCGAGTCGCTGTGTTACATTATGAATTTTAATGTGATTTGAGTCGTCCCTTAAATGATAGAGTATTTATATTCTGTTAGTACTGAAAATATTTTTAGCCCTGTATTTTTTGAATCTCTGGAGATACTGATAGTATATTTGAAGTTCATATTGTGACGATTTCGATGTCATGTGTTGACCAAGTATTAAATAATGTACCGTGATAATATAAATAAATACCCGGGCAACGCCGGATAGCTCAGATGGCTGAAGTTCCCGGGGTCGACCATTTAATATGACAACTACTAAAAAGGAAAGTAATTTTGCAACAATTTGTCTGTTTCCAGGCTGGAGTTAGCCTGTTGATTGTGAGCCACGTCGCCATAGGAGAGAGCTTGCTGGTAGCCGTCTTCGTGCTGCTGCATGGAGGCTGCTTCAAGCACGTGCTCGTGTCTGTCCTCCTGGTCCTGGCCATCTACGGCTCCGTCCCCAAGCTCCTGGAGATGGGGCACCGACGACTCGTCCTCGCCCTACTCTCCCTCATGGCCGCCATCGCCGTCGCCATTTCCATGGAGCTGCTGCCAATCCTTGTCAATTTTTGGTATAAAGCATCGTAAACATTATTATTTTAATATCAGTATTTATTAAGATACAACATTTTACCAGTTTTATAATATGCGCCCCGGCTTCATTGCGTAAACATTAGCTTGAATCTCCTAGGAAATGTGTCAGTGTAGCGCATTAGGACCCCTCCCTAATTTTATTCCAATGTTTGGATTTTGAATGATCTAAAGATTCAGCAAGAACATTATGGATCGGCAATAGGCACCAGACTGGCGGACGGGGGACAAACCTGTATACAGTACTAAGCTTCTTTTACTGAATGAACATTCAACCTTCAAAATTTCCGAAGGACACTGTTCCCTGTGTCATGGAACATCTCCCGCGCTGGACGAGGAACTCATGAGGATTGACGGAATAAACGTCAGTTGGGATAGCGTTTTCCCTTGGAGAAGAGATATACGAGTTTATCTGAGAGCTGAGAAGCCGAAAAATATGGAGAGTGGCAAAAATATAATGGAGATAAAACAGGTTCGTCAAGTGAACGAAATGTCTGCTGCACGTGGTTAACCCTGATATTTAAAAATCGTCCCATTGAAATTTATTTGTTTTTAATAGTGCGAAGGACATTTTCAAATAATAAAATTATTGAATAATATAGTAATTTCATTAATAATTTAAATTAAAAAAACAATAATCAATTACATCAGAAATCCATAAAGATAGCCTATTATAATATTTATGGCCATTTTTACTCTTTTGAACTTGCTAATAAAATGTTGTTCTTTATCTAAATAAAAGAGGACTATCGCCGAAATTAATATTAAATCGTGTCAATAATTTTGCAGCTGCTTCAATGCTGAAGATGTCACTGCGCATCATGTAAGCAATGAGGTTTCCTCCTATACCATTTATCACTTGGTACCCGAAATAAAGTTTCAGCAGAGCTTTCCTTCCTCCCTTTCAGATATAAAAGGGTCCTACCCTAAAGACATATAGAACTTGCAACGGGATGGATTATGACGTCACGTGTGAAAGGCGACGACGATGTTCGCGAAAAACAATGCAAAGTTACATAACTTAAGTGAAATGGTAGTTATGCCTAAATATATTCCACCTACGTCAGGGCAAGCACATCATTTGAAGATAATCAGAGCAAACAGATTAAATCAACCAAGCCTGATCTAATACTCAAGTATAACTGACACAAGAACAGGGAAAATTGATTGTTTAAAGACCAGGGCCGCACGAATATATACTCATTATTTCAAGGTAATGAGGCCGAAGTATCTTTTCATTATAAATATAGTTGAAGTTTATGTGTGTGTATTTAAGGTACCAGTAGCTGATTAACATACTGAGTCATTGCTAGTTAGTCCAACAATGTCCACGACTCCGTATCCTAGATTAGACAACGTTGTCTGTTACGTCATTCCTTACCAATTTCAGTTGCCCGCTGACAGTAATTCATCTATAATATTATTATTTAAAAATGTAGATTTTAATAAGATTTATTTATACGCTCATTGTTCTTCTACTCAAATTAACCTTTTCATTCTGTATGCTAATTTTTTAATCTGTAAATACGATCTACATCTTCCATATTTATAATTATTGCTAATATTGCAAACTAGTTGTGTGAAATATCTTCAATGTTCTTTACAAATTTCAGTTTGGTTTTCCCCTGTAACTTATAGTAAATTTTAAGGTACTGTAATTAAACGATTAATTGTCTGTGTTTCCAGGATGATGTGGCGCATCGGTGTGTAATCACCTTCCAACCTCTCAAAGTGAAACTAGAACATGTAAAAATTTGTACATGGCATTTGTTACAAGTTTAATGTATTAAAGTGATATTGTACACAAAAATATGATGGATGTTTATTTCTTGGGTTTGTTGCAAAGTTTCCTTCACAATATTGGTTTTACGAAAGTATTAATTATTCATTAGAATTAAGTAACTCTTCCGTATTATGGTATTTTATTCTTTGCATTAAAATATCTACACGAAAGAATTAGATCCATTTATCTTTTTTTGCGATATAATTTTCTGAACGTTGACCACTCTTTACCATTTCTTTAGTTTCCAAAATCTGTTACACGTATAGAGAACTTGATACTCAGACCTTATAATTCACTGGTCACGCAAATCATATAACATTCTTGTAGTTAACAACGTTTATTTACAACTATAGGAAATCGTGGTTCATTAAAATATTGTAAAGGTTATAAGAGACGGAGGGGAGAGTCAGTCAAGTATTGTGTGAGGAGTGAAGCATCTCACTGTCAAAATAGTAGTCCTGAAATTTATGCCTCACTGTGCCTATTAGAATTGATCTAAGTTATTGTAAAATTTTTCATCTTACACATACTTTAATGCTATTTTACGAAATATAAATAAAATGTTTTTACAAGCATTTTATACTTGCGTTTTGACGAAAATACTGAAAAAAGCCTTTTTTTCTTCATATAGCTCGACTTTGACAACACATAGATTTCTAACTGTTTCTTTAAATTGTCCGAAAATGTAGCTTACGTTGTTTTAAATTATTTTATTAGTTGATCTCTACTAACTCTTGGACAGCGCGTCGCAGGATAGTGGGACGAAGGTTTTATTGTAGTGGTTGCAAGGGTGGGTTAAGTAGGGTGGCAGCCCTGTCCACTGGCCGGGCCCCGACCATTCTCCGCCACCTTTCCTGGTTGTTTTCCTTTAAATGATATTACACATTCTTAAAGCTGCCATAGGAGGTCAGCAACGGGAACTTTTTCTTGTCAGTATTAAGCAGTGTGAGTAATGCCATTTCCGGAAACAACCAGACTCGTGGCCAGCCAGCCTGACTCTCCGTTTCCTCCGAAACATTTTCGTGGTCCAGTCCACTCCTAAAAGTGATTGGTCTCCCTGCTCTTTCTATCTTCGAATGGGTTTCACGTCCTTACCCTTCCTATCCAAAAATTCAAAATTTGCGACAACCACCTTGCTAACATCGGATGACCTGATGCTTTTCACCGGGCGGAAAAAATATTTTCAGATAAAGACTGCGCCTGTCAGGCTTCAAGGGATTGTCTTGCCGTGTGCCTTGCGAATATCTCAGGACTCTTCTCTACGGAAACTTTGTACAAAATAATAATCTGCAGCGACATGCGTTGAAGTTCAAAGACTAGCGGAGCAAAGAACTTCAGTGGATGATACGCGGAGTGAGAAGTCTTTGCCGCAACAACGAATCTAAGTTTTTTGGTGTTAGTCTCGGATTTAAGCTTATTATATATTATTTGCTGCATTTGCAAATCATATAAAATGAAATTGTTTGCCTTGAACTAGATTAATATTACATTAACAGTTAATTAACAGTAAAATTGTTTTAATCAATATTGATTTGTAATATCATGATATTTAATTTCGTTATTAAAAGTGTGTCTGGTCATCGTGGTGAATTCAATATATTTTTATTGGCATTCTTTTGTAATGAAATACCTGGAACTGGGTGATTGTAAAAATACAATATGTAACTTTTTTGTTTTGATGATATACGTTGCTCATGAAAGTGTTCCATAAACGCATGTGACATGTGAATGATACAACTCCTGAAACTTGATGAAATTCACCTCCTCCTGACGATTATGAACTCTGACATTTTAACACAGTTAAAATATTAAAATGATCTAGTTATTTTAATTTTGTTAATCATCCAGATTGAGCACCCGCTGGAAGTATCTTGGGCTGCGGGCTTAACCCTGGGATAGTCGCTCTAGCGACCTACGCTGGTTAATATTTTCGTTGTCTCTGTAGCCAGGTCACACCTGTGATGGCATCTCAGAGGAATGTGTTCACAATGTTCCGCCAAGACCACTTTCCAAAAGCAATCGTAGTTTCTATTGAAATGACGTTAGAATCAGGAAGTAAAGTACGTTGGGTCCGACAGTATTTTCCTCGTCATAGCCGCAGTAGTACGGAGTCATATATAGTTGTTATCGTCAAAATCCTTGACGAATACTCAGTTTTAATACCAAATAAATCTCTTTTGATATTTAATTTTGTATTTTCAAAACTGGATATTACATTTCTGGCCTTTTATAACAACTTTCCGTTTCTCTGTTCGCATACAATTGAGGAAAATAAGTAAAATTTTATTCAACTTGAATAATCCTCAAAATGTTGTGGATGTCGTAGATTAATTACACGCGATATATAATACGTTCTGATCAACAAGAAGGTGACTGTGGTACATCTTCATAATTTATTTAACGTGCCTGGAATGAATTTCAGAATTATACATAATGCCAATAGCTCAGAGAATTCTACAAGAAGAAACCTAGTGGCAAAGCTTCATTCTTTTGCAGTAGTTTAGACCTGACTCACCAACATGCGAAGGAGAATCAACTTGCTAAATGACAAAATGTGAAAGTAAGTACTGTGGTTTACGTTACAAGAAAAGTAAATAAAATCGTAAAACAAAATATTATTGCGAAAGTTTATATCTTTACGTATACGCACGAAAATAGTTTGCCACGAATGTCTTGTCAAAAAATTCAGAAAACTTTGAAACAGGCTCTGATTAATATATTTATTTAAAAGAATATAGTTATTTAGGTTATGAGCATTTTATCAGAAATTTTACAAATGTAATACTTTGAAGTCTTAATAAAACTAATCTTCTAAAGAATAACTATCTGTACTTTGAATTAACTATATTTCAAGCACACTGTAATTTTTTCTCGATCTGGCTTCTAAGTAATGATTGGTTTACATAATTATAGTTCCGTATGTAATAATGACAAAGGATATTGTAATATTAGGTAATTATAAAAATGTTTTTAGTAAATTTTTTGAATGAATTGAGAATTTTTAATTAAACATGGCTGTAGTTGGATGTAAGAAGTTTGCACATATGTTAAATGCATGTAAAAATTCAATATAATGCATTGACATAGGTGATGTATCAACGGAAGAGTTACCTTGAGGACCTAGCGCCACTGACGGAGGGTGAAGGCAGGTCAAGGCGCTGCTCGTGCACAATCGATATCTGCTTAAAGAGGCGCACACGCGACCAACAAGGGCGCCGACTTTCAATAAATTTTGGGTTCACTTGCCGTTAATTCCATTTTCTATAATAAGCGGAGATTTGAAATGGATACATTATGTGACGAGAACAAATAGAAAGTAAAAAAAGGAAAATATTATAACGGATTGGTAGGAAAACTGAACTTTTTATTTTCATCCCAGTTGGATGGACGAACTACGTATCAATTTATCCTCGGTACTTTTAAAGTATTGGTAGTGATACGTGTGATGAACTATTATACAAGGTTAATAGGAAGACCACTGGAATAAAGTATCGAGAAACAAGGCTAATACATAACCTCTACAGAAGACAGGCAGCAGTAATTAGAATAGAAGATCAAGAAAAGAAAGCCGGAATCAAGAAAGGAGTAAGACAAGGATGCAGTCTGTCGCCCTTGCTGTTTAACTTATATATAGAATAGGCGATAAAGATAGTTAAAACGGAATATGGAAAAGGAATCAAACTGCAAGGAGAATAAATGAAAGCCTTACGCTTTGCTGATGATATTGTAGTAATAGGGGAATCAGAAGAAGACTTGGAAACCATAATAAATGGCATGAACGTATTCCTGGAGAAAGAGTTCAATATGAGGATTAATAGAGGCAAAACCAAGGTATGAAGTGTAGTATGGGAAACAGTGGAATAACAAAGGCTGTTAGATTGGGAAGGGATATTTTGCAGAAGTTAAGGAATTCTGCTACTTGGGAAGCGTAATAACTAGAGTAGGATAGCACAGGCAAGGAAGGCTTTCTCGAAAAAGTGGTATTAGCATACGGGTAATATAAGTGTAAATATTAGGAAATCGTTCCAAAAATATTGGTATGGGTGCGAAACGTGGACGATAGGAGTTGGGGAAAGGGAAAGAATAGAAAAGTTTTAAATGTGGTGCTATAGGAGAATGAGATGGGTGGATAGAATCACTAACGAGGAAGTTCTAAACAGAATAGAGGAAGAGCGAACAATATGGAAGGCTTTGAAGAGATTGATTAATATACCACGTTTTAGGACTTGAGGGTCTTTTAATATTAGTATTAGGGGGAAGTATGTGGGGTAAGATCAGAAGATGGAGGTAAAGGATGGAATACGCTAAGCGGATTAGGGAGGCTGTTGGTTGTGATAGTTATAAGGAAATGAAAAGGCTTGCGCTAGATACGTTAGCATGGAGGGTTGCATCAGACCAGTTTAGGACTGAATATTACAACAACAACAATTCTTAATTTATATGTTATTCGCAGACGTTAATTGTTCTTACAATGATGATAGGAAGGCATTAACATTATTATTTTGTGTCATTGATGGAAGCTACGAAACAAGTATAAGCAAGGGCCGGGAATTGAATCCCTGGCCACGGATTGCTTCTTTGTAGGGATTTGAAGCGGATTTCGTCGTGAAAGCAGATCAAAGTAAACCAACGTTCAATACGCAAGGATTACAGCTTTACAATTAGGTCCTCACCGGTGGCAATATATAGCAGACCTCAGCGCTTCACAGCAACTGTTCAATTTGTAACTACCTGTTTCTTTTTACACGTCCTTTCCTGTAAAATCTCACATGTATTACAATCCTACATAATCAAAGCAATTAAGTATCTTTTCATTTTCATTAAGACATCATTAAAATCTATTGACCCCGTTTTATTTATATTATGGAGCATTGGCATCGATTTGGGACAATATGGCTATGACATTAACAGTTGAATATTTTCGTTCCCTAAAAACTCGTATATCTTGTGCGGATATCAAACGTAATTATTATGCATAGATATAGAGCATTCACTACAAAATAATAATATTTTTCAATTTGCCAAGATGATAATTAAGTACGCTGAAATAATGAGCCTGCGAGATCTCGCGCCGGCGCTGGTCCGGCCGACGGTTCCTCATTCTAATCTTCTAAATTATTATATAATCATTTTGAACAGTGCATTTGAGTCATCAATGTCTCAAAACATGTATCTTATTCAACCAAAAATTTTATTACTGCAATCAGCATTCTAGATAAGTAGATAAAAGTGGTTGGATACAATCAGTCCTTTTTTAAAAAAAAGTCTGTGATCAATAATTGGGACTGGTAATCCTGTTTGCGTTATTTCAATATAAGGTCCATATGGGAAATAACATTATATTCATTAAAATTAAGTATGTTGCCTATAATATTTTGAACAAACTTAACTTGACAGATTACGATAGTAAACGGACTAATGACTGCGGAGATATTCCTAAATTCGGAGGTCGTGGCTGGCCTAATTGACCACCATGCAGTGCTCTTGGAGCTATTAGTAGATGTCAGCGAGCAGGAAAAACAAGGGAAAAAGGTATTTCAGTTCCAAAAGGTAGATGAGGAAGATTTACGAAATTACTTACACGAAAATTACGTTGAGTGGGATGGTTCCGGAGAAACTGTTGACGACTGTTGGGAAATAGGATACTATATTCCATTAAAGCATCTAAAGGAAAATGCTGACCTTCAGTACTACAATCATAAATTAGGAAACTATAAGTAAAAATACGAGACCGTACAATAAAAGGAAAGGAAATGACTACCGCCGGAACAGTTTTCTTCAACTTAACAAAGGTAATTGAAACCAAGATAATAGCCCAAGAGTTTTATTTAGTAAACCTGCTAGACGGTGGAGGTAATGGATGGGGAAAATACGATAAGTATATTGAAAGGCGCAAGAGTAATAAAAGCGTTGCTTCGCCACTAAAAGGAGTAGGAAATTCACTACCACTGGACGAAGAAATTATAATCAACAGGTTCGCTAACTACTTTGTCACAGTTTTCGGGGAAAGGTAGATTTACCCAATTTGGAAAACTGCAGGTCTTCATCTGTCTTCAAAATCAATGCTAGAAACTTACGAAAAAATATTAGAAAAATTAAGTCTCATAAGTCAGTTGGCCCGGATGGGATTTCTGATGAAGTGCTTAAATTTGATGGGAAACCATGATTACGTACCTCATACGGCTATTTGAAATATTTATTAACAATTATGATGTTCCAGACGATTGGTGAAAAGTGATTGCAGACCTCACATCTGTTCACAGGCTTCACACATGACATCGTAATCTTTCCTGATGCAAGTTATGTACATCTTTAACAAAGGATCTTTTTAGCATAAAATTAAGGATTGAAGTAATTAAACCCTCGGATAGACGCGATAGGTTCACGGGACCTACGCCTTTTAATATTTTTGTTATCTCTGTAGGCAGGTTATATACAGTGCTGAACTGTGATGACATCTCAGAGGAAAGTGTTTACAACGCTCTGCCAAGGCCACATTCCAAAAGAAACACTAGTTTCATGTAAAATGACGTTTGGTTGAGGAAGTAACGTATCTTCCACTGCAACTGCGCCCCACAGTATTTTCCTCGCCCTAGCCGCAGTAGTACGGACTCATAATACAGTTGCTAATCGATTATTTAGTTTTTAAGTGAAACAAATCTCTTTTGATACTAAATTTTCTATTTTCACAAGTGGGTATTATATTTGTGGCCTTCCGTTTCTCTGTTTGCACACAATTGACGAAAATCAGTTCAACTTGAATAATCCTCAAAATGTACACCAAATTCATTGTGGATGTTGTAGGTAAATATCATGTTACTTATAATACGCCGCGATCAAAAAGAAGGTGAGTATGTTACATTTTTTGTAATTTATTTAACGTAGCTGGAATAAATTTGTGAATTATATATATATATATATATATATATATATATATATATATATATATATATTGGCAATGGCTCAGAGTATTCTACAAGAAGAAACCTAATGAAAAAGTTAAATTTTTTTGTAAAAGTATAGACCAGTCTCACCAACATTCGAATAAGAATCAACTTGCCAAATGCCAGGAAGTGAAAGAAAGTACTGAAGGCCACGATACAATGAAAGTAAAGAAAAGTGTAAGACACAATATAGTTGTGAAAAGTGCGAAAATTTGTGTTTGCGTACATGCACATAAATTATTTGCAAAGAGAGTCTTCTGAAAACTCAGAAAAAATTTAAACAGGCTCTCATTAACACATTTATTTAAAAAAATGTAATTATTTACATTATGAGCATTTTATCAGAATTTTTACAAATTAGAACACTCAATGAAATCTCAATATAACTAATCGTCTCAACAATAGTTACGTGTACTTTCAAATGACTATATTCCACCTCACTGGAAATGTTTCTCGATCTGGCTTCTAACTAATGTTTGGTTTAGATAATTATAGTTCTGTATATTGAATAATGATAAACGATATAGTACTAATAGGTAATTATAAAAATGTATTTAATAAATTTTTGAATGAATTTTTAACTAAAAATGGCTGTAGTTGAATGTATGACATGCATATATGTGCGTAAGTGCGTATGTTAAGTGCCAGTAAACAGTCAAAATAATGCATTCACAAAGGTGATCAACAACGGAAGAGTTAACATTAGGTCCCCAGGAACTAGCGCGACTAACGAAGGGTTAATTTTTCAGAAAGATGGATATAAATATTTTCTTGGAAGAACAGAGTAATGGGATGGATGGTATAGCAAGCCTCGAAATGGTTCCAATTTGGCGCGGAAAATTTATTGGTTTTACCAATTCATATATTCATATCTTCTAATCCCATTGTTTTTACTGTAATCCCTGAACCGTTTCGGAGACAGCTGGAAACAAACCTTCAGACAGACATACAGACACTTTAATTTTATTTATTGGAACAGATTGCATTTGTATTAAACAGGCAGGCTTTTTTTTGTCCCGCTCGTGCAATTGTGATCGTAATAAACTGTACAATGTAGCGTCATTTCATGGTTGATTTCCCGACAGGATTTTGCATTTTTTTTGTGTAATGACGTATTGCTACATTTAAATTTTAAACAAAATATTGAATTTTGTTGTTGTGGTATTGAGTGCTAAGACTGGTGTACTGCAATCCTCCGTGCCAACCCGTTTTGCGTAAGCCTTGTCATTTCTACACAACTAGCACATCCTCCCTAATCTACTTGGTGTGTTCCTTCCTCTGTTCTAACCCGTCACACGTGCCTTTAATGCTAATTTTATAGGATCCTCATGTCGTAAAACGTATCCTATTAATCTATCGCTTCTCTTCGTGAACGTCCTGCATATTGTTAATAAGGCGCTGTAATGAACTTTATAGTTCCCCGCCCCTCAAGGATGTATATTTAATGTAAGTGACACCAGTCTAGGCTTAATTGCTATATGAAAATACATATAAACATAATCTGCTTAGAACTTCCTCTTTAGTTATTCTATCCAAACGACAGGATAAGAAAAATCCGACCTACGTTCATCGCATTTTATAAAAAGCGTTACATAATGTGAACTGGAACACACTGTTAAGGATTTTTAAGATTACTGGAATGAAATATCTAGAAAGTAGGTTTATACATAACCTCTACAGAGGACAGGCAGCAGTAATTAGAATAGAAGATATAGAAAAGAAAGCCGTAGTCACGAAAGGAGTAAGACAAGGATGCAGTTTGTGGCCCATGCTGTTTAACACATATATAGAAAAGGTGATGAAGAATGTTAAAACGAAATATGGAAAAGGATTTATACTGCAAGGAGAAGTAATAAAAACCTTACGCTTTGCCCCTTATATTGAAGAATTAGGGTAGTCAGAAGAATCTTGGAAACAGTTCAATAATAATATTAATAGAGGGGAAACCTAGTTGATGGAGGGTAGTATGCGAAACAGTGGAATAATAAAGGCTGTTAGATTGGGAAGGGATATTTTGACGGAACGTAAGGAATTCTGCGACTTGGGCAGCGTAATAACTAGAGTAGGATAGCACAGGATAGCAAGGAAGAGGAATTTACTTACGAGATATAATTGTGAATATAAGTAAATGATTCGTTTTCTATTGGCGTAACCTCTTGCTATTGAAAAAGAAAAAAGAAACACTAAATGGTGAGGACAGGAAATTACCTGTCCGAGCCGAATCTTGACGACGTGAAAGGATTTTGGCGCAATCATCGCAGTTATTGAGAAGCGAGATTGAGGATTGCCGAGGCTGTATGGACTGATTCACGCCTTTTACCTTTCTATGTGAGATGTAATAATTTCCGGAGCTTTTCACGCGTGATCTTTCCACGCATTGAAGAGTTTATAACAACAATTAACACCTGTACTGAACATATATTACATAATACTAACGACCAGTGTAACAAAGACTTATAAATTTTTGAATTAAAAAAGTTAGCATTAAGATACGTTTCGACCGACATTTTTGGTAATAATAACAAACACAGTATAAATAAAAGAATAACCGAACGATAAAACTAACCAAGAGTATTTATTTAACCATCATATAATTTATTTACTTGAGAAGTGTCGTGATTTATACTAACAAAACAATAATGTGTTACATTTCAGAATTAACCTTTTATAAAATTTGTTTCCTTATCTAAGTGATTTTGTTGTAGAAAATGTTTAGTAATAGATTAATGTTTATAGGAAGGAGAATTTAGATTATATTAACGATCCTTCATTGTAATTGACAAAGATCGTTTAGTTGCACCAACAACAAGTATTACAAGAAATTATATAAACATCATTATGGCAATCGAGAAAATTGACAACATCTCGATTTCTTAAAACAAAGTCAGATAAAGCATCAACAGATTTTAAGAATACTGTGATATTATAATTTCTTCAATCATATTTAATTTCAGTAGAAATTTGTTCGTAGAAAGCTAAAGCTACATAATTATTTGAAGTATTTGGAAAAAAAAATTAAAATTTTCAGAACGATGAGGAAAGCCAGACAATAATAAATCTTAATTAGTAAAGGTTTCTCTGTTTCATTGGATGTTTATATAAAAATTTTAAGACTGTCAGAACATGCGGATGCTGTTGTTGTTGTCGTGGTATTAAGTCCTAAAACTAGTCTCATGTAACCCTCCATACTAAACTATATTTCGCAAGCCTTTTTCATTTTATTATAACTAGCATATCTTCCATATTTTGCTTAGCGTATTTCTCTCTTCTGCACTTATCACACACACTTCCAACTAATGCTAATTTCACAACACCCTCGTGCCTTAAAACGTGGCCAATTAATCTAACCCCTCTCTTAGTCAACGTCCTCCACTTTTTTCGCTTTTCCCCTATTACGTTAAGAACTTCCTCGTTTGTGATTCTATCCAACCATCTGATTTTCAGCATTCGTCTATAGCACCACATTTCAAAATTTTCTATTCTTTTTCTTTCCCCAAATCCTATCGTTAACGTTTCTCACCCATATAACTCCTCGCTCCACACAATCATTTTTAGAAACGATTTCCTCAAATTCACACTTATATTTTTACCTGTGCTATCCTACTCTATTTATTATGCTTCCCAATTACCAGAATTCCTTAACTTCCGTCAAACTATCCCTTTCCAATCTAACAACCTTTGTTATTCCACTGTTTCCATTACCTTGGCTTTCCCTCAATTAATCCTCATATTAAAATATTTCTGCAGGACAAATTCCATGCCATTTATTATGGTTTCCAAGTCTTCTTCTGACTCCCCTAATGCTACAATATCGTCGGCAAAGCGTAAGGTTTTTATTTCTTCTCCTGCAGTATGATTCCTTTTCCATATTCCGTTTTAATTTGCTTCTTCGCCTGTTCTATGTATAAGTTAAACAGCATGGGCGACAGAGTAATTAATAATAACTTATGGTTATGATGAAAAACAAACTATATTCAGACTACAATCTTTTTCTAATTCAAGCGTCCTTTTTTTATATAAAACCTCGTGGGTGTTTTCGTTTGTTTTAATTAAAAATCCATTTCTCAGGGAGAAAGTCGGGATTATCCAAACACTATTTATGTGTAACGTAGTATTTTATAATTTTTATATAATGTATGCTATATCACATCATTATATAGTGAGTATACTACATTTCTTATATATCATTTTAACTTTACAGGAACAACTTAATTGTAATGTGACTTTAGGAATTGTAAGTTGAATGAATAATAGACATTTTAATTAATTAAACTTCAGAGCTCCTTACAAATCCTTTGAAATAGGAAGAATGAATAGAACGTTAAAGTTCACAAGTGGGAAGAAAGTCCGTGATCTGTATTCTTATCTAATATGGAATCGGGGCAGAGTTGCAATTGGAAATCTGTTGTCAATTAAACGTCATAAATATTTAATGAATTTAATTTTCTTCAGGTAATTTTGAAGAATCAAGTAAAATTTCTTTGAAAGCACAAATTCTTTGTATGTATTTTGATAGAAAATTCAAGAAAAGAATTTCTAAAAGAATTGAAAGATTATCATAACAAAATATTATTTTGGAAATGCAGTTTCGCCGCGGTTAACGGAACTAAAGACGTGTGGTGAACATGAAGATCTCACCCTCGCAAGAGAAAAATTGAACTCTGAGAATATTGTTGATATAAAAGCATTTCTGTAATTACTCTACTATGAGATACTTTGGAAACATTTTTCAGTTTCATTTTAAATACTTCAAGTGTTTATAAAATTAGGACTAATCCTGGAATGAAAATTAATAAATTTCTTCCTAAATTAGTAAAATTTAAATTTATTGACAAAAAATAAGAATAAAATTATTAAGCAATTATTACAACCCTAGGATAAAAGGATTAATTGAAATGAAAAAAGAATCTCATCCTCTAAGACCGATAGTTGATAATACAAATTCTGCAAATTGTAATTTATCAAAACCTTGAATTTTTTCAATAAAGACTTCCCATACGATATAAAAAACGATTTTTAATTAAAAACCATAATATATGATATAGACAACTTAAAGATAATGAAAATTAATAAGTCTAGACGTAGTTTCCTTGTTCACAAATATACCAATGAAACTAGACATTGAATTAATTAATTAAAATTAGGACAAAATAAAAGACGACGCTGAATTAAAAAGTAAAAGCATATATATTAAAGGTTTAAAAATATGTTTAGATGGTAACTATTTAACATTTAAAGATAAAATATACAAAAAAAGTTCATGGTAAACCCTATGGGAGGTTGTTTATCAGTAAATATTGCTGGTATCGTACTAAATTATATTTTAGATAAAATGTTCAAAACAACAAACATAAAGCCAAGGATATGTAAAGATACATTGATGATTTAATTTTAATAAGTGATGAAAATAAAATAGTAAAATTAGTAGAGAATATTAATAATGAGCACCCCAAAATAAACTTCACATTAGAAACTGAATCTGATAGTAAAACCAACCTTTTAGACATAATAATAATTAGAGACAAAAACAAACATTTAATAAAATAAACCTATGACAGCTGATATATATTTCAATTATTTCTCAAACAATCAATTCTCTTATAAAAAATGAATGTTTCAAATAGTGTAATACATAGATCTTTAAGATTCACAAATGAAATTAAAACAAATATATATGAGATAATACTCAATAATTTGGTATTTTAATATAAATAAAAAAATGAAGGCAATAAAAATAATAAACCTGATAATAATACACATAAGAAAGCGTACATATTGATCACTAAATTAAACATACAAATAACCTCAAAACCAATAAGAAACAGAATATTACTTATTATTTTAAACCAATAGATAATAAAAAACCTAAATTAAATAATACAGTTGATAATGGTATAGCTGGACAAGAAAGAAACAATAACACAGATAATAATACAAGGTATTGCTCCTTAACAAATATTGATACATTAACACCTAAATTAATAAAAGTTTTTAAAAATAATAGTATTGAACTGAAATTTGGATTAAAGCCAGAAACAAGATAAAAAATTATTTAACTATACTTTAAGATAAAATTCCGGTAAAAGAAGAAAGTAATGTAATATATAAAGTTAATTGCGATGACAGAAATAAAAATTATATCGGACACACAGGAACTAACCTGAATACTATAATATATAACTGTGGAAATAATGCTATGAGCAATACTAAAACGAATACAGCCTTTTAAACCTTAAACATAATATAGATTATGATAATGTAAAAACTATACATGAAGAAAACAATATAATTAAAAGAAATATTTTAGAATCTATATATATTTAAAAAAAACAATTCCAGAAAGGAAAGTGAAGATATATGTAAACTCTTAAAATTTGAAGTTTAAAAATTAAGTAAATTGGACATAAACACGTGAATAAATTCCAATGAGAGAAACGAAGTGTCGTGATATATTGTTTCAGGTATGACTAATTAGGCCGTATTCGTTCACCTGTATTCATCAAAAGAGCAACATGAGATCGTAATTTTATTTTATTTAATTATTACAGGATTGAGACGTAAAATAAAATGAGATATTTTCCAGGTATTGGCAGGACGTTTGTATTTCTGGAGCATTCCATTGTCTGCATTTGCAAGCGGGTGAGATATGTACATGCAGCGCCGTCGCGGACGCTGCTTTGACCAACTCAGTGCGTGCGTCGGCCTGCACACGCCGCTGTCATGGTAAGCATCTCCACATTTTTCTGTTGCCTTATTAAAACAGATAACGTAACCTCAATCGTAATTCACAAACATGTGATCATATTGGTTTTCAATCTACACCACTTATTAATTGTTAAAATTTCGTTAATGGGGAAGAGCACGGGGAAATTTATTCCTGTATGTTTCTTCAAAGTATTTTATATATAATTTGATATATATTTCTGTTGCCTAATCCTTTCGTTCTGTACAAAAATCCCACGAACAAAATTTTGTTACCTATTTATTACTTTGTTGATAATATTTTTCCTTTGTTAATAAAAATTCTAAACACTTTGAAATTATTTTATGCTGTTTTAAATTCTTCCTCGATAACTTTCTTTTACAAAATACTTTAATTTTTTTACTTCGAGAACAAAATTTATTAATTTTTTTCCCCGACTAAATCAGACATTATTTCCATTGGTTTATGCATAATATAGATGATTTCCTTTTTCTGACTCGTAATAAACTTTCATCTGATTTTATTTTACGAAATTATATCAGTTATATTTACAAAATATCCGGAGTGGACCAAAACTATTTTCTGTCTCTAGGTTTTGTGTAACAGTAAATTATAGGTTTGAAGTGGTCAGGAAACAGACATTGTGATTTTAAGCAGAGAATAAATGCTTCAATTGAATCTCGATTCTGTTCTTCTAAATTGTTTCATCGTCTTTAGGCTGAACTTCAATTGAAGTATTTATTCTCTGTCTCAAAAGTAAATCAAGCACAATTTCCATTCTCCATTGATTCCCAGAGTTAGGATGTGGCTTGAAAAGCAGCCTCAGCTGTGGATGGTGGATCGATATCAGGCACAGAGCCGGACTGGCACAATGGTAGAGCAACCGCTCGGTAAGCGGTAGGTCCCGGTCAAGAGTTTTACATTATTTTCTTCGAAGTACATTTTGTGTTGCATAATAACTTCTTTATCTTTTACATATTTGAGCAGCAATTTGTTTTTATTAAATATGATACTTAAAATTTCCTCTGAGACAACTACAATTATTGTTATTATATTTATAGTGATTAATGCTTTTTGAATATAATCATGATATGTTGTAATATGTAATATTCATGAAAATTTATGCTCTAAAGATTTATATTCTAATACTGTCATATTCCTTTTAAAAGGGGAAAATGTATTAACTTCTTTCGCAGAGTTTTGTAATTTTATAAATATATAACTTTTAAAGTCACAATCAGTATTAATATTATATTTATTCATTTACTAATTGGTGTAAATTGTTTTGATTTATATTTTTCTTTGGTAAAAGTGTTAATAGCGAAGCAACTCTGTAGTTTATGCAAGTTACAAAATGTGGGACTTATTTCAATTAATATAATTAAGTTGGTAACAGTGAAATAAAGTGCAACTGACCAATTGATGGAAGATGTGCTTTTAATAGATTTTCATTAAATTGAAAATCCTTGTAATTTGATCTTTCAAATTTTTTATTATGTGTAAGTAGGTTTTTTGTATTTTCCATCATCAGGAGCCTCCAGAATTCCAGCGATCACGTTTGAGTACGAAACGTAAACCACAAATAAACATTTACGTTATTAGCTAATGCAGTTACGAACTGTGTTTGTAGGTTTTTTGGATGATCATGTTTTGATTCTTTTATTATAATTATTATATTTTTTAAATGTTACCATATTTAACATTTATATCATTAAATATTTTAAGTCCTCCGAATTCTTGCTAATTCTTCCGTAGTCTCTTAACTTTATTTACTTTGTGCTTCTTATTGTCAGTCTTTAACGACTACTAATTTACGATCGTAAGATATTTATTTGTTGTGCTTTGTGGTCGATTATATCAAATTTACGTATTCCTCTAGTGTTAGAAAATGGCATCGTCAGGTTAATTATAACGATTGACAAGATCAGGAATTTAAAAAAAGGAGAGGGGAGAGAGAGATGGTAGCTTACCTGAAGTTCACAGATGGCAGGCACCATGTAGAGACACCGCCGCCAGAGTCAGAAGTTTAGGAAAACTTTTCGAGTGCCGGCTAGCTTTTGTTAGTTAACAATAGACCCCAAATTTCTGTCTCAATAAAGGTCAGGGAAGAGGCAGAGAATTGATGAGGGCTGCACAGATGGATACATACACCTCCATGTTAACTCACACTCATGCAACACGTCCACATATTAACACATCCATCCTCAAACGTGTCTACATGTAAATACTAACAGACACAAACAACCACTTACCAGTGCATGCACACACATATCAAGGTTTTAACACATATATAATCCAATGGAAACACATATGCTCATGCATTTAGGGTGGTCAGTTTTTTTTGGTGGGGAAGGGGAGGGAGGCGTCAAGGTGCAGGTTACTGTCAATAGGATATTGAGTCCAAGGCTTTGTCTCAACTTCAAGACATGTTGAAAGGAAAGTTCCCATAGATAAAGTTCAGCTTCTAAAGAATCACTGGGTCACTATGTAGCACTCGTTGAAATTATTGTTGTGGGGCTCCTATGGGAAATTGAGTTTTGGAGATTTTAACTGAGCTACGGTGTTTGACAATCCCTTAGGGGAGCGGTCTCTTTGGCTTAATAATGTAGAAGGCTTTGCAGACTGTACAGTTTATTTTGTAGATATTATGAGAGAACAGATTGGTTATATTTTCTTTAATTCTGTAGGTTGTGTTATTGGTGGGATTCTGAAAGGATATGATACAGGAAAAACATTTCATCTGTTCGTAGCACAATGTTTTTCAGTCACTTGTGGGTGGGACACTGGGAGTCTGAGGTTTATAGGTATGGTCCAGAACTTTGCGGAGTAAGGCTGATGCCTAAAGGCAACCTTGGACAGATAAGTAGTATGGTAGGGATGATTTTTAATATCAGGTATGGATTGCACTCCAGTGTAGACCAGGTGGAAGTCCTGGGAAGTGGGTGGCGGGTTGGGGAAGACTACGTTCGCGTTGGGACTGACTATTTGGGTGCGCAGTGCAAAGGGCCCGGGTTCCATTTTTTGTCACGGAAAGGATTGAAAGTGCGGTCGATATATGATGCTAGACTGTCCCAAGTGGAACACATGTGAGCTTCCCTTAGGGATAGGCCGTTTGGTGTGTTTAGAGCAGCAACTGGAAAAGTGGAGGTTCTGAAGGGTGTTTATGTTCAGAGAGGTCTGAATTGAGGTGTCTGTCGACACAGAGGATGGTTATGTTGGTGGATGAGCAGTTCCAAGTGAACCGGACGGGAAATGTTGTATCGAGTTCGTTTAAGAAGTTCGGTGAGAGCATCTGGTCCGTGGTTCCATAGCATTCAAATGTATTCTGTGAACCTGAACCAGATTAAGGGTTTTTAATGGGAACGGAAATTATTTGTTGGTCCTCCAGATGCCCCATGAACGTGCTGACATAGGAGGGGACCATCAGTGTGCCCATGGCAAGCAATGCTGCTGATTTAGTGGTAAATTTTGTTTTGTTGGAAGGGAAAACTGGGTGAGGGCAATGAATTGTTCTGAATTTATGACAAGGTATTTTTGGCAAATTATTTTTGTTCATATACGCAAACAGAAAACTTTCACACTTTTCACAACAATATTGTGTTTTACGCTTATTATTTACTTTCCTTGTAACGTGGCCTTCAGTACTTTCTCACTTTTTGGCATTTGGCAAGTTGATTCTTCTTCGTATGTTGGTGAGGCTGGTCTATACTTTTACAAAAGAATTTAACTTTTTCGCTAGGTTTCTTCTTGTAGAATACTCTGAGCCATTGCCTCTATGTATAATTCACAAATTTATTCCAGCTACGTTAAATAAATTACAAAAATGTACCATAGTCATCTTCTTGTTGATCGCAACGTATTATAAGTAGCATGTAATTTATTTACAATATTCACGACAAATTTTATCTAAATTTTGAGTATTATTCAAGCTGAACTTTTTTTCGTCAATTATGTGCAAACAGAGAAACGGAAGGCCACAAATATAATACCTACTTCTGAAAATAAAAAATTAAGTTCAAAAGAGATTTATTTGGCATTAAAATTGAATAATCGTCAAGGATTTTTAGGATAACTATATTTTGACTTCCTGATTCAAAGGTCGTTGTACAAGAAACTACGACGTGGCCTTGGCAGAGCATTGTGAACACATTCCTCTGAAATGTCATCAAAGTTCAGATCTGTATATGACCTGGCTACAGAGATACCTGACGCGGCCATCCGGGGGTTAAAACAACACAAATATAAATCGGAATATACAAATACAAGTGACAAGCGTGGTGCTGCTAATTTCATCCATCAAGGGTGGACGCAGGATTTATCCTCTTCCAGTTGATAGGACGCTACTAGTGAAGGAGATCAGCGGAAGGATTTTAGCTCAAGTGCAGCGAATGGAATTGTAGTACTACGTGCGATAGGAATAGCCATCTGTCCTAACGACTGCGCAGAATTGTAAACTGTATTCATTTTTTTAAAAGAACTTTATTCAGTTTCATACTGTATGAAACAATCTTCGTCGGTTGCCTATCGGGGGACAGAGAGCTTTTGGAGTAACTCTCGAAGAAGGTGAGCCGGAGCAGGGAAGGATTTTCGTATTAACCACCTGGACATTCAGACATCCCAACACTATTGTTATGAACTCAATCTTTAATCTGTTTTAACGCGTTAAACTTTTTTCATGTCTGTCCTAATGTATCATATTTTCTTTACATAAGTCTCGACACTGAACTGGGTATGAGCTGGATTTTTTCTTAGGACCATCTCCGACTGTGTCTGATCCCTTCCGTAACCTACCTAAACTGCAAAGCATTAACATTCTTGTAATTTTATATATCAGTCATTAGAGCTTCTTTGATTTGGCCTAAAAGAGTATTGGAAAATGCAAATTGTCGGTGAATGGCAACGTGCCTATAGGAAACGGTTGAAGATCTGTTAGGTACTGCTTTCTGGTTTCAGCCGCATGGAAAGCTCTTCCTCTTGGCAACCATCGCTGTCGTCCATTCCTTCATCGTAGGCTTCGTCCTCCTCGCACACGGAGTCAGCGCTTATAGCATAGCGCAGTCACTAACACGACTGCTGACACTTCATGGTGTTGCTGCCATCTGCGTGGTTTACGGCTGCCGCTGTGGCTCCATCGTCTCTATACTTGTCTTTATAGCGAGCGTCTGGATCCATTTCAGTGTCCAAATGCACAACCTAAGAAGACAACGAGGATATACCGGTAGCTGCAGAACCTGAAACCACTCTTTTATTATTAGTTTAATCTACCTGTCACAATAATGATTCAAGAGTTGCAAATGAATTTCTTAATAGCCTAAAGAATGGAAATTTGGAGCGGTAACATACAGTAGTAACGTACTCGTGAACCTTAGCCATACTGTTTTTAGAAATTACTCCACGCGTTGAAGATTGTACTCCTCACATTGATTGTCCCTAACCTCCGTTGGTATTCGTCAGTTTTAAGTAACGCCCTGCAGACTCGCGTCACTCCCTGGCCGGAAGGAGTTCACATTATATTCAAACAATACCGCGACAAACACTATCAATCTCTAAAACTATTTATGCGAAAGTTTTATTAATTCCCTTTCCTTGGAACTCTCCTTTAGGGTGGGAAGTAGTATCTTACCCCCACAGTGCTTGTTCCAAGACCACAAGGAACATGCGTACGAAATTAGCTTGAAATCAATATAAATTTGTTTGTAAAAAAATACACTATATAAATCAGGCGATGAAGAAACTTAAACCTGAATACGTAAAAGGAATCATACTGCAAGGAGAATAAATAAAAATCCTACGTTTTTCCGATGATATTGTAGTATTAGGGGAGTCAGAAGAAGAATTGGAACCATAATAAATGTCATGAACGTGGTCCTGGAGAAATATTTCTATGTAAACATTAATATAGGGAAAGGCAATGTAATGGAGTGCAGTTTGGGAAACAGTGCAATAACAAAGGTTGTTTAGACTGGGAAGGGATATTTTGACAGAAGTTAAGGAGTTCTGCTACTTGGCCCAGCGTAATAACTAGAGTAGGATAGCACAGGATAGCAAGGATGAGGAATTTATTAACAGGTAATATAAGTGACTATATTAGAAAATTGATCATATGAAGTGTGGTGTTATATGAATACGAAACGTGGACGATAGGATTTGGGGAATAGAAAAGAATAGAGGCTTTTGAATTGTGGTGTTATAGAAGAATGAGATGGGTGGATAGAACCGCTAACGAGGAAGTTCTTAACAGAATAGGGGAAGTGCGAAACTGTGGAGGACGTTGACCAAGAAAAGGGATAGATTAACAGGCCATGTTTTAAGACACGGGAGTCTTGTAAAATTAGCATTAGAGGGAAGTGTGAGGGGTAAAAACAGAAGAGGGAGGCCAAGGATGGAATACTCTAAGCAGAATAGGGAGGCTGTATGCTGTGCTAGTTATGAGGAAATGAAAAGTCTTGCGATAGATAGGTTAGAATGGAGGGTTTCATCAGACCAGTCGGAACAACATAAAAATAAAAAGAGAAAATATGTTTGTTTGGTATTAGTATTAAGTATTGGTCAGTATACTGCATATATTTTAAAGTTTTATTGTGCATACTGGTATTTATTACGCCTTTTTTTCTCTTTGTCTGTCTTTCTTCCAAAGCGTTTTAAAAATCGTATACAGCAATGACGTCATCAGTTTAAAATTTTCGCAATTTAAAATTTTTTACTGGGTGTTACGATGAATGTAACGCAATTAAGGACTTTATCCAAATTTTGCTTAGATTTTATAATAACTGAAGTGATGTAATAATAATAATGTATGCTTAGTGTGGAGTGAAACGATCTTGAGAGGCTAAAGTGAAAAGTGATCTGATTTAAACTCTTGAATCACTCAGCAGAATGAGCTAGTTCTTTGAATCAGAACTCGGTCTGATCTCGCATCTATTTGCTTTTGTTGTGGTGACGTCATCTAACATTTTCCGATCTAATTATTTTTGCATTGTTTGACCAATCTAATTAACCTTTGTTATTTTTAATGGTGATTTACATCAGAATGTAACTTTGTAAATGATAATTAATGGTCTGCAGTTTCCATCTTTATACATATTTGTAATATTAGAAAGTAACTGAATGCAATGTTCCATCCTTGTTTAAGTTTCGCTTTTCTCTTGCGCAGCAATACTTACGAAGCTTTAATTTTCTATTTCCAGAGTGATGTGGAATGACCTTGCTCACAGAGATGGCCAACTCTTAGTTAATCCTTAACCGAAGTGTAATCAATACGTGTAAACGCTACATCGCAATTCTGAAAATAATAAAATATTCTATTGTAAAATGTAATTTATATTTATTTGTTAGCTTTCATACCATCTCATATCTTAATGTATTCACTCCTGAACTTCAGGTTGCACTGCACTAATAATAATTGTCTGTTAACCGACCATTTCGGAGACAACTGGAGCATGTCTTTGAGACATTCACTGCGCATGTTCCCAGCGACATTTACTTTCCTTACTATTGTCTTCATCGTAAGATGTCGCGCCTACGCAAACATTAAGTTTCTATTTGCAAGAATGCTAAATGTCCACATACTTCAAATCCACCGATGAATATGGCTAAATGCAAACGATAACTCCTGACTGAACTTTAATAGTGATAACTTTAAAATAAATAATATGGTGCTGCTCTAAGAAGGGACTTTCACATTTATACATAAAAGCTGTTATTTGTCAGTGAACTTAGTATAGGAAATTTATTTTATAAACGCCCAATACACTCAATAAAACTATATTTCTGTGATGGAATTGTTCTCGGGTTTGCTAAGGATGACGTTTCGTCGACATCCTGCTCTAAAAGTGCTGTAAACCCGAGAAAGAATTCCAGCAGCTTTTTCACTGGCACAAACAAACACACTGACGTGGTCCGCTGTCGTAACTAAAGTAATACATGTCTGGCCTTCATCTTTCTCAAGTTCAAGTAGTTATCGCTCGTTTTCTTTAATTATATTGCGAAGAACTATTTTTATTTGCTTTTCTGGAGTTAGCATGAGAACATTCTAAATTTTAACACTTTATGCAGTATTATAATAATTTATAGTCCACTAGAAGAGGTTCCAATGAAAATAACACAAAGTCATGATGTACTAACATTTTATTATTAAATTTAATATACTTTTTGCCTGAGTGTTTAATCATTTGTTTAAACATAAATCAGATAATTAGAACTATTGAGCGTCATATATATATAATTTTTAGTATGATGAATTAGCAGTTTCTGTGCAAGAGATAGGTCCTTTCTTTCATTTTTACTAATGAAGCTCAAAAGGTGATCGAAATGTTTTGTACGCATCCTTGTAAAAATGAAAATTTTCTTTTCGTTCGCTCGTAATGCAGTAGTAAAATTATTTCAATTGACCGAAAAGTCTCTATAAGTTTTGTCTTCTTCCAATAACATGTAAAAAAATTAAAAAGATTAGCTATTTCACCGTCACGCTCTATCTTTTGACCCGTCGTATAGTGTGGTGCGGACTGGCTGCCCGGTATCTCCAGTGCAGACCATTCCTCGATGGCATGGGCTTACGTGACTTGCTCGTCTCGTCTTGTCTGGATTATATCCAACATTCCACAAGTATATGGCGTGCAGCTATCCAGGGATAAAAAGTCACAAATACCTCATAAATCACTTACATCATTAATATGAAGCAGTTACTTCTCGTTAATAAATCATCAAGTAGGACTTGATAAATTATCTTCCTTTCCAAGTGAATCAATTACAAATGTACGATAGTTTGAAATTATTTTAGTTGTCTGGTTCTGTCGTCTACAGGTGTTTGCATTTACCTGTTCCACATTCAAAATTCAGTCCGTGGCAGTTAATAAGAACGTTTCTGCTGTGAGAGTTTGTGTTCTTAATTAATGAAACAGAGCTTTTAAGTAGTTCAGAAGATGCAGATGGTGATTGGAAATGTTTACTGACTCAAGGAAAAATTACGTGCAGCAGACACAAGCGAGATTTCCCTGGATTAATTGAATTTTCCAGTCTCCCTTCACGACTGCGAAAGTTAATAATTGCCTTCTTTAAAAACGTCATCATATCTAGTGGTTTCAGAGGTTTCTGATAAAATACGCTGCTATTGTTCTATCTTAAATTATATAACTTAACTTTACAGGTGGCAGCAACTACGTTAACGTGAATAACATCATTCGCGGAGAACTTGCTCTTAATGCTGAGGAATAAATACAAAAAACTCAAATTACTATTAAAAACGTATAAATAAACTTCTAGACGGTTTGGAGTGAACATATTGTAAGTTAACAATAAAATATAAACCAATATAAATCGAGTGAGTTTATAAGTATTTATGGCATTCAATTTTAATAAAACCTTATAGTTGTCAAATCGAATGCATTAATGATTCAATTAACCAATTGTAGTGAATTTCAAACTTTAACCAATTGTAGTGAAATTTAATGTACACGAGTCATAGTTAGTAGCGCAGAGAATCACCCATGCATTATTAGGCGTTAAAATTGTAATTATATATATAAGTAAAAATTCAACGAACAAGAAATTTTATTTGTGTTTGGGAAGGCTGCTGGGACCATAAATAAAACCTAGGTGACGCGACAGACCGCCCCAGACAGATTAAGAAAATTTCCCGCAGACTTAGGGCAATCGTTATGGAATTTCCCCAGATGTTTTACCGCACCACTAGGATGATCCTCAGGGAAATGTTTTGAAACGAAGAGGTTGATTGGGTAAAATGTAGTAGGTGACAGGTGATAACACGAAGAGTGGTAGGGAAAAAGCCAAGCTAGGAGGGAAGCTCTGAGGAGAGTTCTTCAAACGAGTGGAGAGGAAGAAAGTTAACTGGAGTTCTTCAAAGGTGCTGGAGAAAGAAGGTTAAAATCAACTTTTGTCAAATTCTGAACAGACAATAGATAAATCTCACAATGAAATTAACCTGGGGGTATGCCATTGAAAACGCCAGGTAATCTGCTGGGACGAAGGATCAGCGCATGGAAAGAGAATGCAACTTCCGCCTTCAGATCCAAGAATTTCTGCTCCGAACAGCCCAAAGCGACATCCAGTATGCTACTAAAGCAGTAGGCGTGTCACTTGCGTGTTATATGAATCTGCCATTCTGCTCTGCACGTTTCCCGCCAACGTAAACCCTCTTGCATTATATAGAGTCTCAAACGTTGCTCAAGTCTTAAGTAAATAAATTATAAATAACCCCGTAATTTTGTTATAAATTAATAAATTACATTCATTAACTTAATGAAATAATTAAAATATTATAGTAAAAAAGTAATAATACCCCATTCAATTAAGCCCATATAATAACTTAATTTTCCAAGTTCTTGGAATGAGGCTGATCGTAGTTACTTTTAGAATTTACGAGGGTTAGCAACTCATTTAACGAATAGTGCCAATCGAAAGAGAGAAAATATGTGTATGTTACAGCTTGCTCCCTTGTAACGAGCAATTACCTAATCAGTA
Organism: Eucriotettix oculatus; assembly: GCA_034510155.1. NCBI lineage: Eukaryota > Metazoa > Arthropoda > Insecta > Orthoptera > Tetrigidae > Eucriotettix > Eucriotettix oculatus. Next base: position 214,399,581 of record CM067377.1, on the reverse strand, counting down.
CCTTTCAACGAAATTTCCTTCATACATTCATTAGATTTTGTTCAAAGACTAATCAATAACTGAACTAAACAACCTAGCTCCGTGACCATTTTGTCATAAACTGATAATCAATAATCATATTGTCGTCTGAATGATCAATCCAATATATTAAAAATGCTAATACTTAATTGCAAAGATATCCTGCAACTGCAAACAACCAACGCCGGATGTTCAGCATTCGCTGTTCCCGAGAAAACACTCGACTGTGCTTTGAGTCTGTAGCCAATTCTATGGGTATACATACTAGCCGAGTGCCCGGTGATGCCCGAGAATTCATTTACATTAGTAAAGCGAAAATCGTTGTCTGGGTGTGTAACTACAATACACTAAAACTTCATAACGAAATATCTGTTTACTTTGTATGGTTATCATGAGTTCTAGTTTCACTTCTTTCTTCTTTAAAACTCTCCATATATCTTTCCATGAGACTCTATCAAAAGCTTTCTGGAGGTCTATTAACGCTAATGAATTTTTTATTACTTGCCACAAAATGAATATATGGCTCTGGGCACTTCTACTCGGTCTAAATCCACTTTGTGTTTCTTCCAACTTGTTTTCAAGTTCTTCCCTTAATCTCAGGAGTATAACTTCTCTGTTTCACTAACTAGTTTGATTCCTCTATGATTCTTACATTCCCTATTGCCCTCCTTACTATAGATGGAAATAAGGATAGGCACTTCTCAGTCTTTGAAATGTGCTGCTGCAGGAGAATGAGATGGGACGAGAAAGTTCTTAATAGAATAGGGGAAGAGCGAACAAAATGCAATATGGAGGACGTTGACCAAGAGAAGGGATAGATTATTTAGAGGCTACGTTTAATACATGCGGATCTAGTAAAATTAGCACTAGAGGAAAGTGTGTGGGGTAAGAACAGAAGAGGGAGACAAAGAATGTAATACACTAAGCAAATTTAGTGGGATGTGGGTTGTGCATGTTATGAGGTCTTGAAAAGGCTTGCGCAAGATAGGTTGCATCAGTCCAGTCACTGTACACCACAACAAAAACTCTTTGTGTACTATATTCCTCAAAAACTTGTAATGATCGTAAATCGAGATATTTATTCCATGTCATTTTCCTTTCTTTTGCCAAGCATCTAATTTCGGGAATCGACCACTGTGCTGCAATACGATTGCGCATTTTCAATATCCCTTATGAATCGCTGTCTTATTCGTATGTGGCTTCGAGTGCCACAACCTCACACTTGAATAATATGTGTCCAGTCGGCTATACAACTTTTTGTAAATCGTTAATGAAAAAATTGGGACTTCGTGCAATTGGCTAGCTAATCTCTTAATATATTTTAAAGGGAGTTTTAGTTTTTGGAGTGAAGGCTGCCATCAAGTCTCTTCCTAAGTTCTGGTTCGAATCATCACAAGCAACTTGTTTTTCAAGAATTAAAACTTGAAAGTATTGCTGATGGTTGCTGGTCTAGTATAGGAGTTGCTGATGTAATCATGTAAAGCTTTCTTCTTGACAGAATATCAACATGGAACTTGTGGCCGTGATGCGATTATTCAAACAACTTCTACTTTGATGACTTGTCTCACTGACCCTTGTCGTATGAACTTCTCTGCCATTGCAATTCCTCGGGTATTAGAAGACAGTAACGCTTGCATATCAAGTTCTCTACTGTCACGATGACGTTACACACGCTTACTACTACTCCCGTGTTCTGCGGGTGTCAAGTAACGGCCTTGTCACCTCAAGTCCTGATATGGACTTGCACTTATATGTTAAATTTATGATTTCAAGTCTTTCGCATCTGATCGTTGAGTGCCTCGAATGGAAAGTCCACGTCGTTGGAAAGACCAATTACGGATTATATTGCTTCGTTAGTCTCCGATTTTTGCTCTGTAACTCTCTGTAAGTACAGAAGTGATCCGTGAGAATAATAGTTGTGAGGCTTTGATCCCCAACCTAGGTATTTTAACTTTACCCGGTTCTCACATAACCGAACTAATATTTATTTCCTTTTCCGAGGACTATTATTATCAATACTGATAGGGTTGCAATGGACAAGAGAGGAGCTGGAAGGCTGCTGTAACTTTGGCAGGTGAAGCGCCACGAGGACATCTGCAGACATAACATTGCTTGGAAGGCGGAGGCATACACAGCGATATTATGATATGATCGTTAACAAACATGTCGAGAAAAATAATGTTGGTTAAGCTAATACAAGTTTCCCATATAAGAATTGTGAATGTCAGATAAGAGGAAGAGAGGGTTATAATAAATAGACTCAGACTACCTAATAATTACTTCTAATGGTGGAGATTGTTGAGCTGAATAATGAGGATCGGTTCGTTGTCACCAGAGGAAAGCTTGTCTTGTTTTCAGGCAGCGAATCTCTCTTTTGTCTGTACTAGATATTATCGAATTTAGTCAACACAAAGGTCTTACCGACTTCTCTGCTTTCCCAATATATCAGTTTGTACCTTCATTAACATTTATATAGAAATACATTCAGCGCTTTGCATGTTTTCCCGTTGATGGATTATTTTAAGCGTGACTTATTCGTAATAATGTATTGTGCAGGAAAACGATAAAATTACTCATTCAAATTCTTTTCTAGCTATACAATATTCGTTTTATTTTCAAGGACTATTTGGCAAGCAAATAGTTGCACTTGCTCCTCACGTTTAATAATGCGTGCAAGCATTGGCAAGCAGTGCATGTGAGCACAGCGTAACAAAACGATCAAGCACGTTAACATGGTGATTAATAACACGTGTTAATGTTACCTGGTGTAAAGGTTTTAGGAATTTCCGCAACCACTTGTAATGTATAAAATACGCGAGTTGAAACTTTGAGGCTCTGCATCTGTTTCCTGTCTTTCTGCATGGAAGCAACTCGCACTCGTCGGGACAAAAGATTGACACTTCCTTTTCTTGTGCAAGGTAAAGCCCATTCACGAAAAAGGATCGCCGAGAATAATTAGGGGACTGTTGCTGGAAAAGACGGAAGTACCGTGGATAAATTTAAATCTTACAGATGAACGCAAAACATATGATGTATTCAGGTCCAGCAGGGGGGGGGGGAGGAGGAGGAGGGGGGGGGAGCGGAGGTGAAATTTTTTCTATTGGTTGCAATTGTCAAAGGTAGTAGAAGCATTAGAGGTGAACAGCTAATTGCTGGTATAAAATTATGTAGCCTCCCACGGAGCTTTCGTGAGAAGTTGATTTTTGGAGAAGAGCATTGATGATGATGATGGAGGGTGAACAGAAAGTGTTGTGAAACGGAAGATATTTGATATAGAGAGACCTAAAACTAAACTGCTGATAGCCGCCGGAAAGAGACAAGTAAGTCTCTGCCAGATTGGTCCGCAAGATCCAGTCTTAGATGCTGATGAACAGAAGCCAACCCCTGATGCACCATCATACATGGACGCAGATGTAGATGCTTCGCGGGTATTGTTGTTTTTTAAATATAAAGAGTTCGCATTAGCCAGGTCTATTTACATTAGAAATGCAAATAGCTTTTGGTTCACCCCACTGAGAACCCTCATTAAAAAGGAATTCAAATTAGTTATATATTATATTTGAAAATTTGTAAATACCATCTATACTCTTGACAAAACATTTTATTTATATTAAAGTAATAATTTTTAAATTAAACTTTTCTTTCTCTTTTAATAATGAATCCCCATCATCAAAATGTAATTATAATACTTAAATATAATAAATTTAATTCACCGCACCCCAATAATTAACAGTACAAAACTCACTCAATATGAGGAAACTATTCTTCCACTTTTATCCCCGAGATAAATTATAAGCTTTTTTAAATACATACACCTAAAGCGGTATCTATATTTATAATTGGACATTACGTTGGCAGCTGCAACTGAGCTATAGTGTGATTCTCCACTCTTACAGCTGTCAGATATAATAAGTTTTCCTTATTGAACACGACTTTTTGGGTGAATTTTATTCAACCGACGCAATTTTTTGTCCTCTTTCTTATACACACATTACTTATCCTAAATATTAACAAAGTATCTCTAAACCGCCACATTAATAGAAAATTACCTGAACTTCCGTATTTAAGAACAGGTTTTATATTTGAATACGGCACATACACACACCGAAACAGTCAATTTTATATGTTATAAGGAAAATATACTTGAACCATTTGTTGTTAGGCCCCAGAAACTACCTACCAAACAGATGTTCCACAATTTTATGCCTTCTTTCTAATATTATATTACCTTTATTTCTTCCTCTCTCTCGAAAGAGGAATTTACTTACGGGTAATATAAGTGTGAATATTAGGAAATCGTTGCTAAAAATGTTCTTATGGAGCGTGGCGTTTATGGGTGCGAAACATTGATGACAGGAGTTGCAGAAAGAAAAAAGAATAAAAGCCATTGAAATTTGGTGCTGTAGGAGAATGAGATGGGTGAGGAAGTTCTAAACAGAATAGGGGAAGAGAGAACAATATGGCGGTCGTTGAACAAGCGAAGGGATAGATTAATGTGCCACGTTCTGAGACATGAGGGTTTGTAAAATTAGCATTAGAGGGAAGTGTGTGAGATAAGAGCAGAAGAGGGAGGCGAAGGATGGAATACGCTAAGCAGATCATGGACGATGTTGAATGTGGAAGTGAAAAGGATTACGTAAGATAGGTTAGCAGATTATTTCTAAAAATGTACCTCGTAGGTTTTAGAACGGAAGCTGGAAATTTAGAGAATGCTTGCAAATACAATGAGACATCCGATATTAAACATGGACGAACAGAAGAATGTAAGTTCAGATGTGATAAGTTATCATTTAGTCAGATCTCAGGAACATACTTAATTGGCAATTGATATAGAAGGCGAGACAACGATTTCTGAAGGAACCCCTACAGGTGCGTACTCTTTTCAATAAAGGGACAGCTGCAGCTCGGGAAGGCGAGGGATTAAGAGATGAGACGAGACGAGACGAGACGTGATAAGGCTTCAAGGTGACATTCACTTATTGCTTTGGCGGTCTTCCGCCATTGCAGGCCGAGGTGGAGACTGCTTCACGAACCAAACCCAACAAATTTATTTAATTGAGAGGTGTCACGCAATATATTAACACAAAACTCACACGGCAAATTTCCAAAATTAAATTTTTCTTAAAAATTAATTACTTATCTAAAGTAACAGCATTATCAAAATTGAACGAGTGATTTAGTTCCAGACAAAGTTTAGTAATAGCTGAAAATTTATAAGAAATTTATAAGATAAAGATCGTTTAGTTTGACCAATGTAGCAGTAACAAACATTATTATACAAAAAAATTATAGAAACCATTATTGCAAACAGAAAAATGGACAACATCTTTATTATTCAGAAAGTAAAATAAAATAATTAATAGTTTTGAAGATTACTGAAATACCTAATTTCTTGTAAATGATATATTACTGGTGGTCGGATGGGAATTTGAATTTATTTATATTTTGTAACAAACATAGTATATAGGAAAATGGAACGTCAAATAGAATTCGAGTTAGGAGAAGGTTAATTTGGATTTAGGACAAATTTAGGGACAAGAGAAGCTATATTGACTTTGCGGCTAGTTTTAGAAGACAGGATAAGAAAAAACTGGCCTACGTTCATGGCATTTGTAGATTTAGGAAAAGTGTTTTACAATGTGAACCGGAACACACTATTAGGGATTTTTAAGAGCACTAGAATAAACTATTGAGAAAGAAGGGTTATACATAACCTCTACAGAAAGCAGGCAGGAGTAATTAGAATAGAAGATCACGAAAAGAAAGCCGTAATCAAGAAATGAGAAGACATGAAAGCAGTCTATCACCCATACTGTTTAACTTATATATATATATATATATATATATATATATAAAACAGGCGATGAAGCAAGTTAAAACGGAATATGGAAAAGTAAGCATACTGCAAGGTGAAGAAATAAAAACCTTACGCTTTGCCGAAGATATTGTACTATTAAGGGACTTGGAAACCATAATAAATGGCATGAATGGAGTTCTGTAGGAAGAGTTCAATATGAGGATTAATAGATGGAAAATCAAGACAAGTGAGAGTAGTATATGAAACAGTGGAATAACAAAGGCTGTTAGATTGGGAAGGGATATTTTGAAGGAAATTAAAGGAAGTCTGATACTTGGGCAGCGTAATAACTAAAGTAGGATAGCACAGGCAAGGAAGAGGAATTAAGTTACGGGTAATATAAGTATGAATATTAGGAAATCGCTACTGAAAATGTTCGTATGGAGTTATATTGGTGTAAAACATGGAAGATAGGAGTTGCGGCAATGAAAAGAATGGAATCCTTAGAAATGTGGTGCTATAGGAGAATGAGATGGGAGGATAGAATCACTAACAAGGAAGTTCTAAACAGAATTGGAGATGAGCGAAAATATAGAGGGCGTTGGGCAAGAGAAGTGATAGATTAATATACCACGATTGAAGACACGAGGCCTTGTAAAGTTTTCATTAGGGGGAAGTTTGTGGGGTAATAATAGAAGAGGGAAGAAAAGGAGGTAATATGCTAAGCAGATTGAGGAGTATGTGCGGTTTTCTCGCGCAATGTAGGTTAGCATGGAGGATTGCATCAGACCAGTCTTAGAAATGAATACCACAAGAACAACATAATGTTTTAATGGGGATTTATTATTGGAAAGAAAATACTAATTTAACTTTAAAATTTTGAATTTTAATATAAATAAATTATTTCAGCAAGAGCATAGATGTTATTTACAAATTATCAACTAAAAATTGTTAAAACAATAATTTAACATTGGGACTTTAAAATCAGGGTACTCTGTGGAGTGAATCAGTTTAGATTTGTAATTGCAATTGGCCTGGCAAAAGTGAACTCTAATTCAACACAACGATACCCGCGAAGTTTCTGCGCCTGCACGCGATCTGCGGCGATGATGATGATGGCTACATGCGCGGATGATTTCTGTTCATTACCGTCCGGGCTGATTCTTGTAGACAAATCTGGCAGACTCCCTTATCTCGTAACAGTTAAATTTACCAGCATTTGCCGGCCTCACTCTTTCTCTCAGCGGCTAACAATTTAACTTTTGCATCAACTTCTTTGAGTCTCCCAACATCTTCTCTCTGGCCTGTCTATATCAACTGTCATCCGTCTCCGACCTCTCTACATCAACTATCTCCTGTCTCCCAACACCTTCCCAATGTTACATCATTCCAAACCACCAAGAAGCTATTATCCTCAAAAAGACTTCTATTGACTTTCTCTTTAACAATTGCAGCCAATAGGATAATTTTCAACTCCTTAGCGTTTCTCCGCGAGATTCAAAGTTTTCCGCGGAACTTCCGGTTTCACCAAAAGCAGCCCTCTAGTTATTCACGACGATATCTTTTTTTCGTGAATGGGCCCTCTCGCACATTCGGCGAGAAGCCTCATCCTTTTGTCCTAAGGAATGCGAGTGCCACCCATACAGCCAATAAACGCAGATACAGAACTTAAAATTAAACTTCGCGTATTTAATGCATTACATTCTGAAATATTACTGCAATTTTAGGACAAAGAAGATCATAAAAAGGTAAATGACGGAGATTTTTGAAAACTTTTATTTGCACCTATAAAAATTTGAGGTTTCTAAATTTTAAAATAAAATAAACAGGATAGTAACTGACAGAAATATAATTAAGATTCGCAGAATAATGATGATGAATAGGTTTCCTGTGATTGATTGGTTGGCTATATAGGGTCTTTTAGTATGGGTGAGTCGATGTTGAAATGGAATGAAACAAGCTGCGTGAGAAGTAGTAACCAAAGCTCTTTCTAATAACAATAATAATTTCGTTAATACCTCACACAAAGCATGTTTCATTCCTCTTCAACATCGACTCGACAGCATCAATATTAGGAAATCATTACATAAAAATATTGATATGGAGAGTGAATGATATGAGTTGCAGAAAGGAAATCGATAGAATATTTTGAAATGTGTGCTATAGGGGAATGAGATGGGATAGTAGGGTAACTAACCAGGACGTTCTAAGCAGAATAAAAGACGAGAGAAGGACTTAGATTAATAAGCCACTATTTGAGACATGAGGGTCTTGTAAAATTAGCATTAGATAGAATTGAACAGGAGAGGGAGGCTAAGGATGGAATGCGCAATGCAGGTTATGAAGAATGGTAGCTGTGGTAGTATTGTAGACAGGAAAAGGCTTGCACAGAATAGTTAGTCATGGATCTGACCAGTCTAAAAACTGAAAATGAAAAAAGAAAGAGTATCATTAAAGCGAAGTCTACTGGCAGAATTTTTTTTTCGAAATGATATTGTCCTTTTTCTAAATTGGTATGAATATTTTTATTTATTTATTGATGGCGTAGGTTATCATGTCTATAATTAGGGCGCCGTTGGTCGTCTTGGTCACGCGGTCGTGTAATTACACGATCCCTGGCTTCGCTTTTCACTCCTCACTGCACACAGCGGTGACATAATCTAATTTAACGGTAACGAGCAGATTTAACGACCAAGCGCGCCAACTTGGCTTCACACCGCAGGAAATCGTTCTTTGTCCACATCGCAACTTCAACGGGAAGAGAGAATGAAATTATTCCCAATTACGTTAAGTACGGACGGAGGAAAAGTAGCAATCAGTTTCTTTAAGCCGGCAACAAGAAGACGGAATCGATAACTACTGCTTCTTGCGATTTGGAACCACTTGATGTTTGCAACAAAGCAGGCACACATTTGTTTATCTATTAGCTGCTTCCTCATTGATTACACTAGGGTTTACCATTTTTTTCTGCAATGGAAACCTCGCAAATTCAAACATTGTAACGGAAACCTTGGTTTATTTATTTATTTTTGGTTGAGTAATTACTACTTGTAAAAATTTATTTAATAATTACTACTAAATATAAAACTGTAATATAGTATAAAATTAAAAAATGACGCACTTAATGATTTTGTGATATCTGGCAAAATATTTGTATGTATCTGGTGTGGCTTGCTTCTGCACTGTGACTTCATTGCAGCAGAATAAGAAAATGCCACTTCGCATGAATAAGTTAATGAAAACAATAATACCTGGGGAACTCTACTCTTCTGACAAACTCGCCCAGAAAATTTTGTATTTTTGTATCAAATTAGAGTCACTGCTCAAATCAATTAAAATTTTCATAGTAACTTGCATTAAATCTACTGGTTTATCTGTCACGGAAATGGATTCTGAACCCAGGAATCGTCATTACTATTTTTCGAAATGGGATACCTACTTCTCCAAATTGACAAAAATTTTTTTTCAAAAATTGTTATCTTACTAAATGTAATTATAAATTCCACTTATTTTTCATTCAATAACATTTACTATCACGAAATCATTGGTTCTACTATAAGAATTTTCTTTGTCCTTTTTTCGTGCAAATTACATCTTTAGATGTAAAACCACTGATATATTTCAAGTATGATGACTTTTTAATATCATACTCAGATTCCACATAAACCATTTTCTCAATACTTTTACAACCCTGAAAGAAACTTTACAATTGAAATTGAAAAAGATCACTCTGATGTTTGATTCTCTGATTCTTGATATTTTGGTTATTGTTTGTCAATAAGATAGTTACCAATTGCTATAAAAAGATCTACTTACTCAGGAATGATTCTTAATAACATGTCAAATCAGCCATTATTCCATAAGATACTATGGTTTATAATTTAGTAAACAGGGACGTCAAATTATAACGTCAGCGCTATCATAAATTTAATCTGGGAAAAATATAAATAGTGTTCTTTTTAATATTTGTCCTTTGCATTTCGTTTACAAATACATTAAAATTGGGTTGATTAAGATTAATATGAAATTAATAATTTACCCGTAAAATCACACAGTAAGAAATAATACAAACTTATGACTTATAATTTATTGAATTATGATATCCGAATTACCTTAAAATCCTGCAATAATTTAAGATATGTTAAAATATTAAAAATAAAATTAATAATTTTTGTATCTGGTTAGATTGTAATTACAGTTATATTGGCCAAACTATGCGCACATTTAATATCCGCATTAATGAGACTTGGATAAAAACAAAATTCAATGTGAAAAATTATTCAGTTTTGTGGAAGAATACATTTTGAAACAACCATAAGATTTATTAGAAAAATATTATAATTTCAGATGTAAAATATAATATTTATTTTAGACTGTTGAGTGAGGCACATCACATCAGAGAAATTTGCCTATTATTATTATTATTATTAAAAAAGAAAAGTAATTTAAATAAATTTAAATCGCTACTTTTATAAAATTTATGTTTCACTCATGGATAAATATTTCGATTTTTATTCTGAACACAAAAGTCTCATGAGTTATTGTTACGAATTGTTAAATGAATAAATAATTTGGCATCTTAAAATATTAATGAAAAGTTCAGATAATTTATCATAAAAATGTTAGCCTAATATTTATTTATTAAACCTAAGACGTTTCGTCCATATTTGTGGAATTCATACTTATATCTTGTTTTACTATTAATGTTTTAGAACTCTCGGGTATTGCAACTAATTAAGTGTTAGGAATATATTTAAAAATTTTGATAAATATTAAATTATATGTCTTGTAATGTTAAGTGAGTTTCGCGCTGAAACGGCTGCTTTACGTCTAGTAATGTTATGCGAATTTCGCGCCGAACTGGCTTGCGTCGAAACGGCCGCGCCGAAGTGGCTGCGCCATCCCGTATACAGTTGGTTTGTAGCCGCTCACTGTCAAGTTAAATATTCAAATATAATTTTCTTTAAGGTAAATAAAAAGACGGCCGTCCTTTTATTAATTATAAATAAGATATTATGTGAGTTCATTGTTGCCTATGTTTCCTATTTTAGCGGGAAACAAGCGTCGTTGAATCGGTTCTGAAACAAGCTATAAACAAAGAAATATGTGAGAAATGATTCCACTTTTTCCCGTTAGATGCAAACTGAGTTTTCGTCTTACAAACTGAAGTGTTTTTTAAAAGGATATTATAATCGGTAGTATAGATAGATACACTCGAAATATTTTGCGAAACACCCGGGATTAGACATTACTGATGTCTGAGCGATTTCTCATGATTAGAAACAAATCTCTATATTAATCCGCAAAGAACAAACTTTGTACCCCTTTCTAAGCACATTGCGCGCAAGGAGTACTTAAAGTTCACAAGGACAAGGCTAAAATTCGTATGTTGAATACATTAATCTCTTACGTTCAGAGTGTTACGAATGCATTATACTAAATTAAATGAAACGTGCGCACATTGTATACTAGCTGGGTGCCCGGTCGTACCAGGTACAGTATTTAATATGATTCAAGTGGTGCCGAGTGCGTTTTCAGACTTCCCTATCCTTACTGTCTTATTAAAACACGGATATATGTCATGGAACTATGTGAATTATTTCTTATTTGCCATTTGTCATCAATATTCCAATACACATAATTACGGAGATATCTCACTGTGATGTCACCAATAACTTCGCTATAATTTAAAACCGTTTACTTGATGATCATTCATCCCAAAGATAACCTCTAGCTTCAAAATTGTGTTTTAAACAACTCTGAATTTTATTATTTTGTCAAAGAATACCATTAAAAGAATTATAAAATTTAAAATACACACGTAATCAAGTTTGTCCTAAATTCTCACTTATGCAATTACTGATAGTCTATTAAATTTTCATGACTGAAATCTTAGCTTTGCTTTTTAAAGTTTCTCTTAGGAAAATTTAGTTTGAAATCCACCATGGTTACTTGAAATGTGGGAAAATTTAACGATTTGTTTCCATTGTCTGAAATAAGAAGTTCGACTTCATAAAACGGGTTATTAATGTAATGAATTAACACTGCTCGGTGTAATGAAACCAGACTTTTACGTTCCATATTTATTTCAACGACGATATTAAGTTTCTGCTCATGAAATAGATTCATTTATAGACGTATATAAGGTATATAAGCATCAGTAACACTAACTAATTACTTTGAAGTCAAGTTTAATCCCTGTACCGTGGTTTCTATGACGAAGTTGAAGAAGAGTGTACGCGATGTGCTCCGAGAGTTACTCTGGGCTATTATATATATTGACTGTCGTCGAATATAGAATTTATAGATATATAAAAAATAGTTATATTTAAATGTAAACAGTTTTATTGTTAACAAAAGAAAAAATTGAACAATATTTTAATTTAATGAATTTTATTTGCCTAACCGAAGAAATAATATAGCATGAATAAAATCTACTTTTACTCAAGGTTGTATGAAGTGTTTATACGTATAGCAGAGCGAGAGATGGTTGCCTTATGGTTCATTACTTTATGTTCATCCTCCCCTGGTAGCATAGAAACGGCAAGTGGTGACGTTTCCTTGTGATGCTCCCTGCCAGATCGTCTCTCCTCTCAAACTCGAAGCTGACTATCCGTTTCCTCGTTCTGAACTCTCACCTCCAACTCTTCTTTCCGAATCATCTTTTCCGAGGTCCTCTCCACCTCGTACTCGCCACTCCTCAAACGTGATTGGTCTCCCCACTTCTTCTACATTTTCCAGGTTCTTCAATGCTGTTGGAGTCTGTACTTTTTCTCTCCAACATTTAAAATTTGGGAGGGGCCACACTAGCACGCTAGCAATCCTTTGGTTCATCCACCTTCCTAACCTTGGAGGATTTACAGTTTGTCTCCTCGATCACTGTTTCCCTATCTATTTTATATATCAAGGCATATTGGACGCGCATTTTAGTAAAACTAATCGCCTTACTTTTACTATTATAAATGTTCTACTTTTCAAAAGGTTCATAGCTACTATTGAAATCTTCGGCTCAAAGATAAATCCTGAACCAAGTACATTCAGATATTCGTCCTACTTCTATTATTCTTCAACAGTGAACATTAATGGGAACATTTCTTCGCATAGGCATAATAGTAGGTTATCCTGGCTCCATCTCAGAGACTTTCATTCAATGCTCCGGTTTCTTGTTTCTGGGAGAAGCCCTTTTTTGTTCTTTACTGTACCGTTACTAATGTGGAGGGAAACACTCTGAATAATTTATTATAATGGCTAACGTCTAGTGCATGAAGTTATTGGTGTTTTTTAGGTTCATCAAAGTGAATAAATAATAGCAGATGTAAGGATTGTGCCTTAATTGTTGCCTATATTGCAATATTGCACGAGGGATTAATAATCTGATATCTGTATTTTAATACATACAAATTTAATCAACTTGTCATCACAAACTTTATGAGTAATATTTTACATAGATTAACAAGAATTTTGTTCCCAAACAGCCCTTTATTAAATTTTAATTAGTTTCCATGAAAAGCAATGTTGACTAAGCAAAAATTAGTTTTATAAACTTCCAGGAAAATTTGCATTTTTATTGCGGCCGAACACGAAGACGAAATATTCAACCTTTGAATAATTAACCTCTTTAAAGCACTTTGCAGGATAAAAGGTTCCTGGCATTTTACAGTAAAACGTTCTGAAAACTCCAGCCAGGGAGGCAACATGGGTAGGATAGTCGCAGAATTCCTTACTGTCAATTCTTTCCTGCGGTCAGGATCCTCTCCCTCGATTCCGAAAGGAATTCAGAAATGAATTATCTATTTCTACTGCTCCTTAGGGCTTGTCATCCTTATCTGTTTGCCGCCTTTGACCTCCATCTTCTTACTCCAATTTTCCTTAGGTTCTCCTCGACATCAGCAATCCATCTCTTTCTTAAGCTGTGGCTTCCTAGTAAAGCGTTGTCCGTCAGTAGCGGGCGTAAAGCAACGGATGATGACGTCACAGAAATGTTGGCTGTGTATCTAGATGGTTTCCTAGGAAGCGTTGTCCTTAACCTGCGTCACCAGTTGATGGTGATGACAAACAATTCTCCAGAGTACGGACGTCATTTCAAAGTTAAATCTATATAAAATAGGGACTTGAAGTAAAATCACTAACCATAGTGATTTAATGTTTTAATGTTTAGGATGCCTCTCAACTCCTCTGGTCCGTTTAAGTAATTTTTAAACATTTCTTAAATATGAGTGGAATAGTAGCTATGAACGGACATCGGGATTGAGTTGTTAATGTGTAATTGAAGTGCATTATCAGCATTTTTTAACTTGTAGCAGATACTTCTCCTGCACTTTAAATGTTATATAATATTCAGTCAGGTACATAATGTACTGTATTGCCTGTAGAAGCCATACATTCTGAAATAACCGCAGAGAATTCTAAAAGTATTGTCACTGGTCCATGGAACTCGAGATATTCGATAGTTAAATATCACTTTTGGTAGATCGTGTAGAGTTTGATGTCTTGGACAAAGTTACATCGAGTTCTCGTGCAAGGGACAAAAGCTTCGTCTCCTACAACCACATATGAAACAACAATATTTGTTGAGGCAGTGCTTTTGGGTCTGGTCCATGCAGATTTTTCTCTATTTACCTAACTTCTAGGAAAAGAAATTCTGAAATAGGAAGGATTGTTTACTTTCTGCATCCCCGGACCCGATTACTGTTAACCTAGGCGCTATTGCTGATATATTTTGATGTGCTTCTTGTTCTAACAATTATTGATGTGTGCTTTTGAACCAGAAGTGACTCAAATTTGTAAATTACTGGAATAAAACACCTATTGCTATGCAGAATCCATTTATCAGTCAGATTCTCATGAATGAAATACAAAGAACGGACAAAAGTCAGAAATGGAATAATTTAATTAGAATACGTTTCGTCCCCCGACTTAAGGAAAGTTCCTTAATTAAATGTTTAAAAAATTCGGGGCCGAAATTAATAATTGGGAGACGAAACATGGTTTAATTAATTATTCCATTTCTAACTTTTGACCATTATTTGTATTTTATTAAGTTGGAAAAAATTATTGTGATAAAGTTCGATAATTTTTTATTAAATTATATGACGATTACAGTACAATAATTTGTGTAATTGTTAATTATACTTTTTTGTTATTGTGCTTAGAACAGATATGTATAGAATACTATAAAATAAAAGGAAGTTTGATCGACAGAAATAATTAATGAGGATTTGAAGAATTGAACCTGTGTAACTAATAGCAATAAGTAACCTTTCAGGTCTCTGGGATAGTCTTATACTTGGTATTTCTTCTCACCTCTATTTATATTATCTATGATTGCTCCATTCTTCAAGACTCATTCCTTTTTGTAAAAATTATTAAATTAATTTTAATAATGTTTCCCTCGTGTGAAGTGAACTTAACTATGTAAATAAAACGGAAATTTATCTTTTTTTAATGAATTTGACAATGTAAAAGCTAAAACTAACGTTATTAATATAAATAATTTTATAAGTTTAGTAAAATATATAATATTTTCATTTAAAATCAGTTTAAAATATCCCAGAATTTTACTAGTGATATTTACTCCATCTTTCAAGATATTTTTTGTAATAATAGTAAACTTTCTAAAATTTTTCCAATGTGAAATGAACATATCTGTATAAATAAAAGTGATAAATATAGTTTTCTTAATGAAATGTTCAATGTAGTAGTAACAGCTAATTTAAGTTCACGTTCGGTATATAATTTAATTAAAAAATTATAAGTTACGTTAATAATAATAATTAAAGTAACAACAAAACATTCAAAAACTTCCCGATATAATATAATATAATATATATATATATATACGTTAGCTCTGTATCAAATATGTTGCGCTTAAATTCATTAAAGTGTATATTGATTGGTATCATTTTTCTTGTAATGGTGAGTAGAATTGATATGTAAATAATATTTTAAAGTTAAACGTCATATAAAATATCTCTAAGTATCATCGATACAAGTCCACTATGTAATTAATCCTCTTGCTAGCTGCTCAGAATGTCAACCCTTTATACTTGCTGTTTGACGTCAGCGTTAACGTCGTTCTAACTTTACACCTCCAGACTGAACTTTTTCTAGATGTCCCAGCAACATCAATCTTTTCTTAGTATCAGCCATTATAGCTGGAATGGTAGATAGTATTTTTAGTTCTTTATTATTTCTCATCATCCACTGCCCATTTTCATTTACCGGACCATATATTTTCCTCAATATCTTTCCTTCTATTTTAGTAGTTCCTCGTTGGTCACAGTTTAAAACCCGTGTCTCTGATCCATGTATCACCACTGACTTTACCACAGAGCGGTATACTTTACTTTTCAGGGTCCTGCTGAGATTTCCTGATAAAAATACATGTAACAATGTAAAGTAACAGCGGTTATCGGCTGCCAGTCTTGCTTTAATTTCTTCCTTTATATTGTTATCTGCTGTGATTGTGGCTCCCAAATATGTAAGGCTGTTAGCTATACCATAATGAACTGAAACATTGGGTTCCTTATTTTTCTTTCGTCCGCTATGAGAGAATATACTTAGTTTTCTATTAGTATCCATTTTCTCAGCTGCTTTTTCTAATTTCATCATATTATATTCCAAACCCTGCTCTCTTCGGGCTATCAAATCGACGTCATCAGCGTACGCAAGATTCTGACACAAACGATTGCATTTCGTACCTTCTACTTTCTCCATGTGCTACATTGCGTCACCTTGCCTCAGTCCTTCAATCTTCACTGCGCATTTTGTATTTTACGATCTTTGATGATATCTTTATCTCTCGCATGACTTCACACACCTTTCCTCGGTTAATGCGGTCATAAGCCTATTGAAATTAATCATCAGGCAAGGTGAATAGTGATTAAAAGTCAATCGTACAATTATTAAATCCAACTTGAATACTTTCTCCAAGAAAATACATAATTTAATGGTTGATTGTTACTTAATTTATAATGTAATTAGATAGCTATGTATGCACTTTTTGAAATCTAGCACAATGGTTTTATTAATATCTTTATATTTTTAATTGTCATAAAATTATGAAAATTATTCAAGTATCTTTCTGTTATGGGTATATTCCTCTATATGATAAAAACCCCAAAACATTATACGCATACATTTTCAAATTTAAAATTTTGATAAATATTAAAACTAAACTACAATTTTGAAAAAAAAATTCTAATGTCTCTTACAAGTAATGTGCATGCAATCAATTGGTTTTTTCTACGTGGAGACTCAAACTGTACCAGCTTAAAGCTGAACCACTTACCAAAAAATTTATTTACATTAAACTTCGTTGTTCTCTGAAGTATGTCGTGTTAAAATTTGGTTGTAAGTAAAATATGAAATGTTGAAACATACGTACGTATTCCGACAGATTTGGGTTAAAAGTTTCCTCCCCCCCCCGCCCCTACCCAGGTTTTAAAAAATATCAGTAGAATGTTTTTAGATTGTACAAACAACCATATATTGACATTATTATTAGCTTTGAGAATCGAAATTACATTCCATTACAGAAGTATCTGGTTTGGTGCATTCGCCAGCGAGGCAGACAAAGGACGAGAGGAACCTTTGATCCCCTGGAGAGTCCTTCAGCGAGGTAATCAATAATGACTGAACACACCTCAAAATATTCCACTCTTCTTCTAAACGATTATCCACGGAGAAAGAAAGACAATTATGCTCTAACATTTCATCCATATTCAGAATGGGAAAACTAAACTAAAGCCTTTTTTTCACTTTAGAAACCTGCATTGTTTATTTTCCTTAACAGGGAACCGGAAATGCGGTAAATCGTTGCCCTAATCGCGGACTCGTTTATTCACCACTTTCTTCTTGACTTTCATCTTCACCACAAATATTAGGCCGGATTTGCCCCTTACGGTAGCCATCTTTTACGCTTCTTCGTCCATTACATTCATAATTAAGAATTTTTGAGAGTAGTTTTTACCTTTTCGACACAGTCAACGTGTTATTTCCAATTTCTTCTATTTTATTAATCTTTTCATTTAAATGACGTATTTGTAATTCTTCATTTCTAACATGGCCTCTTCTTGGGCAGTTTTGAACCCTTCATCTCGCTAGTTTGCATACGCTTTTCTGTTTGTTGGTTATCTTTCACGCCTCACTTCCGCATGTAAAAGTAGGAGCCGCTTTTATTTTATAAAATTTAAATTAGGTATCTTTCCTTGTTTTTATTTTTAAGGTTATTGTGATCGTTCATGTCACTGAAAGTTTATTTATTTTTGTTCCACCTTATGAGTATATCATCACATCCTAGATATTGGAAGTGTTTTATACGTTCTATAGTTTTGTTATTTAATACAATTTCTGATGTGATTGGCTGGGATGAAGAAAATTTTAACTTTATATTTAGATATTCAAATGTAAGAGGTGTATTCTTCTTTGGAGATCGTCTTCAACTTCTGCAAGCAGCGAAAGATCGTCACCTCGTTTAGTAATTCTCTTGAAATTTTAACTGGATTTGTAGTATTTATACCATTGTTTTTTCTATTTAGTCTGATGCCAACCTAACTTCATCAATAATTATTCCGGTGTTTCCGTAAAGGCTCCTGACAGCATTAATCAAGTGGAAGGTTGTTAATGATGATCCGTGACGCTTCTCAAAATCGACGAAGGTGAAATAAGTTTCCTTATTGAATTCACGATGTTTTTGTCAATTACTGATGGGTCTTGTATGAAGCCTATTTCTTCTTCATGTCTTTCATGTCACAAGGTTAGGTTTAATTCAAAACGGAGACTCCTCTATAGTTTTGGTATTTATTCTCATCTCCCTCTATGGCAAAAAATGAAGCCTTTCGTCATTCTTCTGGTATTGGTTTTTGAGTAGTAGCCTTCGTATTAATCCCGTCTATTCCTGTTTTTTATCTCTTTTTACTGCCAAACGTTCCGTCGCTTCTTACATATCTATTTTTATCTAAACCTGTATGATGTACGATGGTTCATGGTACTTCAATTATATTTTATCATACCAAAATTGATTATAATTTTCTATCCATTTTCTTGTGTCATTTTCTTGTTTTAAGTGTTTCTATTATAAAATATCAAGTAAAAAAATTATTAATAACTTCTATAGAAGAAAACAGTCAGCAGTAGTTATAATTGAAGGGCAAGAAAAGAAAGCAGAAAAGATTGTCACCACCGGCAAGTGGAGGAGTCTTTGTCGACGTATTTCTAGGAGCGCCTTTAAATTCAAAATACCGCAGGGCCGTAAATTAATGAGTAAAGTGTTTAATGAGCCAGCGAGTGAGAGGAGAAGTTGACAGCTAATAGCACGCACGAGCAGCGCTCATCAAACCAAGAGGCACTCGTGATGCAGGCAGCGTTCCTGGACCGCAGCGCCATGCCATGACATGCCATCCGTGTCTGTCTGCTAATGAAGATCTCTGCCCTGGAACCGCGCGCCACTCGACACGAGCCATCGACCACCGAACAGCTACATTTATGTCGACTAACAAGAACGTTACGCTATGCTTTGGCCTCTACGTCTCTCAACACAAAAATAATATAGTCAAGTCACCTTCAGATAATATACGGAATTATTTTTCTACACATATATACACGATACACACATACAATGAAAGTTTGCTTACTTGAAATCGTAAAGCAAATATTCCTCATGAAACGCTACTAAAATAAAATTGTAAGCTTTAGAGGTAACAAAATTTAGTTGTTTATATCCACTAGAAACGTTGAAACTCTATTTTGGAAAGCAAACTTCAGTTCAAGGCCTGAAAGATCAATCGCTCAAGCGTGTTTTAGAGGTAAATGATTAAAAATTCGGTTAGATCCTTTTAATATTACATTTTAATTAACTTTCAGGCACTGATTTAATGAAGCTTGATGATTTAAAACTTATATATTTTTATAAATCGATAGTTATTTTAAAGTAATTGTAATTTTAATAAAATATGTTCATTATTCTCAACATGGATTTCTCAAAGGCAAATCCACTAGTACCGCCATGTACGAATTTGTACAAGACGTCCAGAATTCAATTGATCAAAAATTAAAAGTGACAGGTATATTCGCAGATCTATCTAAAGCGTTTGACTTAGTCGATCACAATATATTACTCAATAAACTCAAATATTACGGTATCAGAGGAAACGCATTTTCACTCATCCATTCATACTTGAATAACAGAAAGCAAGTAGTGGCATCCAGAACCAAAACGGTAGAATTACTCTTTCAGACTGGAAGGAAATATCTTGTGGTGTACCACAAGGATCAATACTAGGGCCGCTGTTGTTTATTTTGTATATTAATGACCTTCCTCGAAACATTCATCCTTTAAAAACAGTGCTGTATGCGGATGACACTAACGTAATTGTTTCCGATAGTGATATAAACGCTCTCAATGTCAAAGTTGAAAACACTTTAGGAATGTTAAAGCAATGGTTCACTGCAAATAAGTTAACTACTACAGTTTTCGTCAACTGTTAATTCTTCTGTGGAAGACAAGAGATTCGCTAATGACGCATAGCTTCTTGGCCTACGGTGGAATCGTCATGTCGAACTTAGTTCCGCGTGCTACTCAATAAAATTACTAATGCAGCAAGTTGCATGTTATGGTCTATTATGCATATTTCCACTCAAATATGTGCTACGGAATAACGAGTTGGGGAGGTAATTGCCCTCCAAGTTCTGACTTTTTCAAGTTACAAAAAAGAGTTATAAGAATACTATGCGCGAAAGATTGTAGGGAACATTGCAAACCTCTATTTAAAAGCTTAGGAATCCTAACGTTTCCGTGCGTCTACATACTAGAAATTCTAAAATTTGTAAAACGTACTTTCAGCCTATTCCAAAGCAACGGGCATTATCAGTCCTCAGAGCTGATAAACATCGCCTTCACCTTAGTATCCACTGCTCCGGAATAAAACAGTTATAATCAGTTCACTAAAGCATGCAAGAATCTCCTGCTAGAAGGAGTTTATTATTATTCTATTCCTGAATTTATCAATCGGTCTGAAAGTAATTAAAGTCTATTTTTGCAAAAGTGCTGAATCATATGCAAACAATATCAGGTGTATATTATACGTTATCCTGGTCTTTTCTTCTTTGTTTCATGACCTAAATTGACGAGATCTGCTGGAGCCTGATTTCCCACGGATCTACACATGTTTGTTTCAAAGTGTAGTGTATTGTGAAGTGTGAAGTGCGTGGATCTCTATTATACCGCTATAGTGTTCCAAATTGACATTGTTTCTCTAGAAATTATATCTTTTGTATATGTTATGTATACTTTCTTTTATTTGTCTATCATTGTATACATAGTTTCTTTTACTATCTCTCTTATTGTTTTGTACTCATATTCTTGATATGTTGTATTCATATTTTGTTTGCTCTGCTTTGTTTTATTTATTTATCATTTTATACATAATTTTCTTTACTCATATGTTGTATCTATATTTTGTTTCTTATATTCGTAATCTTAGTGTGATATGTAACATATTCTTTGACTTGTCCTATTTCCTCAATAGAGGACTAATGGATCCAATAAATCTTATCTTATCTTATCTATTCTACCCCATTACCTACTTCATCTGCTAACTCCTGAAATAGATTTATCATTTGACTTTCGCACAAGTACCCTTCCCGAAACTCATGCTGACCATTGAAAAACCACCCTTTTCTGTCGAGTTCAGATCTAACGTAGGCTGCTAATAAGTGTTCCATAATCTTACACACTACTCAAGCAAGACTGATGGGTCTATAGTTTATGACGTCTGTTCTTTTACCAGATTTATAAATTGGTATAGTAATAGCTGTTTTCCAATCCGCCGGAAGAGCCGAATTATTAACTGATACGTTGAAAATTCTTTGTAAGTAAGGAATTATTGCCTCCACTCCAATAATTCTGTGGATGTATCATCTGGACCCCGTGATCTCAAAAAGTACCTAATTGAAATTTGTTAGCACTAACGTTAAATACTGAAATAAAGTATGAATTTAGTAGATTTGCCTTTTCCCTATCCGATGTTACCTTGTAGCCGTTGTTCTCCAAGACCACCACTGAATCATTGTTTTGCTTCCGCTTGCGAACGAATTTGTAAAGTTTCCCCCAGTTGTTCTGATGGCTACCGCTTATTATTTTGCATAAGAACTTCTCTTGCGCCCTTTTCTTTTCTATATCTAATAATTTTAATAAACCTTTGAAGTTTTGGGAATTTGCAGTATTTACTCTTCTACGGGCATACGCGAGCCTTACGCGCCTTTTTAACCGTTTTATATATCTGGTGTAGTATTCTGGATCGTTATTTATTTTTAATATTTTCTGTGGAACGAACCTATTTCTAGCTTCCTTTATTATGTATTTGAAATTATTCCAAATGATATCTATATTTTCCCCACTACACATGAATTTAGATAATTGTTCCCATAGAAATGCTTGTAGTTCTGATGCGTCAGTTTTGTGGTATTGCCAAATTTTTCGTATTTCCCTACCTGAGACTTTTACCCTTGAGCATTTTATTTCTAAAAGTACGGTTTTGTGGTCACTCATGCGTGGAAGAATTTCACAATTAATAACACAGTCCTCCGGCCTTAACAGGAAAACATCCAGTATATTTTCGTTTCGTGTGGGATTAGTGACTACCTGCGTTAAGCCATTGTCCCAAACTAAGCTATTCACAAGCTTTTGTTTTTCTGAGTTCCCTACTTCACCGTCCCAATTAACCTTCGGTAAATTTAGATCTCCTGCCACAATGACTTTCCCGGAAGATCCAGCCTGCAGTGTTTTTTCCTGGAGTTTCCTTAGAATGGTATAATTATCCCGATGCGGTCTGTAGCATGCTATTAGCTGAATTTTTTCATCTTTTCCTGATTCTATTTCTAGGGACATTAATTCGTCTTCTACACCTGACCAAAGTAGTAAACTCTATCCCTCCTAAAAATTTTGTATTGACATCTACATATTTCGTTATCATTTATTTCTTTTTGCAACCACGACTCAGTACCGATTACAACATCCCGATTATAAATTTCAACCAAATTCCAAAATTCTTCGAGTTTATTTACTACGCTGCGACAATTTACCTATAGAAAGCGTAGGAAACTCTGCCTCGTATCCTCGCTCAGACTCTACATCGCTGATCGACCGTCGTCATTCTTCTCCCAGGCCGTTCTTCGTCGCAATCGATTTTGGGTAAGTGACCATCTTCTCCTTTGAATCTAAGTTAAAGTTATACAGAATTGAAAATTAGTAATGCAACTGAGAAATTCTGTATTTTATATTTTCTCGGATAATTTCTTCAAATGTTAGACCTTGATGAACAAAAGGCAGCAAATCTATAAAAGTCTAAATTTGAAGTAAAGCAAACATGTTTGAGAAACGCGCAACACGAGGATGATTAGGCGATATTGCAAGACGACGTTCTGCCTCTCCGACGCTCCAAGCTATCGTCGTGATCGGCCTAAGTAGTTCCCTTCCAGCAAGGACCTCCTCGTTCTTCCATGATGTTCTTCATTTGTGTCGTTATTTCTTGATGATGCTATTTCAACAGTTGCACTGTCAATATTCTTCAACATCAATACGTTGCTGCTTAAAATTGTTAATAAATTGCTTTCTTATTTTTACCTTATTTCGGATACATGTAATAGTAATAAATTACATTATAGGGAGGGTGTATCATGTTAGACTGGTAATTGCTTGCTACATTGGCTAAACCATACGTGGTCTAGATCTCAAATTTCCAACAACATTCAGTAATGAAACTCACCCCAACTCCTTTTATTCCTATTATGAGCTGTATCTTATCACTTTCACTAAGGACCATTGCCACAGTTGACGTGAAAACTATCGTATTGATATTTCCTATCGAGTTACGTTTCCTTGAACAAATGGTTGTTGCTTGTGCAGTGAACATTGATGATAGGGACAGGCAGGCAGGCAACCTAGTAACACTCATGTAATCGTCATCAGTCAATTCTCATCAACTAGAATAGCTACAAGTTGGAGGTTATTATTTCAAACAAAACGGTGTTTTAATGTACACACTATTACATTAAAACGCTAATTTTTACACCAAAAATAAAGTTGATAAAGGTCACAATAGTGATCAATGTGGCTAGTGTCACTGCCTCGTACGACAGACGTCCCGGGTTCGATTCCTGGCAAGGGCTTGCGTGTGTCTTTGTGTACCCAAGGACCTTAACTGTTGACGCGACTTTGGTACTCACCTCTCTACTAACTACGTCCTTCCTTCCGACGCTTCAAGGAAGGGAGGATATCAGCTTTCTCTCCTCGGAAAGTTGGAAAGACTTTTCCTGTCCTTCAACATGATTCATCAACGAGTCGTCATTCCCTTGTTCTTAGTCTACAAAGGACGAATTCTGCCCACAGTAAACAACTCTGTTGGTGTTGACAAGGCTTGCACCACGGCTTCTCTGTGAAGCCAGCGCCAGGTGGTGAGGCGCAATCGATATTCCCTTGACCTACTGGCGCTGCGGCATTGGATCAGTCGGCCAACTGCCTCCTCAAACTGGTGGAGACCCCACAGCAAACTCGTCTCCCCTCATTCGGAAGATGGTAAAAACCTACCTGATGCAGGTTTTCTAGGGTTTTCCCTGTATCTATTTAGGGGAAACACCGGGTAAGATCCTTAAACCACAGCCCGGCGGCCCTAGTCAACCCTTGGCTACCTTTTTCTACCTTCCGCAATGCCCTTTTCAATTCCCTTCCTATGCTATTAAAGGAGAGTTTCCTGTTTCAGGATCACCCTCATGCAACCTGTTAACCTCCCTCCCTCCCCCCCAATAAAAAAGTCGGTTCCGATAAGTGCTCTAACATGAAGCAGAGTATTACTACGGAAAAGCAATAATCTCTCAGTGGATTGCTGTATATACGTATCCAAAACCTTTGAAGCCTGCTTAGAAGAGCGATTAACGTCTTTAAAGAAAATAGATTATATAAGAATTAAAAGACAATTATAATAATTGTGAACAATACTAAAAAGACGTTTAGACCGACCCTTGTGGCTCTTGTCGATTTTTAACACAGACTGAAGTAATAAGAACAAAACTGGTGAATGAGCAGGCAGTCAATGCGACCTTTATAAATGAAAATAATAGAAGAAATATAAGAATGGAAAAATGTCAACTCGAGGCCCGGAAATAATAATAAAAAAACTAAAATTCAATTAATAATTTATTTAGTTGAGAAGTGTCATGCTATATTTTAACAGGACATTTATTGATCTCCAGAATGCTTTTTATAAAATTTCTAGCTACATTTGCCAGGTTAAACGATCTTTCTCAATTAGAATTAAGGAACATAAAGATAATCTAAATTTGTTGTATAATAAACTTTCATCCCTCATAATAATTCTACGGAACTAAATCACGAGTTTAATTAAGGAAATAAATTTTAAGAAAATTTATGAATATTTAGTCTTTAAATCGAATAATTACAATTGCTCATAATTCTTTTTGATATTACCTCTTACTAAACTTAATGATTGTTTAAAACAATAAACGTCGTTGAAATATCATCTCGATTAATGTTGAATTCGAAATTAAAGGATTCTCAATTGACATAATATTAAAATTAATTTAGGGGAAAGACAAGAAAGGAAAAATGGACTCGATCCCCGGACCTCCCGTTTTTCGGGCGGGTACTCTACCACTGAGCTAATCCAGGCTCACCTCTTGTCTTTCTTCTATACGCTCCTGCTCTAGCTTCTATTTCCTTTCAGCTCAAATTTATTTTACAAATTAAATCACCCAATTCGTCAATGTGAAATTATTTACTTATTTAGCTGTGTTTATTGAAAAAGTGTAAGGTAAATATAAGTGTTACAGTCGGAAAAAGGATTTATAAATGAAAACACCATTATTTAAATATTTATTTAATTATAGGAAGAAACATTTACCCAATAGAAATTACATAAATTTGCCAGGGTTATTTTAAAATTCAGCGTCAGCTTGTCGCTCCAAATAATGGTGAAATGAGATTTCACTCAGAGACAGTTTCAAATTTAATACTAACAACACATTCAATTAAAATGATTTATTATTAATGATGACAATTTTGGGGTTTCCTCAGAATCTCTTTCAAACTTTCCTTCCGTATTTCCAGTTTCCAATTCCCTTCCTGTGCTGTTGAAGGAGAGTTGTTCTCATGTACGGCGGAAAGAACGCGCCCTATTTTATTCTGAAGAGTTGCAAAGTATCAAGTATTACGCCGCCTAGGAAAAGCAGCCTTAAGTTTTTAATTAATGCGTCGAGCAGTGTTAGCCGAACTTGGGCTGGACGGGAAAGAAAATTAAAACACCTAAAATTAGTATGGATAATTTGTTTTCGGAGTTTCCGCGGTTAATATTGTGTGTAATATTTAAAATAAGAGAACGGAATTTCAAATTATAGTTTTTCCTAATTTATTTTATTTTAAAAGAGTTCATGAAATGATTCAAGATGTTAGTTAATAAGAATTCAATTAATTTATTATTAGTTTATCGCATATAACCTTGCTTAAATGCAACTACATATTTTAAACTGTTTTTTTCTCCCCTTGTGGACGGAAGCTGAACTAATTAACGTGGAATTGCATGCGAGATTCGTTTAACTCCGTCTCGTGTCAGTTTCCAGCCTGGATATCTCATCTTGGGCTTTTGTACCATTTTAATTTTTCTTTCAAACTAAATCATGCATCTAGTGTCATTTAAGTATGCAAATAATTTCAGGAGTGAAGATTTCATCCGAATTATTCACCGGGAAAGTCTACGTTCATTAATTTCAGGAGTGTTAAAAATTTAAGAAATCAATGTATCAAATATTTAAATAAACCTTGACACCTGTAAATATAAAAGACAAGTTAACCTGTGCAAATTTTTAACTATTGAGGAAGTTTTTAACAGAATAGGGGAAATGCGAACAATATGGAGGACGTTGATTAAGAGAAGGAATAGATTAATAGGCGACGTTTTAAGACACGAATGTCTTGTAAAATTAGCATTAGAGGGAAGTGTGTGTGTTGGGTAAGAACAGAATTGGGATGAAAAGGATGGAATACGCTAAGTAGATTAGGTAGGATATGGGTTGTGCTAGTTACGCGGAAATGAAAAGGCTTGCGTAAGATAGGTTAGCGTGGAGGGTTGCAGCTATCTTCTTCCACCTTGTTTGTCCTTACCAAGTTTGGCGGCACACACACATTTATAATTATAAGCATCTCTTAGACCAGACAACAAAAACGTTAATATATATATATATATAACAAAGACTATAATGACAAGTCCGAAAATCAATGACGTATAGAAGGAAGAAATTATTCCGACAATATTTCATTATTTGTTTGTGTTTTATGTGATGCCGTAGCAACAGATGAAATATTTGAGCATCAATAACTGCGCTTTTCCGTATTCCGTAATTGCTGTTAATTCTACAAAACGGACAATGTAAATTCTGTTACAAAAGCGTAATTTAATTTCGAAAACAAAGCTGGATCAATTATCATGTGGACGAATATTGCGACACACAAATTCCATCCAGTTCTCTGAACAAGGTATATAAATCAATGTTTAATATGACAATGATACCGAACTCACAGTTTAATATAAAACTGATTTGTCAACGTGAAATTACATTTTGCATAAAAAACAGAGACGACGAAACCAACATAACTTTTATTAATTTTTAGTAACATTTGCATTTTTACTACATGCAAAGTTCGTCGAGGTCACACTTCAACTTTTCTATTAGTAACATGGAACAGTTTGTTATTTATTTAACAAATTTTAAACACAGTCGGATCATGAGGCGTGGTTTTTAACTTGTCTATTCAATGAAGCACAAACGAATGATAGGTAATGATTGATCACTTTTCTGAACCCATCAACGGACGAGACTTTAAGGTGTCTTCTTCCAACCTGTTTGCTCTACACACATTTATAATTATAAGCATCTCTTAGGCCCGGGTTTCCCAAACTGTGTTCCGCAAAAATTTGGAGTGATTCTATCTATAATATCATGTTATAACAGCACTTAATGTGTTCGTAAGACAAAAAACTCCGTTTGCATCGAAAGGGAGAAATGGAATCACAACGTTGCGAAACAAAGAAACCCTACTCCTTGTTTCCCGCTACACAATTATACAGTTAATCTTTTATTTAACTTGACAATAAGCAGCTATGATGAAATAATAAGCCAACCTTATACACACCTTCGTAGTGGAATTTAATTGACCAGCAGGCTGTGAGGATCATCCAGTGCAGCGGAGGTCCGCAGGAAAATTTTATTGGCCACTTCAATCCAGATTATATAAATATTGGGCCATATCATGGCTAGTGAACACAAAACACTTTCATTACATACTAACGTGTGAACTTCTGGTCTTCTTGAAGCCACAAAATAATTCCCGAAAACATTTTGTTGAAGTTTTACCAAACTTTCATAGTTGATTAAACTCGCATATCTGGCTGATATTTACAAAGTGCAATGAACTTATTATTACAAGGAGAAGTGTTCTTCTTCTTCGTCTCCTCAGAAGGCGCTACAACGATTTATTTCATCGTCTTGGCCTGCTCTATAATAGCCTTCCAACTTTTTCTATTCACAGGCTTCTCCGTTCAATTCTTGATGTTCATTTTCTTAAGTTCTTGAAATACATCATACCTCCATCTATATTTTGGTCTTCCTCTTGTTTTTAATGTCAACGGTTTCCATCATCATTCATTCTATATACGTGACCCAGACAGCTTATTCTGAAGGCTTTGATTTGAATGATTATGTTATTCGCTTTTATTAACATATCCAATTCATGGTTATATCTTTGTCTCCGGTTATTTTCTGTTAGCTTGATAGGTCCGTATATATCCTTCTCAGAATCTTTATTTGTAAAACCATTAGGTTTTGAATTTTAGCCTTATTGAGGCTCCATGTTTCTGCGGCATATAACTCTATTGGCCTTATTGTCGTTTTGTAAAGTCATATTTTGGCAGATTTGGAAAGTAATTTGGTTTTATATAAATCTTTATTTGCAAAGTATGCTCTATTCCCTGCAGCAATTCTTTCCTTAATTTCCTCTTCGATCTTATTACTTCCATTTACCACTGAGCCTAGATACTTATAGGATTTTACTTCTTGACAATTCTCGCCGTCTATGGTTACACTTGTTGGGGTATAATAATATGTTAATTATTAGCCCATATTCGAGGGAATTGTTTTGAGTTCAAGACGAGTATCTTTTAATGCTTTATACGCTCTTGTTGTTATCAATAGATCATCTGCATAAGCTATGCATTGTCTTAAATTCCATTCTTCTCATAATTACATCTGTGACTATATTAAATAAGGTTGCTGACAGGGGATCGCCAGAGGTTAGTGTATTTGGCAGGACTTAAAATTATGGAATGCATTCCATTTTATAGTCTCTATGTATTGAGTCAAACGCTTGTCTATAATCAATAAACATTAAATAACTCTATTCCGTGTTCATTACTCTTATTATGAATATATTGTCATTCGTGGAGTGGTTTTGCCGAAACCACATTTGGTAATCTGTCAAGTGTTTATCTATAAATTCTGTAAGTCTATTGTTTAATAGGATGGAGAATATTTTAAGTTACGTTTAAGACTGTTATTGGCTTATAGTTGCTGCTCTCCCTTCTTGAAAATTGGACGGATGGCTCCTTCCTTTCATTGAGCTGCTAATTGCTGGCTGTTACAAATCTTAAGAATGAGTTTATAGATTTCCTTTCTTAGGTTTCTGCCTCCGTATTTTAATAACTCCGCAGGAATATAATCAGTTCCAGCAGCTTTAAATTTTTTTTTAAAGATGTCAATAATATGGCAAATTTCATTAAATGTAGGGTCTGCGTGCTCCTGATTTGTACCCTCATTTTCGTTTCTATTTATTACTCTAGGTAGTGGGCTTAGTGCGGTCACCCATCTTAGGAGTATCTCTGATTGTTGGCTCAGCAGTTTACCATTTTCATCCTTACACATGATCGGGTCAGTATATTGTTTAGCACCACATTTTCCTGATTCTTTATAGAATTTCCTAGCTTCATTTCTTCTGAAACTGTTCATTTCTTCATTTCTTCTGAAGCTGTTTTATATTTCATCCAATTGTTCTTTTTAAGCCTACATAATTTGTTTGCCTCTTTCCTTACCTGTTTGTATATTTCCTGCTTTGATCCGGTATTAATGGCTAAAATTTCTTTCTTGCGCAGTTCTTTTCTCTGATAGCGTTGGAGCATTCCTTATCCCACCATTTGTTCCTTTCTCTTTTCTTTTCGTATTAAATTCCTTGGCGTTTGAGATATTTTTTCTACTAAGTCG
This sequence comes from Eucriotettix oculatus, assembly GCA_034510155.1. Lineage (NCBI taxonomy): Eukaryota > Metazoa > Arthropoda > Insecta > Orthoptera > Tetrigidae > Eucriotettix > Eucriotettix oculatus. The sequence goes on along the minus strand of CM067377.1, from coordinate 214,369,445 downwards.
AGACAATCCTCGTTGACATCCTGTATTTCTGGCCGATTTTCCATGTTATTTGCTATGTTTGTCCTGTATTCTCTTAGTTTGTCTTAATCATGGATATTGTTTACATTCAATTAGTATACCCTCAGTTGCTTTGGTTTATATACTTTAGGGAGCTTTTGTTGCAGTATTATTTTAAGAAAAAATTGGTCAGAGTCAATATTTGGGCCTCTTAAAGATCTCACATCCTCAATCATCTCCTTTTGGTGTGTGTTAAATAAGACGTGATCAATTTGATTGATTCTTTTATTGTCAGGAGATATCCATGTACCTTTATGTAATGGTCTGTGTTCAAATTGAGTACTCATAATTATCAAACCTTTATTTACAGCAAAGTTCCGTTCTCATTGGTTGCATCGTGTAAAGTGTGTTTCCCAGATACTTTAGCATACACAGTCTCTTTCCCAGTATGTGCGTTAAAATCACCCAATAAAATTAACGTATACTTTTCAGTAGTTTATCAATTAACTTTTGTAAGGTTTCATAAAAAATTTCTTTCACTTCACCTCTTTGTTCATTCGTGGGAACATATATATTCAGTAATACTAAGTTATTATATTTTACTTTTAATTGTAACATACATATTATTTTATTTATTGGTGTAAAACCTATTATATATTTTAAAACTGAAGTTTTCAAAAGGAAGCCTGTACCAGCTTGCCCTGTCCTGCCATGGCTTCCACTATAATAAAATATAAAATTATCTCTGTTAATATTCCCACATTCATTCCATCTTGTCTCCTTGGGACCGACAACATAGAATAGTTGTCTGGCTACTCAAGCCACCACACAGCGGTGTTATAATTTTAATACAAGATATAAAATTGCATATTTTGATAAAAATACAATTTTGGATATTAATTGCTTAACTGCCATACATGAATGTTTGAACGAATTAAATTTTAAAGCAGATGAGGTTTCCAAAATGTTATTATAACATCTACATAACTTGAAATCAACTCTTTTGAAATGTTTTCCAAAAACTCCGAAGAACGATTCCTGAGTCCAGAATCAATTTTCTGTGACAGCTAAACCAGTAGGTTTAGGTGTACGTGATTATGAAATCTAATTGGTTTAATCAGTGAAAGAAAAATATGCAAAGTTGGATTTTCTTATTATGCTGCAATGAAGTCAAAATGCAGAAACAAACAGATATCAGGTAATAGGTAAACATTTACGACCGATTTCAGATTTTATATTTTTATCTATAAAAATTACTAAACAGGAAGAAACACAACGTTTCGGTACGTATTTGTACCTTCTTCAGGCTATTAATCTAATAATCAATACCTCATTTGACACAATTTAAATATCACAATTATTTGAAGGCCATAAATTTTTACCGATCAATTTACAAATATTGTACCTGATATCAACAAGATTTGCAATACAAGGTTCCAAAGTCATCTAATTCACTAAGAACTTTATTTATTTATATTATATTACAGGTCTGTGTTTAAGAATAATTAGTAAATTAAATCATGTTTTACTTTCTACGACTAGGAATCACCCATCCTAAAAAATCAACCGTTCCGTTGGAATTCCTGATCTTACCATGTGTTCCACTGAATAAAAAGTTTGGGAAACCTTGTCTTAGACGTACGCAAGACAGATTAAATTCTTTATTTTAAGAAAATAACGTTCAAAACCCACCTAAAATATTAGCGCAAGAGGAATAATTAAGCGATCTTCTCCAAGGACTATCAAACACGTTCGTTAAATTCTACAGATTCGTCAGGAGGCGTAATCTCGGCTCAACATGTTCGTATTCAGTCCTAAGACTGGTCTGATGCAACCCCTTCATTCTAACTTATCTTACGTAAGACTTTTCACTGCCCAATAACTGAAACATCCCTCATCCTCCCTAAAATCAGCTTAGCGCCTCTCATCCTTGGCTCCCTCTCCTAAATAGAAAAACCTTATTGTTGGCGAAACTTGGCGAAATGAATTTTGTGCAACTCACCTAGGGTTGTCGAATCATGTACCGAAACGCGGCGTCCAACCCAGCCGCTCTTCCGATGTTTCTTCCAGCAAAACCGGCGAGCGAATGCCGGACTTGGGACTTGCAAGCCATGCAGAAAAAGGCAGCTACGCCATTTGCAAGACCCAAACGCGAGAATACACAAAACTTCTCGCAAGCGATCACCAACTAATTTGGCCTCCAATCCACGATAAAATCCATTCACTGTACATTCCTTAACATACCGCCCACCTAGAAACCTCGTTTCTACACCCGACGGATATTACTTGTTGGTAAACCATAGACCATAACCCGAAGGATAGGATTGAGATCAAGATGGTCTCTACGAGGGACGAAAATCGAATCTTCTCTCCATCGGGGCCGAGATGGAGATTTCGCGACCTAACAGGAGGCCCACGGTATGGAAAGAGATAGGTTACCATGGGTTATGGTATGCCAAGAACGACCAAAAAAAAGGATAACGATGACCCGTAAACTAATATAGACAACCAATACTACAAGATTAAATCTACAAACTATTCATCACTAATATTAATTCTAACATCAAAACTATATACAACAATAGTATGATTATCCGAGGCGTCCAGTGCAATTGCCGTTACTGGTTATTGCAGGGCAAAGGACACAATTTCACAGCAGGTCTTGAGAATCTGCTACTAGCTGTCCGCACTTCCGCGACCCTAACAACACCATCTTTTCCTGGGAACGTTTTCACAATACGTCCTAACTTCCAACGTAGAGGGGGGAGATTCTCTTCCTTAATAAGAACCAAATCCCCGGAACGTAAATTGGGAGGGCGACACCTCCATTTGTGACGCTGTTGTAAAGTATTCAGATAGTCAAGCGACCACTGCTTCCAAAACGAACGACTTAATTTGCGTAATAAATCCCATCTGTGTTTGAACGATTTAACTCCGCTTACATCTGGTTCAATAAGGGCGGATGGGGGTTCTAACATCAAGAAATGACCTGGTGTAAGGGCTTCAAAGTCATTTGGATCCGAACTTAACGGGCTCAGTGGCCGAGAATTTAATGTCGCTTCTACTTGCGTCAGCAGAGTGTAGAATTCCTCATAAGTTAACAGCTGACATCCCACAACACGTGCGACGAGTTTCTTCGCGGATTTTATTCCTGCTTCCCAAAGTCCACCCATATGGGGACTAGAAGGAGGATTCAAATTCCACTGTATCCCCCGATTGCCCAGGTCATCCCTTATTTTTTCATTGAACTCTTTATCTGACACAACACGTCTCCATACTTCTAACTGGCCCTTTGCTCCTACAAAATTAGTGCCACAGTCACTAAATATTGTATTTATTGACCCACGACGTGCGATAAAACGACGCAGGGCTGCTAGAAATCCTGGAGTCGATAAATCAGATACCAGTTCGAGATGGACCGCGCGAGTTGCAAAACACACGAACAAGCAAATATATCCCTTATATTTCCTGGGGTTTCTTTGTCTAGCCATGGCTAGCTCATAGGGTCCTCCGAAATCGACCCCACAATTCGAAAATGGTTTACACTCTTGAAGCCGAGCTGCGGGTAAGTCTCCCATGAAAGGCTGTATTGTGTTTGGATTCGTACGAAAACATTTCAAGCATTGTTTCAATTGTTTTCTAATCAATTGCCTGGCCGAAAAAATCCAAAATTGTCGTTGGATGATCGAATGTAACGTATTCGGGCCAGGATGCAGATACTGTTCATGATAATGCCTTATTATCATGCCGCTTAACGGATGCATCTTCGACAACAGGATGGGGTGTTTTCTCTCAAAGGGGAGGGCCGATTGTTGTATTCGTCCGCCCACCCTCAAAATTCCTTCATGATCGATAAAAGCGTTCACACGCCGTAATTTCATAGACACTTGGTCCGGTTTGTCGTCCCGTAGAGCGCGAATATCTGATGCGTAATCATAGTGCTGCGCCAGCTTTACGCACGATAACATGGCCTTCCGTAACTCCGCCACGGAAAGACCAAATCGACATCTTTTCTTCTTCGGCGTCCCAAATCTTCCCATCCACGCGACTATCCTCTTTAGTTTTGTAAAACTGTTTGTACGACTGAACAGCTGATCATGAAATGACGTACTTTCGTCCGATCCTGTTTTGCTGGAAGAAACAACGGAAGAGCGGCTGGGTTGGACGCCGCGTTTCGGTACATGATTCGACAACCCTAGGTGAGTTGCACAAAATTCATTTCGCCAAGTTTCGCCAATATATTTGCTTGTTCGTGTGTTTTGCAACTCGCGCGGTCCATCTCGAACTGGTATCTGATTTATCGGAGCCTTGTCAGCACTGGGCCACAATACTGACGAATGGGCTGTACCAGTTCTTTATATAATCAGCAGGAAAGTTCATGCATCTTTACGTGAAAGCTGGGAAAAATTCGTATTGGATAATTCGTCCCCCTCGATTTCGCAATTCGTGCAGTTTTTGAATGAACAAGCACGAGTGCTAGAAGTGGTGCGCCCGGAAAGATTCGAACCAAGGGCTGGACCCAGAACTAGATGTCGGGAGACTGTCAAAGCGACGGCATTGGGAACAACGGTTAAATCGGGTGATCAGAGTTGTAGTTTTTGTGGATCTCGACATGATATTCCTACCTGCAAAGGATTCGTGCAAAAATCACCATTGGATCGCTTTCACTTTGCAAAGGAGAACGGTATTTGCTTGAGGTGTTTAAATAAAGGGCATTTTTTGCGTGAATGTAACCTCAAATCAAGTTGCAAATATTGTAACGGTAACCACCATTCCTTATTACATCTAAGCGAGAGACGAGCGAAAGCTAAGATCTCCGGAACTGAGTCAGCAGGAAATGAACACGCAGTCAACATGTCAGCGCGTCTTCAAGACGCAAACAAAAGGAAATTTAGATTGAATCAAACGCTTTTGCCCACTGTATTAACTAAGGTTCGTGATCGATGGGGAAAATTCCAGATTGTAAGAGTTTTATTGGACTCCGCGAGCGAAGCTAATTTTATTTCGAGAGATTGTTGGAATAGGTTAAAGTTGAAAACAGAGCCAACAAATATTCCGGTGATCGGAATGGCGGAGACCTCTCTAGGCTCTGCCAATCGGGTGACTAGATGCGAATTCGAGCCTGTTGCGAATCGAAGAATATCAATCAATGCATTGGTGGTTAATAAAATTACCACTACCCCGTACACAACATCGGAGAAAATAAACGTTTGCCTGGTTGAGACAGCAGAAGTTGGCGGATCCTACTTATTATCGTAGCAACCCAATTGATATATTGATAGGGGCAGAATGGTTTAGTTATGTTGTCTTAGGTGGAAGTACACGTGGGAAAGGAGGAATTCCAAACATCATCAATACAATTTGGGGAATTTGTCCTATCGGAAAGGTGGACAGAGTCGCCAACCGAATAGGAAATTTCGCATTAAAAGTCGAAAATAATCTCGATCAGTTGATTCGTAGATTTTGGGAAGTCGAGGAACCCCCAAATGTACCGGTGCAAGACCCGGAAGAATTCGCATGTGAAGAATTTTATGAGTCTACGGTCGAGCGTAGCGAACAGGGTAGATATATAGTAGCACTCCCCATTAAGGCAGAGGCACAAAGGTTAGGGGAAAGTAGAGCTGCAGCACATAGGAGATTCGAACTTTTGGAACGAAAATTGTCACGTGTTCCGAAGCTAAGAAGCTTGTATAACGAATTTATGAAGGATTATTTGTCACAGGGTCACATGAAGGAAAGGTCGGAACTAAGTAAGTCGGTCAAAGGTTATTATATTCCGCATCACTGTATTTTCAAAGGTCAAGACGAAGCAATATCAAGATTTAGAGTCGTCTTTGACGCGTCGATGAAAACTCAAAATGGACCCTCCCTTAATCAAATTCTGCATGTAGGACCTAAGCTACAAGCAGACATAGTTGATTTGATTATTCGTTTTCGATGTAACCAAGTTGTATTGGTCACCGACATTCGCCAGATGTATCGAAACATACGCATAAGGAAGGCTGACCAGGATTTCCAGCGTATTCTGTGGAGATTTAATCGTGAAGAACCGATAAGGGAATTTACATTGACGACGGTAACTTACGGGGTTTCAGCGAGCCCTTACCTAGCGATTCGCACGCTGCGTCAGCTGGTGGCTGATGACGGGGAGGCGTTCCCTCTCGCCTCCGACGCCATTTTGAATTCTATGTACATGGATGATTGTTGTGTATCAGTGTCTAATATGTCAGTAGCATCGCGGTTAAAAACCGAATTAATCCAGCTCCTTGGCAATGCTGGATTCGAGTTGCGGAAATGGATGAGTAATTATCCGCAGTTGTTATCTGATCTCCCAACGGAACACTGCGCCGTGACGGCAGAGAATTTATCTTTCGCTTCGGAATATGAACCCTCAGCCAAAATTCTCGGGTTGGTGTGGAAACCCAGTTCGGATCATTTTACATATGACGTGACAGGTTGTACAGAGACTGTTACGAAGAGATCGATAATGTCGGACCTAGCTAAATTATTCGATCCCATCGGATTTATTTGTCCTGTAATATTCACCGGCAAATGTTTAATTAGACAGCTTTGGCAATTGGGACTTGATTGGGATGAGGAGGTTCCTGTTGAATTGATCGATCGATGGAAAACGTTCAAATCCGAACTACCCGAGATCAGCAAACTAGCAATCAAGCGGCATATGCGAGTAGATTCAGCTACGTCATTAGAATTGCACGGGTTTGCCGACGCATCAGAACAAGGATTCGCAGCTGTGGTGTATCTGCGTAGCACACAAGCAGAAGGAGAAGTTGAAATTTCGTTGTTAATGGCTAAATCGAGGGTGGCTCCGCTCAAGGTACGCAGTATTCCGAGGTTGGAGTTATGCGGAGTCGACTTAGTTGTACATTTGTTAGAACGAGCGGGGGCCATATTGCGGCCATACAAATCGATTGATTCTATAACTGCATGGACTGATTCCCGCGTCGCGTTACAATGGATTCGATCTTCCCCGCACCGATGGAAAACATTTGTAGCTAATAGGGTTAGTCTTATCCAGGAAAAAATAGCTCCTGACCGCGTACGATTCGTTCCAGGGAATCAGAACCCAGCGGATTGTGCATCGCGAGGCCTTTCTCCCAGGGAGTTACTAATTCACCCCTTGTGGTGGAAAGGACCTGAGTGGCTAGTACAAGGTTCAGATAATTGGCCCAAGGAAATTGAGCTCGTCAAGCAGCCGTTGGAGGAGGAAAAAATATATAACAGAACCCGTTGTTTCGTTAACAAATCAGGATCGGACGAAAGTACGTCATTTCATGATCAGCTGTTCAGTCGTACAAACAGTTTTACAAAACTAAAGAGGATAGTCGCGTGGATGGGAAGATTTGGGACGCCGAAGAAGAAAAGATGTCGATTTGGTCTTTCCGTGGCGGAGTTACGGAAGGCCATGTTATCGTGCGTAAAGCTGGCGCAGCACTATGATTACGCATCAGATATTCGCGCTCTACGGGACGACAAACCGGACCAAGTGTCTATGAAATTACGGCGTGTGAACGCTTTTATCGATCATGAAGGAATTTTGAGGGTGGGCGGACGAATACAACAATCGGCCCTCCCCTTTGAGAGAAAACACCCCATCCTGTTGTCGAAGATGCATCCGTTAAGCGGCATGATAATAAGGCATTATCATGAACAGTATCTGCATCCTGGCCCGAATACGTTACATTCGATCATCCAACGACAATCGAGGGGGATGAATTATCCAATACGAATTTTTCCCAGCTTTCACGTAAAGATGCATGAACTTTCCTGCTGATTATATAAAGAACTGGTACAGCCCATTCGTCAGTATTGTGGCCCAGTGCTGACAAGGCTCCGATAAATTCAGTAATATTACTAGCCATTTTTCGTATCGAGCAGGCATCATCCGTTGTCCCGGGAATATTAAATAGCGATTCGAGATACGAGTTGGTAAGGAGGTGACTATTATCGAATCTTTTTTGCAAAACATCCCATGCTATTTTGTAATTCTCTCCTGTGAGCGCTAGAGATGAAACAAGAGACTGTGCCTCTCCTGTGAGTGACGATCTTAGATAAAAATGTTTTTGCGTATCACTTAGCTGCTTATTATTATGTATCGTTGCTCTAAATAGATCCGCAAAATTTGTCCATCGTTTGATATCCCCGGAAAATTCCGGTAAATTCATCTTTGGTAGCTGAATAGGAATTTCTGCCGATGTTCCTATTATATTACGACTGTCCGACCCGATCGAGTGATTCACTTGGCTAGGTTCGATGTGAATCTCCATCGCCGTCTTAATGGAATAATAATCATCATCGAATGCTGTTATTAACTCGTCATATGACTCTTCTAATTTGGGACTCTGCTTTGAGTTATAGGCGACAATTTTCAAAATATTATCATGAAATAACTGATAGTCCTCATCTATTGATTGCGTCATAACACGGAAACGCGTCTTCGAATACGACGTCTCTTTAGCCGTTCCCAGAATCGTGGCATGTTCCTTGATGGTTTTAACTTTCGCTACTAACTTGTTAATAATGAATTTATATTCGTCAATGACCGGCATTTTAAATTTTAGTTGATGTGCACAACTATTATTATATCTAAATACACGAAAGAAATATTTCAGCAGTATTAATACTTCCGAACGAACGACAACTGAAATTGAGAATTTATTCCCACAATGCAATATTTCTCCGAACAATATATTTCAACAACAACGAACGCAAGTAGCAACGACGAATTACTCACTACTAGAGAGAGTTGCACCTAATTTAGGAATGTACAGTTATTTCCCTTAATACCACGCCGATTGCGAGGTTTCAAATGAACGATAGCTATTTTCCGCGTATTTCCACGTCGTGGATCAGCATGCGACCACGGAGGACCATATCATGTTGGCGAAACTTGGCGAAATGAATTTTGTGCAACTCACCTAGGGTTGTCGAATCATGTACCGAAACGCGGCGTCCAACCCAGCCGCTCTTCCGATGTTTCTTCCAGCAAAACCGGCGAGCGAATGCCGGACTTGGGACTTGCAAGCCATGCAGAAAAAGGCAGCTACGCCATTTGCAAGACCCAAACGCGAGAATACACAAAACTTCTCGCAAGCGATCACCAACTAATTTGGCCTCCAATCCACGATAAAATCCATTCACTGTACATTCCTTAACACTATGCCAAAATGAAAGCCAAAATGTTTGTCAAATATTTTGTCCCACTATTAAAAGTAAATTTGTTTCAGAAATAAAACAAACAAGAAACGTGTAAGAGAAATGGAACCCTATAAATCGGTTGGGTGAGATGGAAATTCGGGAAAAACTCTGAGGGGAAGCCGTAATTACGTACCTAAAGTGTGTTTTGAAGATTTCACTTCCTAAATCTGACGACACTAAAAATGGAAGGAAAAATAAATTGGACCTTTTATTATTTCCGTGGTCCCGTTGGAAAAAGCTTGATTACAGTCTCATCAAACGTAGCGTGCAAACACCTGGAAAATAGGAGGTGGGGTGGATTCAACAGGCTTTCAAGGCCAGTAAAACAGGCGCTACTTGAGCATCTCGGTTAATGAAGTCAGGGGGATGAAACAAGTGAGCGTCAACAGCTCTCTTATGTAAACCATGTCAACGCTGTGCAGCTCACTCTTCACAGAGTCTTTAATAAAATAAACGGATGGTCGCTGAAGAATAAACGACACAAAAAGTAAAGCGGTTTTATTTTTTGGAAATAAGAATGGAAATTAATGTCGTACGAAAAATCGTACGTAAGGGAAAATGACAAATCAACAATTGTTAAAACATGTTGAGCAAGGATTGAAAGTGGGGTGAGCTTAGAAAAAAACGGAGGACGCTTGCTTCACCCTTTATGGGTCTAAAAACAGTCAAAAATATGTCCTGCAACTTTGGCAAAGAGGGAGAAGAAGGCAAGAATTTGTCAATCAAATTTTGTCGGTGAAAGAGCAACGCACGGTTTCTCGACACAACGATTTGCCTGGAAATTAATAAGAGTAAATAGAAGTTACAAACATATAACTATTTAAATTAATTTAATTTTAAAAACAATTACCTGTAATAGTATACTTGGGTATAGTCACCGCCTAATATAAAATTTATTGCAGTAAACCAATTCAAACATGCTTTCAGACCAATAGTGCAAGGTAAAATCCCATATTAAGAAATTAAACAAATAACACTCGATAATTTATTTGTAATTTATTAGTAGTCAATGTCCGGTTAAATCAATAAACCTCACACTTTAATGGGGTAATTAATACCTCGCGAAGTTGAATAATTGATTGTTTTTCTTTTAAACCAAACTCATATAATTCAATGGTTATTTTATTATTGGAATGGATTAATTTACAATGTTTATAATTAAACATCTCAATAAGCCCACAGTAGTCTGACATTTAAATTTAATGATATATACGTCCATCTCATTAATCAAAAATGAAATAATTATAGGGCTAAAATAAAATAAGATTTAATTAACTACTGAAAATCTTAAACACGTAATAAGAGTTAACGGGATATAGTATAATGAAATAACTAAAAAAACAATGTAAATGTCAGTTGTAAAGCTGCACGACGAGGAATCTGACCTTTCGTTAGGCGATACACGAAGCAAACAAACATAAGCTAAGAAAAATCTATTCGCTGTGGTCGCATCGTCTCCGCTACCTCGTTGTCAGTATTGTGTATGGTGCCGCGCCATTTTGGATGCCACGCAGAGATGGTTTATCGCTCTTGCTATTTCTTGGAGCGGAGGTTAAATTAATTAACGTGGTCCTCCGTACAATCATATAGACACTTTATTACAACAGATCTTCACAACATGCGTTTCGGGACAGCTTCCCCTCACCGTCAACTGCGCTCGACAGTCGAGCAAAGCTGCAGCCTGCGAAACAAACAAACAACTTTCTTCCCGTCTGTGTCCCTGATTTTTTCTTCTCCCCCTCTCTCGCAGCAGCGGTGACGTCGAACCTCCTCTTCTATTGGTCGGAGTTTCTTCCATGTGGAATCTGCTCCGCGATGACAGGCCTATAACATACTAAAAATCTGTCATTACTAAATGTCACTTTTTGTATTCATTCATTCCTAACATAAATAATTATTATTGCCATGAAGGCTACCTAACCATAGGATGAGATTAACACACACACACACACACACACAAGCATTCATTCAATGTACCGCTGCTGTTTCTTTCCTACTTATTTCGGATTCGCCGACTCCGTGCTAAGATCTGGAATACACGGGTTAGGGGAAATTATATTTGTGTAATAATATGGATAATTTAATAAATAATTGTATAAATAAAAATCTGTATAAATATAAATAAATAGTTTTTGATAGGTATTTCTTACAAGCTGTATAGAGGCTTGTAAACCTAATAAAGAATATAACTTAGGTTAACAATGGCTAGGATTGTGATACTTTACAGGGAGATCGACAAAGGTCGGTTCCTGTTTACCTTCTTAGCAGGGTCGTATCGGCCCTGCGATGAGACCAGCTCATTGCTAGATGCGTGCGCCCTGTGGTAAAACCTCTCAAAGGTTGTCCACTCCTGACAGCTGCATTACCACGTTGCTAGACGTTTGCGGCGACAGGTGGAGTGCTCTGTGAAGACACCGTCTTTCCAGAGCGAATATCTTCTCCAGTTGGACCAGACTGGGGCTGCGTACTCGAGGATTGGGCGGATGAGGGAGAGGTAAATCGAGATTCCCACCCTCGGAGACAGCTTCGAGCTGGAACTAAGAATAGGATGGAGAGTATTTAACCTAGCGTATACTTTCCTGCTTGTATCCGTAATGTGGTGCCTCTACGTTAGCCTCGAATCCAGGGTTACCCCTAGTACTTGGCCTTCGTGGACCACGGAATAGCCTCCCCAAAGAAGCGGATGGCGGGTTTCTCTCGAGCACGTCTCTAGTATATGTAGAAAGAGGGGGGAGGGAGAGGGATAGAGAGAGGGGGGCACTGCCTTAAGGGAGGTGGTCGTACTAACCAACCGGAACAATTTTAAAGTAAGGTAATGAGACATTTTAAAAAGCACTTTTGCATGAACAATAATTTCAGCTACGGTCAAGAAACTACTGTACAGTGTAAAACAGCAGCGCCATTTAACAGAATATTGTTACACTAATTCATGAAACATGGAGTACTTCTCAAAATCCCTCGTTATTTCTTAGCTCAAAACTGATTTTTTGTAATGTCCAACTTTTATCTTAATTTCGGTCGCGGTCCTTCCGCTTTCTACACTAAACTTCAAACACATGAAACTGAGCGCACAAAACATCACGGAGTCACCTTTCTCCATGTTTAATCCCTGTACCTACTACGAATTTCAAAGACCGATTCGAAGAGAATGAATTTTCTTCATATGTGGCGTGACGTCACATTTTCCCCCTCTTCCCTATTGCTTGTATTACTGCAGAAGTGAGAAGCTGCGACCTTGACTGCCTTCCAATATTTGTGACTAGATTTCTTCGGGTTTCCTTACGATGCCGTGGTATAAATGCTTTCTATTTTAATTTTTATTCTAAGTGAAACAAGTTAATCTGAATGTAGAGAGAGTCGTGAAGGCTTCCCTCTTCTCACAATTCAACCAATCATTTAATTCGTTTCTACGTTCATATAAAACTTTACGCCGCTGTAATCCTCAAGAAGACGGAGAGCGTCTCACCATCAATACTAAAGTTTTTAACATACACCAAACCATCTTTAATTTTTCATTATTCTATGCTGACGAAATAAACAAACCACTCGGTGGAATGTGTCTGTCACAATCATGCATCCCGTATTCTGCTCTTGTTTCAGCCTCGTGTACTGATCATCAGCCTCGTAGCAATAGCTGCAGTTGAAGCATCCTTGATCATCATGATCGCCAACGAACGGGGTGACACTTTTCGTCAACTTTTGGTTTCCCTCACGTGGGTCCTTGCCATGACGACAAGTTGCTACGAATTCCTCGTTTCGGCCATGGAGCAGGGTCCTACCGCCAGAGTAATCGGTCTATTTGGCGTGGCCCAGTACCTCAACCTGCATCTTATCAACACGTTAGTCACCGACGAATTTCTGACTTGGTGGTGAGCAGCTTCACTGGTTTCATCTCTTTCAGGTGTCTCATTTAGAAATATAAAATTAGTTTCATCAATATTACATTCATTAGGTTTATATAAAGAAACTAGAACCTTTTCTTCATTATTCCTCGAAACAGGATATGCGATAAGTCACTAAATATATACTCTATACCCTAATTCAGTGTTTCCAAACTTATTCTGCAAAGGAACACTTTGCAAAATCAGACATTTTAACATCGTCATGGAAGGCATGAGAGCTGCTACCTTATGCAGGTTTTCTATACTTTGCTCTGCAAACGCGAGGGTAGGTTCCTTAAATTATAGCTAGGGGCTTCCTTCCTCTCACTTTAAATTACCTTCGTTTCAATAACAACATCGATTTTTCATGCGTAATTCATATCTTCCTTTCTCGGTTTTAGTAATATGTCGGAATATATTAAGGAATTTAGCAGATTTCTTGTGAAAAAGTATTTATTATAAAAATGTTCTTTAATTTAAATCATTTTCCTTTGGTAACGTAGTAATAGCTTCATATTTTATAAGCTATGAATTATAGAGAAACTCTGAAAAAATGAGTTTAAATTAATAAGGTTAATATTAGTATGGAACGTCTGGTGAGATAAATGCAGTAATAAAAATGGGATTAACTTAAGGGATGATATAGGTATTACAATAAAATTACCCATGAAGATGAAATCAAAGTTCATGAATATGGGAAGTTAGTAAATGGAGCCTACGTATATCAAATGATGTGAGCAAATGAGTTTGTTAGAAAGTAGACGTTTCTATCAAGTTAACGACCTGATAGTCACACACTATAGAAGTGAGCAGGGGAGAAGAGCTGCTAAGTGACCATAGAGACTCACAAAGTCACTCCACTCACTCTCGACGCCATATCGTACCGCGAATCCATAATATCATGCTATTCAGTCCTAAGACTGGTCTGATGCAACCCAACCTTCTCATTTCCTCATAAGTGGCCTCCCTCTTCTGTTCTTACTCCACACACTTCCCTCTAATGCTAATTTTACAAGATCGTCAGGTCTTAAATCTATTCCTTCTCTTGGTCAACGTCCTCCATATTGTTCGCTTTTACACTATTCTGTTTAGAACTTCCTCATTACTTACTCTATCCACCCCTCTGATTTTCAGCATTCGCCTGCATTTCAAAGGCTTCTACTCTTTTCCTTTCTCCAACTTCTATCGTCCACGTTTCACACACATATAACGCCACAGCTCCATACGATTATTTTTAGCAACGATTTCCTAATATTCACACTTATATTACCCTTAGTAAATTCCTGTTTCTTGCCTGTGCTATCCTACTCTAGTTATTACGCGTCCCAAGCAGGAGAATTTCTTAACTTCCCTTCCACAAATCTAACAGCCTTTGTTAATCTACTCTTTTTCAAACTACACTCCATTACCTTGGTTTTACCTCTATTAATCCTCGTATTGTACTCTTTCTCCAGGACTCCGTTCATGCCATTTATTATGGTTTCCAAGCCATCTTTTGATTCCCCTAATATTACAGCATTGTTGGCAAAGCGTAAGGATTTTATTTCACGTTTATCATAAAGTAAATAATTATTATTTCAATTAATACATACATTATTCTTTGTCTTTATCAACTTTTATAAGACTTAGTGAAAGCATTCTTGACTAAATTATCGAGACTGTAATTTAACGAATATTTTCTCTATTTTCAGGAAGCAGTGAACCTGCTGTGGTAAATCATCTCTCCAGGTGTTAGTACTCTCAGAGTTTTAATTCAACGCTGACAAAAATACGTGTAGTAATTGTTATTTCTTCTCCTATTCTGCTTAGAGTTTGTAAAATATTATAACTTCATTCATATTAAAGTAGTATTATGTTATAAAAAGTTGTTGATTATTTCTTGGCTACACGCCAAGTTTCTCTACCTTTCCCACACACTGTTCTTTCACGTTTTCCTTTTAACAAACTTGGATGTGTTCTAAATGTATCCGCCTCTTCTAGTATCACGTGATACTAAGTATCATGTTGCGTCAGGTTGCGCGCGTGACGTCATCGAATGTGGAGTAGCTGCAATCTAAACATGGGGAAAATACATTGTAACAGTATTTTGGTTTAATATATTTCACGGCAGAAACGCAGATTTGGGCGGATAAGTTGGAAAAAACAGCCTTGCAAGTGCAAACGGAATTTGTTTGCAACGTGTATATTTGTCTTCATATATAAAAGACGAAATTATGCATCAATCTCATTTCTGATAACATATGTATCTCGGTTGACATTTCAGCAGCGATTTTTTATTTTATTTTTATAATAATGACGTAGAATGAACGTGAGTCGATATTAAATAAAATCATATGACCATATTCACTTATAATACAGTGCACAGAATATTGAATTTCTCTTTTTTAAACTCTACTATTTCTCTAAGCGTACTTTATGTATAACTATATTTCATGCAAACTAAAAAAATATATACTACATCACATGTGCACTTACATAGGACAAATTGCCTTGCAACCAGATATACAAAAATTCAAATTCCAGTTTCAGAAATCAAATGCACATAAAACCAACTGCTCGATTTATTCAAAATGAAACTCGGAAATAATTAAATTCAAAACGAAACGAATTGTATTTTAAAACGTGGCTCATTAATCTAAAACTTGTCTAGGTCAAAGTCTTCCAAATTGTTCTTTCTTCCCCTATTATCCTTAGAACTTCCTGCTTATCCACCAGATTTTCAGCATTCTTTTATGAATTATGAATTTAAATTTATAGGTTGTTGGCAATAGTTTTTTCTCTGTACATAACTTTAGAAGAAATTTTATTACGTACGTTTTAAACTGGTGGATGAAACGTTCTATAAAATTAAGAACGAATGATATATAACGTTCTCAATTATATAGGCAAAAAAGTACGGCCCAAAATTGGTCAGAATTTAACATTATATACTAATTAAATTGTCTCGACGTTTCACTTCTTTGTTTGGAATATCCTCAGGTTTGAAACAGTCTTTAAACTAAGTATAATTGAAGCAGTTGAAGTAAATATGCCCATATGTAAAAATACATAAGATGCGTTCGGTTTACACACAAGCCAAAATAATCCATAAAGTTGTTATAATGACAAATAGCAACATTGTTCAAAATATCCTACAAAATCATCCTTATTCCACTCAGTTTATAAATAAATACACCAAAATTAGGCTCCAAAAATGAAACAAATCACCATGTGACCCCAAAGACGAATTGATCCCCGGAATAAAACATTCATAATATTCCTTTTTTTGAACAGAACCAACATAAACTTAAATTTTTATTAATAAATTATGGTATCAGAATTATATTTTGGACTACAAATCAATGATACTTTATCTTCAATATCAAAGACAGCATTAACAATTACGAAAAACATAACATCGTATACAAGATAAATTGCAGAGACTGTAACTCTTGTTACATTTGTCAAACCAAAAGGTCGTTAAACACAAGAATTAGTGAGCATAAAAACAATATAAAATACAGCAAAGACACTGTGGTGTCACACATAAACAACCACAATTTCAACTGGTCCAACCTTAAAATTTTAGACACAGAAATAAATTATTTTTGTAGACTAATT
Organism: Eucriotettix oculatus; assembly: GCA_034510155.1. Lineage (NCBI taxonomy): Eukaryota > Metazoa > Arthropoda > Insecta > Orthoptera > Tetrigidae > Eucriotettix > Eucriotettix oculatus. Next base: position 214,352,748 of record CM067377.1, on the reverse strand, counting down.
AGTGAAATGCTATATATCAGACCCCATTGTGTTTCCTTAAATTAAAAAAAATAACAAGCTTCGGAGACAGTTCGTGCTTCACGTACAAATTTCTTAAAAACCTTAGTGCTATTTGGCTTTTGACAACTTTCTGGTTTACTTTTGGGTAAGTGTACAAACCTAACGCATCTTATGTATTGGTATATTTTATTTCAATTAAACTATTTTCCAAACAAAGGACCGAAGTGTTGTAACAATTTAATAAATAAATAATGTTCAATCCTGACCAATTTTAGCCGTAATTTTTCACCTACATTATTCGAGGCACAGTCAGAACCATTATAAAAATTGATTTGAATTATATCATCTTCCATGATTATTTCTTCAATTTATAAAAGTTACATTAACTTATATATTTACAATGGTTTACTTTTCTTTTGATTCTCAGAACTGTCACTAAAGAAGTGTCTATTTTTAGTGATATTAAATAAGCTGGCCGCCTTACACACGACGAACTCAAAAACTTTATTCTTTCCTATTCAATTCTTGGGCTCACAACATGATGAAGATATTGTTTTTAAATCACGGCATTTCTAAACTTAAAACGGGGGAACCCTTCGTTTTGCTTCCGTTATTCTGCGTCAGCTCTGCTTTCTCGTAGTGTAGATACGAAAGTTCTCGTAATTTCGAGATTCAATAGTGAGGGCGCCAGCTACTCTTGTCACAAGAAAAGTGATAAGATACAATAACGCACCATTTATTCATGAAAGCCACGAAATAAGGTAATCTAAAACACAATCACACACACTTCGGGCAATTCGCCGGAAACACCATAAATCAATATTCGTCGAGTATATAAAATCAGTTCAATTCACTAAGCATTAGACTTTGCTTTGGCCTAACACCACTTAAATTCCTCGCGTTCCGCTGTCGATTGTCCTTAGGCCATCTCACAAGTAATGGTCACATGACCACTTCCAACCATGTCAGCGCTTAGCTCTCCATTCTACTTCCAACAAAGTATAAGTATAAAATCATATTCCATAGATCCTCCTATAGAGAAGCACAAGCTTGAAGGATGTGGAACCAGTCAGAGATTTTACATAGTTAGGTTGCTTTATTAATATTAAAATATACTGTAACTATTCATTAATTTTTAACTTGTAATAAGATTTTCTTAAGTTCTATACAGAAGACATACAATTTGTACCTTATATATAAAATTGATAAATATTTTTACATTCTATACTACTAATGTTCTTTCATAATTATAAATATCTACCCTATGATACATTCAGCTCCATAAATTCTTCAACAGAGTAGAAGGAGTGGCTTTAGTAAGAAGTTAGTTAGTTAGTTCATATTTGAACTTGTTTGGATTTATTTTTAATTGTTTAATGGAGGTGGGAAGTTTATTAAATATGCTAATAGCATTGTAATGTACACCCTTTTGTATTACGGTTAGAGACTTCCCTTCCTTTACTTCTGGTATCAAAGTCATGCATATCTTAGTTTGGTGTGTAGAGGTTACATGAGTGATTGAATATGAGTGTCAGTATTCCAGTTTTCTTGAAAAGTCCCCTACAAGACCTGACACAATATTCTGACAGCCTTTTTTTGAAGTGTAAATATTTTATCTTTCCCTGATGCATTGCCCCAGAATATTATACCATATGTCATTATAGAGTATCTTGAATAGCGTGACGTCATCCTCACTCTTCCAGCTCCATAGGCCTATTTGAATCCGCTAAAATCCTTCATAAAGCAGCAAAAGACAAATTAAAGTCGATTATTTATTTACACGAAACCTTAGTATTTTCAAATATTTAAGGTACAAATAGTGATTCAAATGGAAATATTAAAAAAGTGATCATGTTTCGAAACCAGTATTGCAAGGACAATGGAACGTAAAATATAATACGAATTAGAAGAAGATCAGTTTGGTTTTAGGAAGAATATACGGACAAGAGAAGCAATATTGACTTTGCGATTAATTTTAGAAGAAAGGATACTGAAAAGCCGGCCTACGTTTATTTAGAAAAAGCGTCCGCTACAGCAGTAATTGCAATAGAAGATACAAAAAAGAAAGCCGTAATCAAAAAAGGAATATAACAAGGAACAGGCGACGAAGAAAGTTAAAAAAGGAATATGGAGACGGAATCATTATGCAAGTGAAAGAAATAAAACCCTTACGCTTTGCCGACGATATTGTAGTATTAGGGGAGTCAGAAGAAGACTTGGAAACCGTAGTAAATGGTATGAAAGGAGTCCTGCAGAAAAGGTTCAATATGAGGATCAACAGAAGCAAAACCAAGGTAATGGAGTGTAATATGGGAAACAATGGAATAACGAAGGCTGTTAGATTGAGAAGGAATATTTACATGAAAGTTAAGGAATTCTACTACTTGGGAAGCTTAATAACTAGAGTAGATAGCACAGGCATGGAAGGCTTTCGTGCAAGAGAGGAATTTACTTACGGGTGAATATTAGGAAATCGTTGCTAAAAATTTTGGTATGAGCGTGGCGCTATATAGGTGTGAAATGTGTACAATAGGAGTTGCAGAAATGAAAATAAGAGAAACCTTTGAAATAGCTCACTTTGCATCTTTTTGAGACGGAGCTGTACCTTGCATGTTACATATATATTACTATAAAGGATCTTTGTTTATATTCCGTAAAATAACATAAAATTAGTCAGTAAATTTTCCATATATGTAAATATGTAATTCTCGTAAATGAATGGCAGCCAAGGACTCCACTAAATCCGCTACCAGCCTGCCTCTGGACAGTCCATTAGGCGGCTAACTCAGTTAGTCTGCGACTCCGACGTGCAGAGGCGCCTCATAAGCCAATTACGACGGTGCGGATGTCCAGCTCCACCTAATAGCTCATTTGTTTCATTTTATGAACAGATTCTCTGCCAATGTCACATTCTATATTTCCCTAGTTTCACGTCTTTCGATGTCATAAAAGGAAATTAAAGTTTGATCTTTTACTAAGTGGTAAAAATAAATGTAATTAAAATGCAGCATAACTAAATAAAACCTATAATTAAGAACCATATTGGGTGGGAATAAGTAAAATAATATTTAAATCGAAAGTTTTAAGTTCCTACTTTTAGAACACCTTTATTCCCACTGTTGGCAAACATTTATCACATATCTTACCGTGATTTCCTCACTGCAACTTATAGATATTCTAGTTGACGACAATCAACTGCTTCTGTCTCCACGAGTGTTGCTGGAAAATATTCCTGAAGCAATTAAATTGCCCACCGCTCGAGCAACAACCTTTTCTTCGTCTGTGAGTCGGAGGATAATTTTAATCGTTAGCCGCCATCTCGTCACTTTTGTAACGATTATCTCGCAAATAATTTCCCACCCAAAAGAAAGTATATTAAATGAAAATTGCTTTCCATTTATGCTTCATCCCATTCTCGGGATTCTTCGTCGTTAGTTTCCAGTATAAGTGAATAATAAAATTAATAATTTGTACTATTAATATTATTATTGATTATCTTTTAAAGTTTTTATCAATGTGTGTAGCTATCTTTTATCTCTCCGATTATGTGTGAATATTAACCCTTTATATATTTGTACGTTTTATAATTATATATATATATATAATATATCTGTTTGATAGGTCTCACTTATATGTATATGATGTGATTCTTTTTCCTTTATTATTCATTGTAAATGTGTTACATTCTGAGGATTACGTATTTTATTATTGTACTTATGAAATCTGTATACCTTTGACATATTTACCTATTCAATCGAGGATTAATGGAACTCATATATAAATCTATATTCCTGCACAAAGAAACGTGGCAATATTATAAAAAATTAATACGATAGAAGTAACAAATCTTTAAACTGTACAATACACTCATTTTTCCTATTATAAAAAATAATTTCAGCTGCAGAAAATAATTCTTCATTAATGTTGTTGTAGGGCTCCGTCTTTAGAGTAGTCATATCCTCCGTAATCTGCTCTGCATATTCAATATTTGGCTTCCCTTCTTCGGTTTACTTCTTTACAGTACTTAAGTTTGTGATACTCGTGTCCAGAAACATGGCGTATCTATTCAAAGTCTTCCTTATTCACTCTTCTCTTATTCTGCTTAGAACTTCCTGGTTAGTTACCCTACCCATCCATTTTATTCTTCTATAGCACCACAATTAAAAAGCTTCTATTCATTTCCTATCTGCAACACCTACCGATCTCGAAAACATAATATTAAAAATTAATACTCACAAAATTTCTCACCTAGAAAACACCGATTAAAATTCTTCTGATTATAATCATTTTAAAGAAAGAAATGTATTTACTTTCGTCGTTTGCAACGCGATTACGGTGTTAACCTGCTGGAGGGTGGGGTTAGTAGCCTGTCTCGCGGCTAACTGAGTTAGTTAGTCTGCGGACTCCGTCGTTCACATGAGCCAATTAAGAGCGAATGCTTTAGCATTATAAATTGAATTAAACTCTTGTCACCGAAACAGTAATTTCTCTAAATAGAACCGAACTAAAACAGATTCTGTGTCAGAGTCGCACTCACAGCCTCCGTAAAAATGAAGTTCAATTAATTTAATTTTCCAAAATTATCAATACCAATAAATCCAATAAAGTAAAAAAGTTACATTAAAATAAAATAAAGAAATTAAACATTTAAATGTATGAAAGTTGAAATATAAAATATTAGTAAATAATTTAAGTAATATTAATGAATCAAAATTATAAATATAAGTCTCTAATTATTTTTGTCATTTTTTCATTGGAAATAATGTTTAAAATTTTAAATTATTTTCCTCTCATTCAAAATCGTCCTTCATGAACGAAATTCTCTCAGTAGTAAGGTTTTCTTTTAGCAACAATGAAATATTATTTTATAGAGTAATTGAAACAGATTTTTAAATAACGTATAGCTTTAGGGACTTGACCTCTTCATCCACGTATGGTTGAATCGGCAGGGAACTTTCCTCAAATGAACACTAATTATTATTATTAATTTATTACTGAATTTACTGAATGCAATCAACTCTAACTTGGTGGCAGATCTAATTAAATATGTATATCAATAATAGATAAAAAATATTAAAGAATTAGCCTTTTTCAATCCCTGTTATCTCCTCAGCCTTCTTAAAAAGAACTTATCGGATCTTTACTATTCTCTGATTTTACATTTCCAGGCGAATAGTTGTGCTCAGAGACGAACATTTTACCATGTTCGTTCGTTGCTCTTTGCAAATATTAATAATAAAACTTGCTGACATAGCAAGAGCCTACCTATCCTATTTTATATTTTAGGGTTATAATAGCTTCAACAAACAGCCCCATCCTCAAAATTTCAACTCTTTTGTTTAACTTGGTAAAAAGGCTTAAATTGTGAAGTTCATTATTGTGTTAAAGACACATTACAATTACTAGAGATCTGAAAAATATTAATGTAATTAAAGGTTATATTTTAGTTTCTTTATATTTTGTTTCCTTATTTAACTCATTACCTTAAGATTTAATTGTTTTATGAAACGATGGGAAAACATTTTTCAAATCTAACCAACATTTCTTTGTCTGAAATGACTGTTTTACGATTAAGTTTTGTAATCAACCTATTTTTCATTTAAAATTCTTATTATCAACAAAAATGTTGTCCTCCGATGGGAAATAATTTATGCCCTTTTTGCAGAGGTTGTATCTCATTATTAGATTTTAAAACATTGGCATACGTCACATATATTAATGATATTTTGGATCATTCTAAAACAAAATTATATAACTTAATTCAAATTTTCAAAAATTATCATCAAAATTTAAATTTTACTTATGAAATACAACAAAGCCACTCTATTATTTTCTTTATGTTATGATAAACATTTAAAATAACAAAGTTATTACCAATTTGTATCTAAAACCATCATATTCTGGAAGAATTACTAATTATATAACCAATCACCCCATTGTCCACAAGAAAGCCATGATTTACAATCTGTCAAGTTGACTCATCACAAATGCTACTGGGAAAATGTAACTAAAGTTAATTATATTACTAAGTTTATTAAATTTTTACCCAATTAATTTAATCAAAAACATGTCAAAGTTAGGTTAAGTAAAATTAGGTATTCCGAAAATAATTTCTGTTAAAAATCAGATAAATGAATTTCATAATTTTACCTTATATAGGTCACATAAAATATAAACTAATTGACTTGTTTCATAATTATGGTGTAGGATGTTGTTTTTAAATCAATAAATAACTTAAATTTCGTTAAAAATATTATAGTCATAATTAGCTTTCTGGCAAGAAATAATGTTATCTACAAACCTATTTCTTCAGACTGTAATGGACTGGATGTCACACAAACTAAAAGAGCTTTAAGAACTCCTATTAAAGAACATAAAAACAACATCAAATTAAATATTCAAAAGTACAGAGACTCCTGTGGCCAACAGGTACGTATCAGTAATCACAATTTCGATTTGAAAAATGTAGCAATTTTAGTTGAAAAAATAATTATTTTCCAGAATGCTGAGTGAAGTGTTGTATATCAGCCTCTGTAACATGCATGCACTCAATGTAAAACATTAATACGAGTAATTTGCCCGAAATATAAGATTCTCTTTTGTTATAATAGTTGATTAATTAAATATTTATTTCTCACGGTTAAAATTTAACGACGTAAATCACTGATTGTCAGCGCATCATTATGGGAGATTGTCGGTGATACTATTTCTTCATCATCCATTTCATAATGTAAATCTGTTACTTATTTTTCCTTACACTGAATATTACAACTTTACACAAAGTTGGATGAAACGTCGTATTTGTATTAACAAAATACTAATAAAATTTCATTGACTTATTGGCCATGTTTTTATTTATTGTAAGTCATGTTAATATACAATAAACTGTATGATTATTTTACATATCAATTGATATATATATATTGTTATTAAAACTATGAAGTTAATTTTTAAAATTTCTTTTAACCGATTAAATATTGCCTTGGAACGTAACTTACTGAAAAATTGTCGAAATGACGTAATCGTTGACGAGTTGTTGGTCTTTCCAAGGGCTCCGAGGATATGAGAGGAGAGAGATTAAGAGAAGCTAATATGCCCCTTTACTTGAAGCGACGGGAAAAAGAAGTGGATGACGTATTTGATCAATAGATTTCCAATTTCCAGGATGTTGGCATGCTTTAGTCACCGTGATTTCCTCGCTGTCTCATTTCACATTTGGTACATTTCATTAATGTTTTCTTTCAAATAAAAAGTTAATACTTGCAACTCACCGTTGAGATTTCTACTTGATGAAAATTACTTTATTTTCTCTGTGCGAGTGTTGCTGTGTTGCCTGCCTGCCCCTAAAGTCTCGACGCAATATAATGTTCACTGCACAAGTAACAGCCATTTGTTAATCAACAAGACACCCAGGATGACTCAAATACCGAGGGTACAGATATTTTTATGCACTCACAAGGACATGTAGCCAGATGATACGACAGAACTTTTTAAACCAACTTTTGAGGTAACGATAATGTAATTGACGATAAATCATGTCATTAAGTGTAAGAAATTAGGAAACGGATTGTCAATGATATGTTGTAATGTTGAAATCTAACTCCAAATATTATTGGTGACAAATTCGTATGTGGGGTCTGATGACGTCACGTCCTGTTTTTCACGTCAGCTGTGACAATGGGGAAGCGTAAGAACCTTACAGACCTTCACACGGTCTTAATCGTTGCAGTGATTAAAAATCAAGAACCAAATTTCTGAACTGAAAATTAATTGATTCTAAGAAACTAAATTAGTAAAAATATTTTGCAATTTAATGTCACTTTGTTTAAATACATTTTCAGTCACGCCAGATAATATGAAAATGAAAAACCTTTGTAAACCGAAATTTCCATACTTGTCGACGGTCTTTACATTGTCTCTCCCATTCAAAGATAATATTTCCGGTGTTGACCGTAGAGAACGTACGAGAAGGCGCAAGAGCCAGAAGGTAAAGTGTGGAAAACTCCAATAAAGCATTTCTATTATAAAAAAATTATACAAGATAATTGTTAATAAATTTCTATGCATGTTCGAAGAAAGAGCTTTAAGAGAAACGGTTCTATTGTTAATATTTAATTACAGTATTCTACGTTTTATTGACTGCTAGTGTTATTATTACTTTTTACAAATTTTTCACCCCGTTTTTGTTCTATCATGCAGTCGTGCGTACTTTAGATATCGTCTCAGTTCTTCCTGCAAAAATTAATACAATTGTTGAATAGAAAATAAGATCTAAAATTCTTACCATGTTGTATTTAATATTAAAATATCCAAAATTTTCATGTTTCTGCTGCAAGGTCCGGGGCCGAAATGAATGAAAGCAATGGCAAGGAAAGAGTCGCAAAGCTCACATTGTTGCAATTGGCCAAAAACAGATACGAAAATTTAAATTTTATAAAAGATTATTTATTACTTTGATTTTATTTTGTATTCCGAAATCTTTGAAACATGAATCTTGTAATTTAAATATACTCGGTCAGAGCAAAGTGAGTTTTGCGATGTTATGTGGAACTGAAGGAATTGGGGTGAATGTCAATACCATGACGACAACAGTTGGGTCAACGTCCTTCCACAGTACTGAATATTCTTGGAAATTACGTTCAAGGTTACGTTTTGGGTCTACTATAACGCGACTTAAGGCAGAGGCCCACTGCAAGGCGTCGAGTCGCCCATTAATCTCCAGCAGGTGACATCAAATGTCTTCCAAGTTACCTGATATTTTATATCGTTTCCAATTTCGTCCCAGACTGTTTTGAAATGATTTAACATCGTATATAAATTAATGCTTTCTGACTTTTCCAATTAATAACTCCTCCATGTGATCAAAAAAATTATTTCAATCCTCGTGTAGTAGAGTTTTCTGTACGCAGAGTAGTTCTAAACCGTACTGCACTAAATATCCAGATAGTACATCTGTGTAGCTATTCATTATCCCTCCTTGTCAGCAAAAGTAAATCTATTGGAATTATGGATATACCAAGTACGGTTTCTGTACGAAGGAGACATAACTAGAGACAATTTAACATAAACTCTCTCTCTCTCTCTCTCTCTCTCTCTCTCTCTATATATATATATATATATATATATATATATATATAAATAAATCCCTATTTCCCTTGGTCAAACCATAACTTGAGAAAAACTTTACCGATTTCATTCATCTTCTTTTTATAAGTTGTCTCATACTTCGTACAAGGTTTTGATGGAAAAAAATTGAGTAAATTCAGCAGAGAAATTGGAAAATTTCAGAAAACTTAACTACGAGAAAGCTGCTTCTTCATCCGCGCGTTTGAATCTCCTATCTCCCCCGCCTGTACTCCCTACTATTATTGCCCGCGCCATATCGATTTTTGGTAAGTTTTGATAGACTAACACGTGGTATACATCATTCGGAGGGGTGAAAATTATAAATAGAATAGAATAGAAGTGTAAGACAGTAATTTTTATATTAATTGATGAACTTGGAACAAGTGTGATGGTACAACTCTTGAGATGAAGATGAGCATGGAAGCAGTTTCTCCAGTCAAGCTGCATGAGACGGAAGATGACAGACTGCTCTACTTGGAACGAGGGGAGAAAGATTGTCCACCAACAATCAGCCTTGATGATGTTCGATTTGTTGCTTTCTAAATGTGTAAAAATAATTACCCTTTCCTCGTTCGGCTGCCCTTGTAGGCTGTCATGTTTGGCATGTTGTTCATCAAAATTTATGATTTTAAGAAATTGCCCGAGAGAGACCCAAATGTTGGTTCGAAACATCGGGGCAATTAAAGAGAAACTTCGTTTTTATGTATGTTTGAAGAAATAGCTTTAAGGGAAACATTTCTATTGTTAATATTGAATTACAGTATTCTACGTTTTATTGATTGCTAGTGTTACAAATTTTTCACCCCGTTTTTGTTCTATCATGCAGTCATGCGTACTTTACGGATCTTCTCAGTTCTTCCGGCATACATTTGTTGAATAGAAAATAAGATCTAAAATTCTTATTATGTTGTATTTAATATTAAAATATACAACATTTTCGTGTATTTATTTGATTGAAAAGAAATATTGTTCCACAGACTAATAAAAATGAAATAATTTCATTCCCTTTTTACAAAGAACCAAATGTTCTTCAAGTTTTGATTCCAGTCGTGAATCAGTGATCAAAGGTGCTTTTGAGATTCTTTTTCATTCTATTTATAGCCACAGCACGATCGAGGTCACTAGCTACATTCAAATTAGGGAACAAATGTTTTGTCGGGGTTGATCAGAAAGTGAAGACTTTATGGTGAAAGGGAAAATGGATGCAGCTTATAGGAAAATCAAAGAAACATTCGAAGAGATGAAAAATATTAGCACGGAAATCAGGAAAGCGGATGGGAAGATTACAATAGTTTCAAATCTGTTGAAGTTATCAAACGAGATTAAAGTTTCCTCCTTTATTAATTGCATTTTTAAGATTAAGGTATGCTAAGTGAAGCAAGCATCCACCATTCTTAACGCTCACCCCACTTTAAATTCTTGATAAACTTCAAACCCAACTCAGTTTATTCGTATTTGAGAAAAATGGTTATTAGATAGCATCGCCAAAAGAAAACGACACATTGAGGAACATCGTGGAAGATGTTGCTCTTTCTAAGCCTCCAAGGAAGGGAGTCTCCTAGCCTAATATCAGGATAGGGAAGCTATGGCGGATGGAGTGGAAGAACATCGTCTGCAAGGAGTTCATGAGGTCACCTCATCTTCAACACTCGTTTACTAATTGATAATTTGATTATTTATTTAGTATTTATATTAATTATTAGTCAGTATAAATATGAGTATAAATGCTATTTAACTTATATATAGAACAAGCGATGAAAAAAATTAAAACGTAATATGGAAAAGGAATCATACTGCAAGGAGACGAAATAAAAACCTTACGCTTTGCCGACGGTATTGTAGTATAAGGGGAATCGGAAGAAGACTTGGAAACCATAATAAATGACACGAATGGAGTCCTGGAGAAAGAGTTCAGTATGAGGATTAATCGAGGTAAAACCAAAGTAATGAAATTTAGTACAGGAAACAGTGAAATAACAAAAGGAGTTCAGTATGAGGATTAATCGAGGTAAAACCAAAGTAATGAAATTTAGTACAGGAAACAGTGAAATAACAAAAGGATGTTAGATTCGGAACTTAAGGAATTCTGATACGCGGGAAGCGTAATAACTAGAGTAGGATAGCACAGGCAAGGGAGGCTTTCGCGAAAAAGTGAATCTTACTTACGGGTAATGTAAGTGTAAATATTGGGACATCGTTATTAAAAATGTTCGTATGGAGTGTGGCGTTATATGGGTGCGAAACTTGGACGACAGGAGTTGGAGAAAGGAAAACAATAGAAGCCTTTGAAATGTGGTGCTATAGGAGAATGAGATGGGTGGATAGAATAACGTTTCTAAACAGAATAGGGGAAAAGCGATCAGTTTGGAGGACGTTGACTAAGAGTAGGTATATATTAATGGGCCACGTTTTAAAACACGAGGATCTTGTAAATGAACATTAGAGTGAAGTGTGTGGGGAACGAACAGAAGAGGGAGGCATAAGATAGAGTACGCTAAGCAGATTAGGGAGGATGTTGGTTGTGCTAGTTCTAAGGAAATGAAAAGCTTCCGCAAAATTGGTTAGTATGGACGGTTATATCAGAGTCTTAGGACTGAATACCACAACAACAACAACAACAACAATATATTGGTATTTACTACGCCATATTTGTCGTGCCAGACGTATCCCTGTGTCTCTTTCACATGGATAGACCCAACCTGTTTGTTCGGAATTCGATAATGATATATATTGTAACATGTAAAGTTACAGCCACAGTTAAAATCAATGCATGCAGGTACGACTTGTTTCGCGAGTTGCACGCCAACATACACACAGATTGATCGTTGTCTGAGTGACGTCGACACTGGCGCAAGCTTACGCGGGTGATATAGGCTGAGGATTCGGGTTTCACATGTTCAGGAAGATTTACAGACCTGTGATTGGTAGATTAGGTTAGGTGACCATACTTGAGCGATGTGGGGTGAGCAAGGAAAGAACTTACTAAGTCAGTCGACGCCAGAATGTGCTCTTAGACGCGTGTGTGGTGACCCGCGAATCCACAAGACCACGGCTATCAAATCACCTATAGATTGAGAGATGATAAGTGTGTTGATTAGTTTATGTCGTTGGTGGGTTAGTGGAGAAGGAAGACGTGCTTCGTGGACTGCGAATTTAGCAGCCACGAGGCGTATAAAGGCTAGCAAGTGAGCCTCGAATGTTTGGTGCTAGGCCTGGAGTCGAATCCCGTTTAATACCCTGTAGAGTTAATGACGAGTGATTGAAAGGATTGAGTGAATGACCACGCCCTGCTTTAGTTTATCCATTATAATGCCCTGAATTGAATTAAACTTTTGTATTAATCTTTTGGTCTTTTTCTGAGGAAATAATACCTGGTGCCTTAAAAATTCCATATGCGAGGGCAAAATCTAATATCGACGCAGTGCTGAGCTGACCTGAAACGAGCTATCGCTACAATATATAAGCTTATATGAGAGGTGAGACGCCAGTTTTCATCCCATGCGGACGGAAGCTGAGCTAATTAACGCGCTCGTGGCGCCGTTTCTAACTAAGCGAAAAATTGCATTCGTTAAATTCCATCCCGTTGTCAAATTTTTGCTTCGATATGGACGCAGCTCATAGCTGCCAATATAAACACGCACATGACTCTGGCATTCAATCAATATATCAAATATTTAATTTATAATAAAGAGAAATTAATCTGTGAAATATTTAAAATATTGACTCCGTTTTCTAAGGAAAAGTGTACTGCTGCCTTTTCAAGGAAACTTACGTATTAATATCGAAGTAAATGTCTGTTTCTGCTCAACAGACATCACACTTTGAGCACTTCAATATTAATAGTGACATTTCCATTTAACAGGCGGCAGGAAACTTTACCATGAGGAAAGGTAGTCAATAGTATAAAAAATACATCACATAGACATATAATTGACCACAAATTGATGACCATGGTCAGACTTTATTATATAAATTTACACGCAACAATGTTTCGGTCTGTTTTTATGCCTTCTTCAAGTTTTTTCCTCCCTGTAGAGGGAAATGTACAGGAAATTAACCCTAGGGAGGTGAAATTGAGACAGAATTTTTTAAAACAAAAACTTACCCCAACTATTTCAAAACATAACAAAAATTTTATCAGAAGTCCATCAACATGGTAGAGATCCGAGGAAACAAGTATAACACTTCATCCCCTTTCCCGCAAATGGTTATTGCCAGACTGAATGTTGGCCAGTGCCATTGGAGTGACAAGTGTAACCGGAAGCGTCCGTTGTATCTCAAATATTTGATTAACAAGAGGGAGAGGAATTATAGATAACACTAGTAGTAAATAAACCCAGTTAAACTAAAACATTAAAATAAAAATTATATATAAAATAAAAAATTAAACAAATTACGCGTTATAAGTATAACTTAAATTACACTTGTCAATTTGTGAATTAAGCGTGTTCTAATGTGTATCATTTCAGATATGTTCTTTTGTATAATTTTTTTTCTAAATCAAGAATTTCAATCTTTTTCCAGTCAAAATTGTGTTTCTCCTTGAGCCTGCCTACGTGTGTGTATGTGGTGAGTATTACATGTATCGTCGTTTTGTAGTTGTTCCTTTGTTCCTTAAGTCCGATTCGCATCGGACACACGTTTCGTTTGACCTACATAACATTTTTGGGAGTTTGGCGCACTGCACTTAATTTTGTAAATCATGTTATGTTGAGAATAATTTTCGTCTTTGCCCATTTTTTCATAAACTTATTCTATTTATTAGTCATAGTAAAAGTAACCGAAAAGCCAAATTAATATATTTTTTTAATTTATCGCTAACATTTCCATAATAAGGTAGGTAGCACCCCACACACATAGTTTCTCCTTATTTATATTCCTATCATTATCAAGTGTAGGTGACTTAGAATACTGGTGTTTGTGAATTCTTTTTTAAAAATGTTTATTAATAAAGTTCAAAGGGTACGAATTACTAATTACAATATCTTTAACCGAATTAAATTTATGTAGTGGAATATTTAATTAGCTAAAAGTAAGGCTTTATCTATAAGATTGTAAACCATAGCTTTTTCATAAAAGTAGGGTGATTTTAGAGGAAGTTTAAGTTTCGTCCCGAATAATTTGGTTTTTGGATCATCTCAGTTTCAATGGTGTTATTGTTATTGATGACAAACATCCACATATATATTGTAGCGGATTCTACGTTCCTCCGTATTCGAGGCTTTCTAATTATTTTTAGGGCGCCAGGTATTTTTCACAAAAAACACCAAAAATGGATTTTAGTAGTTTTAATTCCTATCAGAGCATAAGAAATAATTATATCTGCAGGGAGTGAGTGGTCATTCTCTCTCTCGTCGTCCCGCCGACACAACCTGCTCCTTCCACTACCTCATGACGACTCCCAAAGTCTCGCCAGACTACATTGTTGGCCCGGTCAACCCCAGATTTATGTGGTGATACGCCGGGAAGTAGATAAAGACATCTTTAACTGCTTAATTCATTTACATTAACGAATTTTGAGAGTTGTTAGCGGAGAATGAATGAGTGACCACGCCTTGTTGATTACCGACGCCATGCTCTGAATAAAATTAAACTTGAAATCATCTTTTAATATTTTTATGGAAAAATACCGGGTGCCCTAAAATTTTATAACTTCCAATATCGACGAAACGACGGATATATCTTATAATGATAAATTTTGAGGGATACTCTTCTTATTCTACCAATCACAAAAGAGAAAGTCTGTAAATGGATGGCGTGTAGAGCAGCAGATGCGAGGTTTGTTAATTCACAAGTGGCTTCCACATTCCTGTTGCGATGCCGTTACTGCACGAGGGATCAATAATCAAGTGGCTGTAAATTCCACCCAGTCCTCTGAACAATTTCAGTACGCATTTGATTAGCAATAAAATAGTGAAATATGAAACACAATTCAAAAACGTAAAATTAAAAAACAATGACGAATAATCTTCGCCACGGGAACATTTGCATTTTTATTTCGGCGGTTCACCACGACAGTGACATCTTCATGCTATTATATGATAAGTTATATTACGCGACTGCTTTTAAATAATAAATGGTACAAAGGTGTATAATTCGTAAGAATCATTAAATTTATTGACGTATGTTCATTACACGACGTTTCGTCATTTAGTTTGGGACCTCATCATGTGATTTAGCGAATAATCTCCCAATATTATATCTACATTACAAATACTCATAACCGTAAACTAGTTACAGAAAGTAGAAGTTTAAACGTGAGGCGTGAATGTCCTCATTGTCAGGATTCAGATAACAGTCGGTTTGTTTAACGACGAAATACAAAACTGTACAGCTGTGTCATGTGGACTTTTAATTTATAATATCTATATTCCTCTGGCTTAAATTATAATATAATATTTTCAATTAATATTCATATTATTCTGAAATAATAATTAAATAAATAAGTATATTACATAAGTTTATTTACATTTTTTTAGGATGTTGACGACAAAATTCAATATCTGTAAATCAATTCATCTGATTAATAAATGTTGTAACATGTGAACTCCACTAGGAGGGAATCCTGACAGCAGCTCTACAGTCAATACTTGTTTCCGCTGTATACTTAACGGGGACGAACAATATTTTGTAAAAAATGAACCTTTTGACAATCACAATTCCTTCTAAACTTTGAAAATAGTAAATACTAATCGAATCTCTGGATTGTAATCTATTCATAGTCATACGTCATATGACTCTTTCACATTATGAATGTACCTTTATACAGTTACATTGAAAGCTCCTGTATGTTCCAAGCTCTTAAATAAGTAATTTTGACCCTACAATCATTAAACAGTTTTTTAAAAGACGTATCACATTCAGCAAGACATGCCATTATTGGATTGCGTCTTTCAGTGGTACACATTGATATCGATGTCTTAATCGACAAAATAAAAAAACGTCCAGCCATATGCAACATGCAAAAATTAAATTTTATATTATATTTTTTTAAATTGTGAGATAAACAATTTGGTTTTTTACAATGATATATTGTTTAAAATATATTCGAAATCAAAATTAAAATTCATTTTTGGTTTATTTAAGTGAATGTAAAAAATAAGGAAAGTTATCATCATAATAAAATTAAAAATCAGACTTAACAACAATTTAAAATAAATATACTTCAGAAATTAACAGTCGTATATTTACCAAATATGAATTCACCAAAGTCTCCAACAAGAAGCAGAACTATCTTCCATTACGGAAACTCTGCGACGAATGAGCTCTGAACAAATAAGATGGAGGGTTGATTGAAGAGCGCGTCAATCCATTGGCTCAAATTGTCTTTCGACCAAAGTCTTACATGACACCTTACTGTCCCTTACTGAGCTCCAAAAATAATCCTACCAAGGCGAATATTTAATGTCTCCTATCATAATACCTTTGAGGAAGGAAATATTATTTTTCCTTTTATTATGATATGAAAAAAGACTTCGTTAAACATAAAAATACAATATTTCTGAACTCAAATAAAACTTTTTAACTGCTGACGTTCTAAAATGATAAGTATCGCCGTGGGGAAGGGACGAGAGAGAATAATACCGTATATCATAAGAATGTTTAATATTGGCCTATCAAATAATAATAGTAAATAAAAACATCATTATACCCATACCGAAGACGTCTGGGGCTGATACAAACAAACAGCACAGGACAATTACTTTAGTATCTTACGCGTGTAAAATATTACCAAAAATATTAAAAAGGAGGATGGAACGTCAAATAGAATGAGAGTTAGGAGAAGATCAGTTTGGTTTCAGGAAGAACATAGGGACACGAGAACCAATATTGACTTTGCGTCCAATTTTAGAAGACACAATAAGAAAAAACTGTCCTACGTTTATGGTATTTGTAGATTTAGAAAAAGCGTTTGATAAAAAGAACTGGAACACACTAATAAGGATTTTAAAAATCACTGGAATGCAATATAGAGGAAAGAGACTTATACATTGTAGCGCGTTATTAAGTATAGGTGCAATTAATTAAAACAGAGTTTCTTACAGTGAATCGCATGAGTTGTTGAGTACTGCCATATGGAATGTAAGGAACTTCCAGACCCCGGGGTTGAATATCTGGAGGAAGTGAATGACAGGCAAGGGTAAAGGAGCGGACCCCCCCTATGGCCTCTGCAGAATCTTCACACACACACCCCTGATGGAGAACAGAACAGATGCTCTGGCGATGGAAAGTTGTGCCTTTAAGAAGCGCGACTTCCCAAAATTATTTAAAAGGGCATGAAAGCGGAGAAGAGAGGCAGGCGCTGACAAAACTTGGAAGACGACAGTGGATGACTACAGAACCACAGAAGCCTCCAGGGTCCATGACAAGCTAACTACGCGGGGAAACAACAGATAAGTTCCACTCATGGCAGTGCTTAACATTCTCATAATTGCGCAAACATCGTAAATCCGTCATTTTTCAGGACCAAAATTTATCACACGGTCAACCCGAGATTTTAAGATTTCATAGCTGAGTAGCCAGAGGGAGAACAGAATGTATTGACTAGGATCGGTCCACCAAAATTTGGTTTTAAAATAATTTTATATATTCTTTACGCCCCAATAATAATTATTTAACTCCCCTTTCTTATTATATACGTACAAAGTAACAAAAGGACGTCCACTCTGGCGCCCAACAAAATAAGAGAGTACAATACAACAACCTCTAGAGAAGGTAGTCAGCTGTAATTAGAAGAATATAAAGAAAAGAAAGCAGAAAACAAGAAAGGAGTAAAACAGGAATGCATTCTGTCGCCCATGATGTTTAACTTACATATATATATATATCGGGTGACGAAGAAAGTTAAAACGGAATATGCAAAAAAACCATTTTAGCAGGAGAAGAAATAAAAACCTTACGGTTTGCCAATGATATTGTACTACTAAGGGAATCAAAAGAAGACTTGGAAACCATAATAAATGACATAAACGTGATCCTGGAGAAAGAGTTCAATATGATGATTAATAGAGAGAAAACCAATACAATGGGACGTAGTTTAGGAAACAATGGAATAACAAAGGATGTTAGATTGAGAAGGAATATTTAGATGAAAGTGAAGGAATTATGCTACTTGGCAAGCTTAATAACTAGAGTAGGATAGCACAGGCAAGGAAGGCTTTCGTGCTAGAGATCAATTAACTTGCGGGTAATAAAAGGGTGAATATTAGGAAATCGTTGCTAAAAATTTTGGTATGGAGTGTGGCGCTATATGTGTGAAACGTGTACGATAAGAGTTGCAGAAATGAAAAGAACAGAAACCTTTGAAATGTGGGGCTATAGGAGAATAATATGGGTGGATAGAATCAGTAACGAGGAAATACTTAACAGAATAGGGGAAAAGCGAACAATATGAAGGACGTTGACGAAGAGAAGGAATAGATTAATAGGTCAAGTTTGAAGACATGAGGGTCTTGTAAAATTAGTATTAAAGGGAGGCCAAGGATGGAATATGCTAAGTGGAATAGGGAGGATTTAGGGTGTTGTATTTATGTGGAAATGAAAAGGCTTGCACAATATAGTTACATTGGTGGACGAGTGTAAAGACACAGTTTTCTCTACAATTGCATGTTGTAGATATTCAAGTTGTGTTGCTGGGTTGCCTGCCTGTCTGTCAGAATCTTCCGTCAGGTTTGTTCCTCGTTAGCTTCTGATAGTTTCAGCTTCTCTAAATTGCAAACTAAATAATTAAATCTCTTTTTCTCCTTCGTTTGAAAACCCCATAGTCAATGGGAACTGGGGAGGAATATAAGTAAAACATTCGGATGAATGAAATCTGTAACCTCACCGACCAGTGACAGACGCACCACACAGGAGATATTTACAGTATATGAGAGGTCAGACGGAAATTCTCCCCCCCTCCTCCCCACCCCCATGCGGACGGAAACTGAGCTAATTAGCGCGCTCGTGGTGCCGTTTCTAACTAAGCGTGGAATTGAATGCGAGATTCGTTAAATCCCAACTCGTGACAACTTTTAACTTGGATGGTGACGACGCTCATAGCTGTCTATATAAACGCGAAATTTTTTATGGGATTTAACGAATATGTCAAATATCTCTAGCGATAAACTTTTCTGGTCCTTGTTATTAAAAATGTCAGTATTAATAATTAAGGTAAATGTCTGCTCAAAGTGCGATGTATCTTCATAATTTATAGATTTACTATATTGTATTTATTGTTTGTCTACAATTGTTCGGTGGCATTTCATAATGAAATTACTTATACATACTCCTAATCTGAAAATAATAATTGTCCTCTAAAATGTCTATTCCCCTGAAAGAAAGAAAAGAGAAACACTACAATAACTGTAGAAACGTTTCTCGGGTTTCCAACCGGGTAGTCTCAGTAAACAGCGACGTTTCGACAGATAACAACTCCGTCATCTTCCAGCCTGGAAGATGACGGAGTTGCTATCTGCCGAAACGTTTCTCCATATTCTTCACCGGGAAAGCCTTCGTTCTTTAACTACAATATTTATATTAACTTAACATTTCACTTGAGTTTGGCTTTCACATGTAAATTCGACTATACATTTATATTATTTAAAATAATCACTTAACACGTGTTCTGAGATTTATCCTAAATTTATTTTCCTGAAGAGGACTTTCCTCAAACTATCGCACAAGGAAATTTAGAAGATCCGCCGTTTCCTCAATATTCGTAATTTATAATCCTTTAGGGCGCCAGGAATTTTTCTTAAAAACACCAAAAGATAATTTTTTGAGAGTATGAAGTTGGTAATCTACAGGGCGTGGTCACACATTTATTTTCCGCTCAAAATTCGTTAACGATGTACTTGGCGGCGTATCACCATCTGAATCAGGGGTTGATTATCGCTTGGCTGCACGGATTCGCGGCTCCTCCACCCTCGGCACCTCCGTCTACCAAGACATTCTCACCCCCCTGACCGCTGCACTCTCCCCTTGTGGACCACACAACGTCTCGCCAGGACACAACTTGACCTCCCTTGTTCTTTGTAATTTTTCATGTTACCATATATATATATATATATATATATAATATAAATTTATCTCGTACAAATCACTTTTTATATTTAAATTTAGCTAATGAAATAATTGTTTACATCACGTTCGCCATACGTCAGTCAATTAACAGTTTTAATGGTAAATGAGTGACAGTGCAAGCAGCCACGTCACTGGTTCCCAGCTAATGGAATATCGATTATGAAAATAAACTTGTGCGCATTTTCACAGGAAGATGAAGTATTTACTTAAGTGGCGCGGCTGGCGACATCTTCTCAGTCTGCGGTCGACAGGCGACGAGAGCTGACGCCTTAAGGTGAGCTAGCTGCATTTATAAAATACTACTTGCCGGACAAACATTTTAGGTTGTGAAGAATGTGATTAGTATTACAGGAGTCGAGGGTTGTTGAATAGGTCCTCGGACGAAGTCAGTGGGAAGCGGAAATTCCTGAGTTAGAGTCCTTCTTCTGGTCGACATTTTTCCATTCTCGTCTTTCTTTTAAATTTAACACTACAATGTACCTAAGTTATGATTATTTTTCGCGAACGTCGTCGTCTCGGTCGCCGCAATCATACACGCAGACTACGTAAGGGCATATGCTGTACGACACAAATAAAGGCTTACGTATACATCTACGTATATATCTACGAAATATAGAATTAAGTTTGTGTTCCTCGTGTCTTTATATAATCCATATTCACAGCGACTTATAAAACATTTTGCATATTTAAAAAGTAATGAAACACTAATGATATAATAGGCATTGGTGTAAACATACGTTTATAGTTTAGTAATGATATCTTTAGTTATAATAAATAAAAAAAGACGGCCAATAACTTAGCACATAAATTTATCACTATTTACTCAAAAGCGACGTTTCGTCTCCTTTTTGATACTTTCTAAGGCGTACTACAAGCAAAATGTTACAAAAAATTAAATATTGGTTTATGTTACCATTTTTTAATTAAATTTTTTTACGTATGACATAGAACAAAATAACTCTATTAATTTTCTTGATTTTCTGATAAGTGTTTTAAATAAAAAAATTATAACCGATTGGTGTAAAAGACCTACGTATTCAGGAAGAGTTCTTACTTATATGTCCAATCACCCCATTGCTCAAAAGAAATCCATGGTTTAGGTAAGGTTGTCACATCAAAAATACCACACCGGAAATCTAAATAAAGTTATCAATATTCTATTACCGAATTCATACCCAATCAATTTCATTAACAAACATGTCAAAATTAGATTGAATAAAATCAGGTATTCCCACTTCAGTTTATGTATTAGCTGACGTAAAATATAAACTAGTTGACTTGTTTCATAATTACGGTATACATGTTGTTTTTATTTCAATAAATAATTTAAATTTAGTTCAAAATATTAAAGACAAAATTAACTAACAGGAAAAGCATTCTGTTAGCTACTAAATTAATTGTTTAGATTGTAACGCATTGTATATCGGACAAACTAAAAGAAATTTAAAACTGAATACCAAAACGACAACAAATTGAATTTCGGCCATTTCTCTTTTTCAAATAAGAAATATTATTTTAGTTTGTCAGCAACTCATTGACTTAAAGTTAATCAACCACAAGGTTACGGTTCCATGTTTTTTATGTTTCTAAATGTCATTTCATTACAGTCTAAAAACTAAACCATTTCAAATGCTTAATATCATTAATTTCGTCTTTAGTATACTGCAGAAAGTATTTATAGATTGAAAGGTCGTATAAGGCTCAATATTCTGCCACTGATGTCATTAACAACATATCTACATTGTAATTAAACATGGCCAGGTATTTTCTAATCACTTAAATGGATCAATACTAGTTGAATCAAGCTTTTCTTTCGTCTGCAGCCAGGTTAGTCTGTACCCAGGAATTAAAATCAATACTCTTTACTTCCCATGATCATGACGGAATATTGTTCAATCCTTAAATTATTTATTCTTTTCGACCTCCTCCCTATGAAGTGAAAATAATGAATATAATCTATTAGTATGACAGCTTAGCGCTTTATTTTTTCCGCTACCTTAACAACTGCGCTGGGAAACTCAATTATGTATTGTATGTATTTAATCTACAAATGGGTAAATGCGCGGTGCCAGATAAAGGCGACTTAAACAATAATTAATAATCTGGTCATAAGGACAATATTTAACCTATAACTAACAATATAATTACATTAATTCATTATAAATAATATATATATAGCTAATAAATAAGTATACACAGAATGATATTATTAGAAGATAAATTATGAAAAAGGAATAATATTTATTTTCCCTGAAAAAAAACAACAATATAATTGACTTTAGTTTATTATTTGAGATTTCGGAGCTGAATTACACTAAACTTAGATTAATATAAATTTTCTTTCCGCTAGAGGAAGTTCTCCAAACACTCCCGCAGGAAAATTTTGCAGTAATTAATTGTCCTATTTAGAAATGAGTATTTTCCAACATCAGTTTTATTTGGTCCTCGCATTTAATTTGAACAAGTTTATTCTTTCATTCTCTCTCGGATTCACTGCGAAGGTTTTGGCCAGCAATGGGTCTGTAGAAAATGTGTAGCCTAGCTGTTTCTCTTCTTGTCTGTAGCGTGTCCCACTCTAGTTGCTTTATCGTTTCGTTCCCATGCCCAGGTCCTATCTGTAAGAATTTATTGGCCCTGCTATGCACCCTTCCTAAGGATTTTGTTTGACATCCTGTACGGATCCCAGCAAGCTGTACCGTGTTCCGCAAGTGGCTGTACTGAATACATATTGTATTGTTCTTTCTTCTTTACTTTTAGCTAGCCGGCGCGTTTTTCAATTTTTAATATGTACAAATTTTTATCCATAATTAATTTTTTAGCCGTATTTAATTCCTTTTATACAATCACGTTGTTTAAATATGATAAATTTTTAAAATCGCCTCATAATTTCATTCAGATTACCCAAGAAAAAAGTAAAAATAAAAACAACCGCAAAACCCATTACAGTATGATTATATGAAAGGACGTAAAGCCAGAAAGTAATTCTAATAATTAGTTTTAACCGGTTATTAATTTGATTAAAAGAATTTTAACATCGTAACAAAATAAAAACACAGATAGGAAGTCCGGAAGAGAGGAGAGCTGAGCTGCCTTCCACCCCAACCCTAGGGAATACTGGAACGTCCTTGTTCCCTGCCCTTGAATGCGACTCAACTGACTATATATAGAGCAATGGCAAACATAGACTAAGGACGTTGAAGTGAACTTCATGTTAAACAGCGTCGCATGCCATAGCAGACATTTTCATGTTTTAAAAAAAGGATAATCCCCACATTGCATCACAAAAAAACGTTGAAAATGCGGGTTCATAAATTAATGTAAAATGTCGAATATATGTGATACATAGTATCGTTATCCCAGAATAAGATCCAATGTCACCAACTGTCATGTATTCGACACTGGTATATAAAAATTATCAGAATTATTTCGAATAAAACTAAGACGTTTTAGAGAACGGTTCTTTTATAAGATTCTTTTTTCCAACCCTCTAGTATGCCGCAGTTAAAGTTTAAAAATTATATTTCACTCAGTTACGATTTACATTATTAATTATATTAATTAATTTAATGTTTACCTTACAAAGAATTTAGAATGTCACAGTTCAGATTTATTTTAACTATATTTTGGTAATTGTAGTAACAATGAAAAAGGAAGGTAAAGTTACAATATATATATATATATATATATATATCAAGACCTGCAGTGATGGCAGAGGGGTATAGAAACGTAGACTCGGGTTCGAGTCCCACCCGACGCAACCATTTTTATTTGTTTACTTTATTTACATTGTTTGCCTTTACTTTCTAGTATTTTCTTTTTCGAGAATGTTCTGCTTCTGGAATATTCCGTGTATGTATAAATGCGACTGGATTCCAAATCGGGGTCAGTCTTCCGCAGTACGAGCTTTGTACAGCACTTCACCGTTGAATAAACACATATAACCTCTACGTGTGTATTATTGAATCTCACGATCCCTCAGAAACATGGGCAATATATACGTATATGAGAGATCAGACCGTAACTTCCACCCCTTGCGGACGGAAGCTGAGCTAATTAACGTGCTGTTTATAACAGCGTGGAATTGCATACGGGATTCGTTAAATTCCGTCTCGTTGTCAATTTTTAGGTTGAATGGCGACGAGGCTGGTAGGAAACTCGGCATCCGTTACACGCAGAATTGTGTAAAGACTTTTTTTGTACCACTTTAAATCATTTAGGAAACGCGTCATATATATTTATATAGAATACAATTATTAGAAAGCGGGCTAAGCTGCTTCCAGGCCAACGGCGCAGAAATAATGATGCGATTGCTTAATTTAACATCTAACTGAGATGATACGGTAGCCAGAACGAGAAACGAAAATCAGTACCTTAGAAAACATTGGGACAAAGGCATTCAATATAAACATGTGATGCCACAATTAGAATGATCTTAGTAACTTAATTTTTATTTTAGTTAATAAAATATTTGATAACCCGAATTGTTAAAATTTAATAAAAATTTTTTTAAGAAATTTTCAATTTGATTCATTAAAATTAATCATTCCTAAAACCACCACAGGCTGTCTCCACTACCACTTGCCTCCCATAAATCCTTCCATAACTGCCTCTCCTCATCTTTTTCTATCAATCTTAATACAGCAGTAATGTTTTTACCAAATGGAAAATGTTTAATGATATCAATATAGATCGTGGTTCATGGTAATTTTACAAGTCAATTGATTCATTTGGGCTATTTGATAAAGAAGATCATCATGGAAGGTGTTTCTTTCCACCGTTCCGAGGAGTGGAGCCTGTCAAGCGGAGTATGAGGAAAGCTGACATGCACCCCTCCTTGGATCGTCGGAAAGAGGAAAGTCGTCACTCGCAAGTCGATGGGAACAAAGGGATTACAGTTCTCAAGATTTTGACAAGTATTTATTATTCAGGCTACCATGACTTGCACATTTAAAAATATTCATGGTACCATGCAATATTGAGTAAATTAAAACACAGTTTTCTTTCAAATGAAGACCTCAAACTTGCAGATATTCCAGTTGAGAGTGTTGCTGGGTTGCCTGCCTGCCCCTGGAATGATGGAAAATATTTATAAAGCGTGGTCAACTTTGAAAATAAACTTATCACTGCACAAGTATCAATAAGACACGCAGGATAATTACCATCCAGCTAAATAAATAAATTTTCAATGCTCTCACAATAAATAAAATGTCACATTATGATAAATATCAATACAACAGAATATTTTTAACCATCTTTGGAAGTAAGGTTAATAGAATCAAAATCAAATTAACTATATATATGTGTGTGTGTATTGTCATAAGTATAAGTACATGGGAAACGGTTTGACAATAATATATTGTAATATTTAAATCTCCCCCTCCCCCAAATGCACCCGTTGCGTTCGATTGTGGATATATTCCACGACGGTCTGTGTGACGCACACGGCCTTCAGAAAAAACTAAAAATTTCCACTCAGTTCGATTGCCATTATCTGCAGTGGAGAATTTTTTCATTATATCTTATATAAAAGAATTATCCATGCGTGTTCTAATACAAATATTTAAGTTAAACAGTTCTGTTGTTAATATTTCATTACAGTAATTTATACTTAATTTATTCATTCTGTATTTATTTTAAATCTCCGGTGTTTGTTCTGTCATGCAGTGTGGCAAAATATTTATTTTATTTCTATACGATATTATTACTGTAACATGTAGCTTACTTTGTTAACCAAGTCACAGTTATTTCTGCAGCACAGGAATTCAAGGAGATCCGACGAGAAAATAATGTAGTTTTGGAGTTTGTCAGCTCGGTGAGGCAGTAAAAACTTATTAACTGGGCAATCGAGGAAACGGACGAGCTGTTATAGAAACCGAGACTTGATGTCTAAGCCGTGTCTGTAAATTATATTGCATACTTCCGATTCTGACCCATATCATTACACACACAAAAATTTCCTGTTATAAATTTTAATTGAAAATTGTTTTCTGTTCTCAACTCTTTGTTCATTAATATAGAAAAATAATAAATTTTATATTCTAAAATCAAATAGTTGGTTAATATTAAAATATATTACATCCCTTCTGATGCGGGTCGGAATATTTTTGCATCTACAACGCGACTATTTATCGCTCGTTTAGTTTAGCCAATGTAACAAACAATTAATTTAGAGCACCATTTGCATATAGAATAAAAACACAAATGAAGAACAGTTTGGAAGGACAAAATCCTTGCTCTTTCCAATGTTCCGAGGAGAGGATATGAGGAAAGGTAAGGACCTCCTTTCCTTCCCTCTGCTCTTTGAATGCGTCTACAGTGACAAACATTTCATCAATTCCTCGCATTTATAAGAGTGGCAATATGCTAAGACTTGAGACACAAATATCTTTAATTTCAAGTGTTAATTTTTATGAAATTTAATACCTAAAGATTGAAACAAAAGAAAATTTTACAACCTATATGTTAATAACGTATTTAAATTTGTGATATGTTTTGAATTTCCTAATGGTTGTTTTAAATTTGCGAAATGTTGTTTAATTCTTGTTTGAAGCTTACGCTTAGTCTGAATTTTATACGACACATCATGTTTTAGCGTGTTTCTCACGGAGAAAATACAATCGACATAACACCTTACATAGGCTGTTATCCAAAAAGTGGCAACCATGCTCTACCCCTTTTCAATTCCCTTCCTGTGCTATTAAAATTATAATGTTTTTACCAAGTTGAAAATGTTAATTGGTGGAAATTCTCCATGGTTATTTTACAAGTCAGTTTGGATATTTGATAAAGAAGTTTTTTGAAATAACGACACGTTGAAGAACAGCATCCGGGAAGGAGTTGAAGGAAAGGAAAAGTCCATGCTATTTACAACGTTCTGAGGAGAGAAGAGTGTCAAGCCTAGTATGACAAAAGCTGAGAATCTCCAACCCTTGGAGCGTCGGAAGGACGAACGTCGATGCCTTCCACCCTCAACCCTAGGGGCTGCTGGAATGTCGTAAAACCTTGCTCATTGAAATCGTCTCCAAAGCAATGACTAAGACTTCTACACCTTTATAATATGCTGAGACTTCAGATGTTGACGTATGTGAGTTCCATGCTAAATAATGGCGTTGTGTTATAACATAGCAGATCGTTTTGAAGGGATAGATTACTAGGCTATGTTTTGATACCTGAGAGTTGTGTAAAATTATTATTAGAGTGAACTGAACAGAAGAGGAAGGCTAAGAATGGAAACTTTAATCGGATTAGGGAGGATGTGAGGAAATGAAGATTCTTGCGCAGGATACGTTGGCATAGACGGTTACAACATACAACTGAATGACACAACAACAACGGCAAAATAGTAGAGGCATGAGTTTGAAGCCTGACTTTGCCCATTCGGAATGACCTACGCTATTGTGAAAGGCCTCAGTTTTGCAGAATTTAATGTCATTATACTTATGTAAATGGAAGATTTTTAAAAGCATTTTATACATGCGTTTTGACGAAAAAACTGAAAAGAGGCTTGTTTTTTTATTCTTCCATATAGCTTCATATTGACAATACATATATTTCAAATTATTGCTTTAAATGGTCCGAAAATTTAAAAATCCACACTGCCAACACTTCCAAACCTTTCAAAAAAGTTTGAGTCATCTGAGTTTCTTACTTCACTTTAAATAAATTCTTGGACAGCGCATCGCAGATGAGTGGGACAAAGCTTTTCTGATAGGGGTTGAAAGTCGTACACATAAAATATCAGCTTCATTGATGTAGCAACGTTTCTAAATTTTGTACGATTTTTATTAAATTTTATATAAAGAAATCAAGAAACCGGGAGGCTAAAGTAGGGTGGCAACCCTTGCATGGCCCAGACCTTTCTCTGCCCGCCTTCCTGCTTGTTCGCTAATTTTATTTGGAGAAAAATTTTCCAACAATGTTAGAATCTGATAGAGTTATAAAGCTTCCCCTTCATACTCTTGCACCGAGCCGCGAAACATCCAAATTTGCAAACTCTTGAGCATTTGGAACTATTCTTGCCATCCACGTTGCATACTACGGTTTTGTCTGCACCATGGCTTATCCGTATAAAATTTTCTGTAGCTTTTATTCCTCAACTGACGGATTTTCGCAAATAAGCGTGTCTTGAAGCTGCAACTCTCACTGACTCCATAACTATAGGCTTTCTTTTAATTCTAAATTAATTTTTCTCATGTACCTTGTCAAACTTGATAAACTTATTCCTGAAAAATCAGTGCAATTCTCTTACAATCTTTCTTTCAATTTTAGAAATTGTTGGAAAATTTTTCTTCAAACAAACTTTGTGAATTTTTCTGCGCATAATTCCAACTGTAACATTGTCTTATTTAAATATAGGGACGTCCTCTGGCCTCTGTTATTTCCCGTCTTCTTTTTTCGGGTGGTAATGTGATTTGACATTTTCTCATCCTCAGCCAATTTACTTACAGAACTCCTAAACATTAACTGACGTTCGATTAAAAAGGATAGTGTTTGTCGCCACTACTTTCTATATAAGATCGAAAATAATCAACGGCTATACAGATCATATTGTTTTCGCGATCACTAAGAGCTTTATTTGGAAGCACGTGCGAGCAAACAAGCAGGAGGAACGCCGGAGACCAGCGGGCAGGGTTGCCACCCGTACCAATAAACTTTTCTTTCTTATTTCACTTCTTAAAAAA
Source organism: Eucriotettix oculatus (assembly GCA_034510155.1). NCBI lineage: Eukaryota > Metazoa > Arthropoda > Insecta > Orthoptera > Tetrigidae > Eucriotettix > Eucriotettix oculatus. The sequence continues at coordinate 214,323,877 of CM067377.1, read as the reverse complement.
TCGTACGATTTCTTGGAGCTTTGCTACATGAACGGAGCTTATATTTTATATTTACGACTTTCAACCGCTATAAGAAAATCTTTGTCCCACTCTTCTGCGATGCGCTGTCCAAAATTAATTTAAATTAAATTAAGAAACACAGATGATTTAAACTTTTCGGATAAGTTTATAAGGGTTTGTACTGTCATTTATTATATTTCCGGACAATATGAAGCAGTTGTTTTAAATATATGAGTTGTCAAAGTCGATCAATATGAAAGAGACAAAAATACATGCTTCTTAAGATTTTTAATATGCATATCACATAATGGCATTAAATTCTATGAAAAATGACACATTTCACTATAACGTAGATGATTCCGAAAGGGATGGGCACAGTGAAGCTTCAAACTCAGGGCTCTACTATTTTGACAGTTACGACAGTAGGTCAAGGTTCATTTTGGGGGGGGGGGTGTTTGAAACAGGCAACTCTCCTTTAATATCATAGGAAGAGAACTGAAAAGGGCGATGCGGAAGGTAGAGCAAGGTAGCCAAGGGTTAACTAGGGCAGCCGGATCCTACCCGGTGTTTCTCCTAAAGAGATACAGGGAAAACCCTAGAAAACCTGCATCAGGTAGGTTTTTACCATCTTCCGAATGAGGGGAGACGAGTTTGCTGTGGGGTCTCCACCAGTTTGAGGAGGCAGTTGGCCGACTGATCCAATGCCGCAGCGCCAGTAGGTCAAGGGAATATCGATTGCGCCTCACCACCTGGCGCTGGCTTCACAGAGAAGCCGTGGTGCAAGCCTTGTCAACACCAACAGAGTTGTTTACTGTGGGCAGAATTCGTCCTTGGTAGACTAAGAACAGGGGAATTACGACTCGTTGATGAATCATGTTGAAGGAAAGGAAAAGTCTTTCCAAGTCTCCGAGGAGAGAAAGCTGATATCCTCCCTTCCTTGAAGCGTCGGAAGGAAGGACGTAGTTAGTAGAGAGGTGAGTACCAAAGTCGCGTCAACAGTTAAGGTCCTTGGGTACACAAAGACACACGCAAGCCCTTGCCAGGAATCGAACCCGGGACGTCTGTCGTACGAGGCAGTGACACTAGCCACATTGATCACTATTGTTACCGTTATCAACTTTATTGTTGGTGTAAAAATTAGCGTTTTAATGTACTAGTGGGTACATTAAAACACCGTTTTGTTTGAAATAATAACCTCCAACTTGTAGCTATTCTAGTTGATGAGAATTGACTGATGACGATTACATGAGTGTTGCTAGGTTGCCTGCCTGATCCTCTCATCGAAGATTGATACTAAATGTTCACTGCACAAGTAACAACCATTTGTTCAAGGAAACGTAACTCGATAGGAAATATCAATACGATAGTTTTCACGTCAACTGTGGCAATGGTCCTTAGTGAAAGTGATAAGATACAGCTCATAATATGAAACAACAAAAACAAAAACAATAATTGTTTAAAAACTCACTACAAAAATTATTGTAGAGTATTAAACAAGGTCATAGCTGCAGCTAAAATATGTATTTCAATAAGGTTATCAGCAATTCCAGTAACAAAATTAAAACAGTTTGGAAGATAATTAAAAATGAAACAAACAAAAATCACTTATGCTCAATGGAAAGTGAGATTAAATCTGAGTTAGTGACAAAATCTAATCAATTTAATAACTACTTTTTAACTGCATTCCGACAGTTAGTCGGGTATAAGAGTAAATCAAATACAGAGGCAGAACACTTACTTCGAGGAACTATATCTAGCGACATAAGTGATCTCTATCTTACGATGACAACTGAATTTGAAATTAAAAAAATTATAAGATCATTAAAAAATAAACATTCCTCAGGTTATGATGGAATAACAAGTATTGTCTTAAAAAACATAGCTAACACCATCACCCCCATAGTAACTTACCTATGTAATCAGTCATTGTGCAGTGGAATTTTTCCTGATAGGCTAAAATATGCAACAGTTACTCCTATCTTTAAGAAAGGAAGTTTGGAAGACTTTGGCAATTACAGAGCAATATCCCTCCTGCCAGTATTCTCTAAAATATTTGAAAAAGTAGTCTATAATAGAGTAGTTGATCACTTAAATAAATATAATCTACTTACCACCTCACAATTTGGCTTCAGGAAAAAAATGTTCAACAGACATTGCTATTTTCACTCTCACTCATGAAATCTTGGAACGACTAAACAAAAAAAGATATCCATTAGGAATTTTTTGTGACCTATCCAAAGCTTTTGATTGTGTAGACCATAATATCCTTCTAAACAAAATGAAGTTTTATGGAATAACAGGAATTTCCCATAATTGGCTCTCCTCTTACCTAACAAATAGGAAACAGAGGGTTACATTAAAAGACTCTAACTCTGGACAAATCATTAACTCAGACTGGGGACAAATAAAGACTGGCGTTCCACAGGGTTCCTTTCTAGGTCCATTGCTCTTCTTAATATATATAAATGACTTACCTAGATCCATAAATTCTTCTTCTAAAACTATACTTTTCGGTGATGATACTAGTATTTTGGTTACAAATAAACAAAATAGTCTGGAAAATGCTGCCAAGTGTTACATTAAGCCAGATGCTTCACTGGTTTTCAGCCAATGGCTTGTCAGACAATTGTGATAAAACTCACTTCATGCAGTTTCAGACAAAGAATGCCAATTTGAACTCAATAAAAGTAGCAACAAATAATTGTGAATATAACTGAAGTTGAATGTACAACATTTTTAGCTATATCCATGTACAATAAATTAAACTGGAAGGATCATATTAATATTCTCCTACGAAAATTAGGCTCTGCGGCAACCTTTGCTCTTAGAATTATGTCAAGTTGTAGTGATCCTAACCTAATAAGAAAATTAGTTTATTATGCATATTTCCACTCTATAATGACATATGGTATAATATCCTGCGGCAATGCATCAGGGAAAGATAAAATATTTACACTTCAAAAAAGGCTGTCAGAATATTATGTCAGGTCTTGTAGGGGACTTTTCAAGAAAACTGGAATACTGACACTCATATTCAATCACTCATGTAACCTCTTCACACCAAACTCAGATATACATGACTTTGATACCAGAAGTAAAAACAATTTACACAAGGAAGGGAAAAATAGGAAAGGAATTTATTAACAATTTTAAGCAGCAACGTATTGACTTGGGAGAATATTGACAGTGCAACTGTTGAAATAGCATCATCAAGAAATGACGACCATCATGGAAGAACGAGGAGGTCCTTGCTGGAAGGGAACTACTTAGGCCGATCACGACGATAGCTTGGAGCGTCGGAGAGGCAGAACGTCGTCCTCGTGTTGCGTCTAACATTTGAAGAAATTATCCGAGAAAATATAAAATACGGAATTTCTCAGTTGCATTAACTAATTTTCAATTCTGTATAACTTTAACTTAGTTTCATATATATAAAGGAGAAGTTGGTCGCTTACCTAAAAGTCGCCTTCACATGGGCTGTGTTGCTCGTGCAGGAGGAGGCAAACGTCTTCAGAAATTTTGAATAACTTCCTCCACTAGTGAATGGCAATAATTGTCGAACAGGCGTATATAAAGCTAACAAATAGATACAATTCGATTTTTATAACGTAATTTAAAATTTTATCTTATCGAGTTTAGTTTTATTCTTTAGAAACGTTTATTTGAAATAATTATATAATTCAATTTCATATTCTGACACTGAGTAAGTTTTTAAGACTTGAATTTAATTATTCTTAGTTTATGGAATATTAAGTTAAAAATAATTTGATATTGTACTTACTTCCGATAAAAAGTAAATAAATATTAAATTTGATATTCAAGGGACTGTGTTCTGGTAATAAACTTCAATAGGTCCATCAATACATTTATCTGCAGTAGCTTTCGACTTTCGTCATCCTCATCTGCAACTATTTATTCAAAAATCAGTGATACATATACAATTATTCAATTTTCATTGTATTTTAAACTTAAAATATTATTATAATACAGTTTCCACTGCAATTTTGTACTCATCGAGTACACGTCGCAAACTGAACAATCATACAAAACTCCAAAATCAATAATCTTAATACTACTCTACTACAACATAATTACTGAACTTCAAAGAGCTTAAATAACTCTTACTTAAGATCGATTTATTTACAATTACTTTACATTGTTAATCATATTTAAAACATTGGCTTAATGCATTCCCACGTTAAAAATTTCATTTCTTTTGTTTAACACTTCATTTTGATTTTAATGTATGTAAATACCTTACAACAAACCTCTTTTATACCTAGAATTATCTTTATGGAAGATTTCAAAATTAGCACAATTATATTTATTTTCTAACATATATAAAGACAATGCAATTTTATTTTTCACATGAGCTTTACATTTGCTCTTATTATTCATTCACATGCCAGTCATCCCAATATATTTAACATTACAATCTACAAATTTGAAATAATATACACAATCTTTTACATTTTATTTTTTAATATTATCTTTCATATTGGTAAACCAATTACTTTTTTTATTGACAGGTTTCAATGCAACTTTCATCTCAGGAAAAAAAATATCTTTTAATAATTTAACAAGTTTCTCAGATAAATTTGTAATGTATCTAAGCCAGGAATCGCATGCGACAGTCGATGAATTCCGTCTCGTTGTCAACTTTAAGCTTGGATAGCGACGACGCGTGTCACATGATTCACGTGTTAATCTTTGTCTTCTCATAGGTATTTTTTGTGCCACATTAATTTATTATTAATCTTAATCGATTTAAAAAACGCGTCCAGCGCCATTTATTTATACAAATAATGCATACACTTCGTTACAATATATATTAAAAGAAACTATCAACAGGATATGGTGGGGAAATTTAGCTAAAAAGACAACCAATTTCAGAGCTGTTGAAAAAGGCTGTATATACTTTAAATAATAAATATTGTTCTTTGGCTTACTTCTTACTGCACGAGCTCTGTTCCTCAGCTCGTGAGAGTGAAACAAATTGTCTTTTCCCCCTTCTATCCAACAATATTCTCCTGCGGGTCGACTCCTGGTGGCACTCAACACGTCTTCACGGTGACGTCATCAGTCGGCGCCCAGAAAATACTGGCGTATCCTAATCTCCTATGATCAGCTTTCCACGTATTCTCCGCACACTTTATACAGGTTATAGGCTGCTAGAGCTGAATTCACATTATCGTTATTGCATTTTATTGAACAATTAGAATTCCATGTACATATCTTTACAACTTTATGACATTTTATTTTAAAATTTTCACAACGCCTTGCCGCCAGCGAGACTACACCCCACTCACCCCAAAGTGTCGCCTACAACGATGAAAATCCCCATCTCTTCTTATTCTCTTTCAAAGATAAAACGCATATCCTTCGGCAAAAAACAAAACATTACATATATATATTACATTTTGGGAATAAAAAGGCTATATATGTGTGTGTATTATAAAACAACAATAAAATAGCGTTATTTAGCTCTCACGTGTTTGCTGCATTTTCATTCCACGATGTGGCATCTAAACGTACACACCTCTATCTAACCCACTTGCCGTTTCAATTCCACAGCTCAGTTAGTCGACGGAGGAAGTTTAAGGAATGGAAATGGAGCAGCTAACGATACTGGTATTGCACATTCGTAAGTAATGGTAACTATGAGGCGTCAAAATTGTAATAAAATATGGGCTTCAGTAATCCCTTAGAAGGCGAGTTACCCTACAAACTACACAATTTATAAGTACAGAGATTTGGTATTTCAGAAATTGTGATAAATTAAGTCATGTAATTTTGATTGTATTGTGTTTCAATCGTTTTTTGTATATGTTAGGTTAAGATTCATTATATTTGTTTTTGAAACCGGGAGATTTCCCTACTTTTAGATATATATTTTCACTTGTTAGATTTGATACCAATCATCCATCAGCACATGCGCAGTAAGAATCCAACAGCTGATTACATTGGCGTTCACTATTAGTAATTAGCTATACACACATAATCATATTTTCAACCCTCATAAAAATATCTGAATATTGCAATGTGTTTATAGGTTCTACACCTATTGACGTCATCACCATTTTTTTTTGTTATTTCCGCCCATCAGCTATTTAAGCAAATAATTATTTAAAACTTCATGACATTTACATAGTATCTTCAACAACTGTCATAAAATTTGATTGATAAATAATTAAGAATCCAATATTTATAATTGGTGAATTCAGTAATTTAAATTGTGTGTAAAATTTGTTTTTACTTCTCATTCTTTTCTACAGTGTAAATACAACGAAAAAATTAGTCCATTTTTTATAAAATTGTGAACTTTTAAAATACATATCGATTTAAAAATTAATATATTGCTCTTTTTTATCAAAGACTGTATGTTATTGTTATCATTTCTCCTACATTTTCCTGATCCTCGTCTCGCTACAATAGTGCTTTCTGTAATTTCGGCGTACCTTGCGAGTTCGAAACCGCGCCATACTGAGAGCTCTGCCTTTCAACTAGTTGGGAAGTTGTAATATTTAGGTAAATGTCTGCCCAAAGTGCGACGCATCTGCATAGTTTATAGGTTTAGTCGCCCGTTGCATCGTATAATGGCAAGTTCCGAGGGACACTTACTTCCTCCTCTTCTTCTACCACTCACACAAGGGAAAACGACATCAGAAGATGAGAGGTTTTTTTTTGCGAGGACAGGTGAAAATCTCTTAAAGACACTTCGCACTGGTTAGTAGTGTGGGACTGTACTGAACCTCCCTTTCCAACGATGACTGTGTGTGTGTATCTTCCTGTGGGACCGTCGTTAGACATTACTTCACAGGGAGCAGTCGTAGCGTCAAGCTCTCTCTCTCTCTCTCTCTCTCTCTCTCTCTCTCTCTCTCTCTCTGTGTCTCCTTTAAACATCATTATTTCTCTCTTTTTCGAAATTTCGTAATCTTTTAATTACTGTAAAGGAATATGCACTTACTTTATTCTAGGTATTAGGTGAGAGCAGCAGCATATTGGGTACCAAATTATATGATGATATTGAAGTTCCAGTATCTCTTTCTAATGCTCGTCTCTCACCTAAAAATATTGAGAAACTGAAAAACACGTGTTCTAGTGTCCCATTAAGTACACATTCAGAGCATGCATGTAGAAGTCTGCCCAGAAGCAGCAGCGAGTTGAGTGAGATAATAATTCACTTCTCCGTGTTTACGATCAATCCAGTCTTTAATTGATGAGAGGTTTGACCGCTAATAACTGCGCTGTACCGTAGTTGCTGTTAATTTACACGAGACTCCCACATTCCACACATTATAGTTCCTATTGCGAAAGCGTTATTGCACGAGGGATCAATAATCAAGTGGCTGCAAATTTCTCTGCATAATTTTAGTACGTAATTACCTTCAAACATAGTGAGAAATATAAATTAAAATCCAATGACGTAAAATTCCTTTGCATCAAAGGAAAAACGTCAATTAATCTTCGTCTCGTGAGCATTTTCATTTTTATTGCGGCAGAGCACTACGGCAGTGACATCTTCAACCTATCAACGATTAACTACTTGAAATAACTTTGCAGGATCAATCCTGCGGCTTCTCAATCACGATCCACTACTAAGGTATTCAAACCTAAAATTTTATATCCAGCTGTGAAAAATTGATGATCCGGACAAACACGGTAAAAGCTGCAGCTATGGCGGAATAGTGAGTGAGTAATAAAGCGCTGTGTTCAGTATTTGTGGGAAATTAGTGTTGCCAGTTTCATGTTCCAGAAGAATAAGGAATGAAAAGGTCCCGTAAAAGAGCATTAGATTTTAAATTCTAACAAAACTTTAACTTAAAAATATTCAGATTTCAAATATGAATTGAGCCTACTAGGATTAATTGCCTTAGGTTATAATGAATTATAAGAACGAAACATACAATTTTATTCATGTTAATTTAGTGCATCAAATTCAAATAAACTAAAATAGATAGAATCGATATTTAATATATTTTTAAAATAATTTGTAACATTCTCTTTAAATAGCATGGTCGATCATCATGGAAGATTTCGAGTCCTTGCTCCTGCCGACGATCCGAGAAACAGCAGCAAGGACGATGAGGATTTCCTTTATTTGGTGCGTCGGAATGAAGTGGACGAGGTGTGTACCTGACCAATTGATTTATAATTCACATCTATTAATTGTCCTACCGTTACTTCACGCAATTTTGGATGGGTCCAGCAACAAGTTCCAAGCCAAGCTGAGAAGAAAGGGTAATTACACTGTTTGTAACCTTCTGCCGATTTTTTGGTACTGCCAATACCGAGCAGGATTTGTGTTTGTGTTCTGCTAAGATGACCCCTAGAATAGTTCTCACAGCTCTAGTTAGTAAGGAATTTAATGTGTTAAAATAGTGTAAAGTATATAGGTTAATTATTAAAAATGTCGTCTTGTTACACTATTAGTGTATATTTCATTAATAAATGTAAAATTTAATATTATTCACATTATAAGAATAATTTTTCGTTTTAAAAAATATATGCCCTCCCTCTTATATCCATTTCAGTGAATTTCTGCATTATGCCAATAATTTTTTTTCTCGTGGAGGCAAACTTCCTTTTAACCTACGGACTATTGTTGACAATTACGTTCAAAGCAATATTTCGGATCCTATACAAGACTTTGTAAAGCTCGCCTATTAATTAATTGATGATAATAACTAATTTTAATATTAATTTATTTGGGTAATTATTTTGTGGGTATTGTAAATTGCTGATTATTATTCTAATAGCTTTTACTAAATAACATGAATTTTTTACCATTCCATTTATTGATATTGCATATTCTCATAATTATTTTATCTGATAATTTATTAACTTGGAACAGGATTGACAGTAAAACACTTGAAATAAATTTGACACAAAATAACGACTGGAATGAAGAAGTTCAATGGAAGGATTTGAAGGAAAGACAAAGGTCGTCCCTCTTTTCAACGTCCCGAGGAAAGGAGATCTTAAGCTGAGTATGAGGAAAGTTAAGTTTCTCCTTTCGTTGGAACGTCGGGAGGAAGAACCTCGCCTTCTTGCACTCCTAACTCTAGGAGATGGTCAAAGTCCTCCTGTAATGTCGAAATATCTACAATTGTGTCTACAGTGACTTTATACAAAGTAATGACAAACACTTCAATAATTCATCAATAAGATTGGCCAAATGCTGACAGGTCAGAGCAGACTTTTCACCTTTAAAGAGAATCTAGAGCATAACGGATTATCCATGTATTACATTAAAAAATTAAACTTCAATTACAATAGATAATCAATTATACATACAAATGAATCACTATTTCCCTTGGTCACGTCATAACTTCAGAACGACCTTATCGATTTCTTTCATCTTTTTTATGTTTTCTAATACTCTGTACAAGGCTTTACGGAAATAAAAATTAAGAAAATTGTTCGGAAAAATAGGAAAATTTCAGAAAACTTTACATCTACAATGGAATGCGGGTTGCCTATACTGATGGCTAGACGGATTTCAATAAAACTTTCAGGGATTGAAGCATGAATTGTAACTTAACGTTTCGTGTATGTTTCATTTCGATATCTTGTAGAGTTCAGAAGATATTAAAGTAAATATTTTTAAACCCACTGAATTGCTGCGAGAAAGGAGGCGTAAATATCAACTGCAAATTAAAACTCCTATTAGCCGTTCCGTTCCTATAGCATTCATCCCACTTACTGTGTTATTATTAGCGTAATTTTATCAGCATGAGAGAGAAAGAGAGGGCAAATATTCTCATGCCATCTATGTTGTAAACACGAGAAAGCGGGACCTGTTGGCATTAAAGTAATCAGAAGCTCTCTTTCTCTCTCTTTTTTGACAACCACTTGACCGGACGGACGTGTTTCTTACAGCATTGATATTCGTATTCAATTACCGTTTCTTTTGCAACAGCAAAACGTAGTATGTTTCGTGCGTTTTGATGTGTTTATCATCGTGTTAATTATTGTTAGAGTTTAGAAAATTTCACCAGTGAGGCGTCAAAATTTCTGTAGGCGTACGTTTAACGCAAGTCGAGTTCGTAATCATCGAGACAACGAGACTGAAGAATGGAAGTTTTCAAGTGAGATCTACCACGAACCCACACCGACGGGTTCAGGTGAGAGGCGACGAAACAAACGGTCAATCGTAACAATTACCTATGAACGTTTAGCGTATAACTTCCGAACGACTTCTCTAGGGGGAGGGGTGGAGTTGGAATTTTTATTTATGTAAAAATTCATCAATTAAGTGGGGAAGAAATTTTAATCTATCAGATTACTAAGAATATCTTTAGTCCTGATGTTTACCGGGAGTATTTTTGACTGTCGAGATACTGGGAGTATATTTGAGGTTCATATTGTGACGTTTTAGATTTCGGTTTAGTCAGGAGTTGACCAAGAATTAAATAATGTGTGCCACTTGGGGTCGGAGACATTCAACCTCTACAGTTGCTTGGCATCGCCAAAGCGCTCTTTCTGTTTCATGGTCCAACTCTTCGTCTTGCTAACCAGACTCCGAGCGGAGCAGACCCTTCGCTTTTCTAAATGGACTCCGAGCAGTACGCACAGCTTCATTTTCCTTCCTTATTCTCCTTACCTCTCTTGTTATAGTCCTGAGATGGGTTTTTGGCAATATTGTGATAATTAATTCAATTTGTACCCAAAGTTTTTCTTTTACTGTATTTAGAATGGTTGTAAGCAATATTGGTGTATTTTGTGTTTTTTTGATTTATTATACTAAAAGTAGTTTCTTATAATTTTAACAAAAAAGGTTTACCTGTGGGCCGTCCGTTTGATTCCTTGTTTTTCTTAAGTGATTTTCTATCCACGACTTGCCGTAAGACGATACAAGCCTGACGGTCATAAAATGGTACCATTATATAAATATTGTAGTGTATTTCATAAGCGTTTTTCATTGCTTTTGTTCCTTTTTTTTCATGGCACGGTCAGTACCGTTTGAGTCTCTACGGGTTAAAATGTCGCTCCGAAGTCGTCGATTCTAGCCGACTGGATGTCCCGACCATCTTAAAATCACTCAAAGAGTTGAGTGGAGCTCCTCTAGCTTATCCTATTGGAACGGAGCAAGAGCTGAGCACCGAAGCCGGGATCCTCCACTCCAAAATCTGTCATATTACCGGAGGTATCGTCGAACTTGCTGCCGAGACTACGGTATCAAAAAGGCAAGTGATACCAACTATTCCATCTCCTCAGCCGTGTGGATGCTTTTTGTTTGGTAGACTTACCTGTTTCACTAGTACATGAGAAGATTATATTATTAAGTACCGTGATACAAATTTTAAAACTCTTGTTGATGTTGTGTTTGCCCCTGCCCTTCCCGAGTCAGTTCTATATAATCCTCTAATATCGATTACGCAAACTTCTCTTCATACCTTTAGGAAACTAGAGGTTCCACATTCATTGGATACTTTATTGATACAATAGATTTCCTAAAAGTCCTTGTCACATTTAGAGAGCAGGCTGCCTTCTTTCAAATCTCTGATTTTACGATGCTTCAACTATTAGCGCCCAAAGTCAAAGGAGTACTGCTAGATTTACTTCTTAGGGCTTTGCGTGATTCTCTAGATATCGGCCAGTTTCATAATTTGGTTCTAGAACATTTTCTTCCTCAACCTGTTCGAAAATCCTTCGTTCATTCCCACGTGTTACCGGGGCGGTAATACTTCGGATACCAGCATAAATAAACATTTTTCATGAGGATCTGCGCCTAATAATGATGCCATTTAAAACCAAATTATTAATTAATACGGGTTCTTGAGGCAAGCTTGTCGTGACTGCAGCAGAAGGACGGTTAGCGTCAGCCAGTGAGCGTGTCAAGATTCAAGCCACATACAATTAAATTGACAAAGTCCGTATCAGATTGAGAAACGTTCAACACTTTCTCGCAGAGCGTGATATCCTCGAAATACCGCACAGGGTTATCGTCAGACTCTTGAGAACAGAACACGTGGGAATGAACGAAGGATTTTCGAACAGGTTGAGGCCAGGATCCTAGGAGCCGGATAAGTGTGAAACTTGCCCACAATGGAATATCATGATCAGTTGGCCGTTCAGATTCTTATCCATGCCATTTATTATTGTTTGCAAGTCTTCTTCTGACTCCCCTAAAACGACCACATCATCGGCAAACCATATGGTTTTTATTTCTTCTGCTTTTAGTATTATTCCTTTTCCGTATTCCGTTTTAACTTCCTTCATCTCCTGCTCTATATTTAAAATAAAGAGCATGGGCGACAGACTGCAACCTTGTCGCACTCTTTTCTTGATTTCGGTTTTCTTTTCTTTATCTTCAATTCTAATTTCGGCAGATAATGTGGATAAGCCTTATTTCTTTATATTTAATTCCTGTATGTTGAAAAAAAGTCTTTGTATTTCCACAAAATCGGTCTGTTGTGAGCGTATATTTTGCAAAGTCATGACGAAATGATCACTTCACCAAAACTTGCACAAATCCTTTATATAAATAGCAAGATTATTTTTCTAAATTAGTTATAAATATATATTTATAGATTTTTATAAGTAAATGATGTAATAAAAATTTCATAATTTGTTCCACAATTTTTGCGTTTATTCAAAGTACCCCACACTTCTTACTCAAATGACTAATGCTCAATGTTAATAAAAAAAATTAGATTGCATTCGGAGAGCCGAAGAATCGTTTAATGGAATCGACTCGTAGCAATGAGTCAATCAACTCTGAACGATTGAAGAAAAAAAAACTCAATCTGTCCGTCACTAATGACAGTGTAGCTGTACTGCGCGAGTCACCTTAATCTACCGCGGGAGGCGCTCAAAGCAAAAAATCTGCTCTCAAATCAACGATTCACTATTAAAATATAAATCAACCCGTGATGCAGCTCACTATTTTGATTTATCTGCGCTGTGAGCAGGATTACCAACATTTAGCGCGTGCTGCGCACCTGACAGCGCCGTGGGCAAATCCTCAGTTGACGCGAGGCATCGTTCGAAGACGTTGTTTGCTCTGCTGCCCTTCTGTATTTCCTGCGAAGTGTTGTAAGTTATACTTTCTACCGGCCTTGTGTCATACGTCTAAATCTAAATACGTGCAATGTGTCAGTGTTATTGTCGTTTCGTTTCTTTATAAAATAAACCACGAGCTTTCGTCTTTGTCATCTGTTAAGAAAATACCAACAAATGTGTAATACCATGGTTGCTTTGGAATTAACCGTGTTGCAAAGTCCATCATGTTAACTTTATGTCATGTACCACTGAGTTCTCGACGTTGAAAAATGGTTACATATTTATATCGATACGTTACTTAAGTCGATTAAATTAGTCCTTAATGTTCTGGATGGAGCTTCATCGTATCGCGTCTCCTTTTAAATAGCTTTTGTGAGTTTTCACTTTTGGTAATTGTTCATGTCATGTAAAATGTGTAAATACTAAAAAACAAAAGTGCCTTCCATCCTATTCATTACTTTTCATTTATTTAAATACCTGCATTCGATACGTAATTTTATTCATCATTTGACTTTTTACGGTAGTGTTGAATGTTATACCAATTGAGGTTAATTAATTTGGTGATTAATTTGTTTTGTGTGTGGTGAATAATGACGTCACATTATTTCGTTACTGCCAATATTGGCTACATTTGCAATTTAAAAAAAATCAAATCCGCTTTACTTGCATATTTATTAGCATTATTTTAATTATTTACAGGTTCATTTCTAAAAATGTTTTCACTCCTTCTGTACCCTATCTAAGCTTCATAATCACCGCGAAAAATCACAGTACCTTCATCCAAACAACACAGTTACTTGACCAAACACCGAAAAACGGCACGTTAAATGCAAAGACGAAATTCGCTCGGAAAGTTTAATATAGTTCCAATACCTTAAGAAATAGTAATATATTGCTGTTACACCACGACATTGGCATCAACCTTACACAGGCAACTCCCCTTTAATAGCAGAGGAACGGAATTGAAAGCGGCGGGCTTTACCTTTATTTGCCTGTTAGCATTTTCTCATACAGGAACCTCACGCATAATATTTTTAAACAACTAAATCAGTTTTGTGTTGGGAATTATTACAAGTTAAAAATGCACTTATATACTTCATTATCATTAGTTACTTCTCCAGAATTATTACATATTACAAAGTTCCATATATATCCGCTACAAAATGAGGAATTAGCCTGAGGCATTTGGTGGGAAAATTAATATTATTAACGGAAAACTAATTCTTTTTGTGAATATTTATTTTCTTCATTATAAGATACAATTGAAAATTGAGGTGACTGTTTCAATCAGTTTATATTACAGTTTCTTCTGTAAAGATGCAAGATAGATTATAAACAGAGTAATAATAGAGTGTTAAAGCTGCTACTTTACAAATCCTCATCTGTCACGCAGCCAGAGAATTACCCTTTACTCAACAATAACAACTTTCTGTTGAATGAATTATCATCTGTTAAAGACGTAATACAAATACGCTCACTATTGTCTTGTTTCCTTATTTGATCTATATCCAAGTATTAATGAGTATTGTGGTTTCTGTGAGCAGAGTTGGCATCACCCTGAGCGTGTGGCTCCCCTGACGTCATCACGCAACGTCATCGTCACTGTTGACCACGCACAACACAGCATGGTGAGTCTGTCTCTCTACTTATTGCCCGCCTGACTGAGAAGCGTCTAGCACGGACATTGTCATATTCCAAAAAACTATACTTGTATAAATGTATTCTATGTACGACCAATGTCTGCTTTATCTGTGATCAAATAAGTTTTCATGGCCGTGTTTAAAATTATTACACATGAATTTCCTCATGTTTTGTCTCTATCATGTGTTTATTTTAAATGTATTTCAGAAATTGTCTTCATTTTTTTCAGACTGGTAAAATTTTTATAATTTCTCATGAGTAGTTTCGGAAAAATTAAGTGACATTTGGATATGAATATTTTAAATGTCATTATTATGCATTTCTGACAATATTTCCTGCTTTGCAATAAGTTCAGGAACATAGAGACGTTAAAAATTCTATGATAATTTAATGCACCATGTGTTAGTTTTTCTTTCATTAAAGGAAAAATCTTACCGACCTCTGGTTTTTTTCTACGCCATGAAATGATTTATTCCACGTTTCTGTGGTAGGCCTTCGAATTCTAATCCGCGTACGCAATCTTTTCTACTTAACGTAAAATTAGTAAATAAACTAAATTTTGTAGCTAGTTATTTTACGAGACATGTGCAGAATATTCACGTCGAACTGATTTCTCAAAATTTTTGCATGAGCGCAAGAATATTACACGTCACGTGTCACGTAATTACGCAAACAAGTGGATGTAAACATAATTAAAGTTAATCTTGGGAAGTTCTCCCAACGTAAGAAATTGAGGATATTTAATTGACATTTTCTCAAGTGCGGTGGTTTTTAAACAATTTTTAATTTCACGTGATATAAAATAAAATTTAATAACAAGTTTAAAATGCATTGGTCTTATTTCTATGTTACATATATATGTATTCGTAACTAGCTAAATGCTAGGCGTTGCTCCTGATTTATTAATTTTTTTGTAACAGGCTACATGAGGGTGATCTTTAAAATTGGCAACTGCCCTTTAATAGCATAGGAAGGGAATGGAAAAGTGGGGATGTGGAAACTACATCAAGGCACCAAAAGGTTGACTAGGACCACCGGGCTATAGTTTAGGGATACTACCCAGGTGAATCACCTAAAAGAGATGGTTAACGGGCTACATGAGGGTGATCCTGAAACAGGAAACTGCCCTTTAAAAGCATAGGAAGGGAATTGAAAAGGGGGGATGCGGAAGGTAGAGCAAGGTAGCCAAGGGTTAACTAGGGCCCCGGGCTATGGTTTAAGGATCCTACCCGGTGTTTCACCTAAAGAAAACTCCTAGAAAACCTGCATCAGGTAGGTCGGGCATTGGAAACTATTCTCACGTCCTTCCGAATGACGGGAGACGAGTCTGCTGTGGGGTCGCAGCATTCCCTTCTCCATGTCTCCACCAGCTTCAGGAGGCAATTGGCCGACTGATCCAATGGGATTAGCGAACAACTCTTTCCATATGCCCAAGGTCTTTGACTCCAATACAAATACCTACTAAAATAGGTGAAGGTGTTTCGGCATATGAGAACTTTGATAAAAAATACCCAGATAGAGTGCGAGGCATCCCCGACATGATCAGGTGAGCCCCGCAGTCACTCTGGGCTGAAGCGTCTGCAAGAAAACACCCGCAGCGCATCTATCAAGGAAAACCCTAAATCAAGTAAAGTATTGAATTTCACGCCAAAATAAACAAACATCGAGAGAGTCTCATAATTAAAAAATTTTACTTTAAGGTTCCCTTCTCTATCTGACCTGACGGATGTTAATTTCTTCATAATAATCAAGGCCTGAAGCCTACTGGTGCTTTAAAGACACACAGAAATATTCTCCCGATGCCTCGAGATTCGGAGAAATACTCGTGTTTCCTTCAGAGAGAGTAAAATATTGCCGGAATACTGACAGGAGTGAGGAGTACTAGGAGCAGGACAAGAGCCTTTCACTCTTCCTCCCCTCACTACTAAACTTATTTTAATTCAAAACTTGCAATGAACCAAAGAAATTAAATGAATTGCAGAAGTTTGTTATAGTATTAATGCGTTAAAAAGTCGTTCATGTGAAATGCAATGTTGTTGTTTTGATTTATAAGAAAACGTTATAAATTAGTCGTAGTTGTGAGTAGAAGCTGAGGCTAATTCTCCTTCTCGCTCTCTGTTTATAACTAAGCGTGGAACTTTGGAAATTCGGTCTCGTGTCACTTTAGATCACAGAAGCTAAGAACGTGCAGAGAGGGAGTTTTTTTATACCATTTTGTTATTCCACCACCTTTGAAAGTATTTTCTTTGTTTTGTGTTGATTCACTGTTTCTATTGGAGAATGGTAAAAGTTCCCGTTATTGCGGGTTCTATTAAATATGTATGTTTGTTTGCAATTGAAGTAAATTTAGGATGAATGTGAAGGCGGAATGTAACGATTTAATTTTATTATTCCATTTCTCGTGGAACAAAGAAACAAAATACGTCATTAAAAATAATTCTTATAAGCTAATATAAAAAGGAATAGAAGGTTTAAGTGAACATAACCAAAACACAACTTTCAGTTTCATAGTTTTAGTGAAGGAAATCCCGGCATATTACGACACAGAAATTAGAACTTTTTCTTTGTACAGGCGTTTATTAAAATAAATAAAATAAAAACCTCCTGTGTCTTTTTTGATGTTTGGTCTAATTTAGAACACAATTTTGTATTAAAATTTTAAGTTTTATTTTTGACTAGTATCATTTTTTTCAATTATATTAAAATAAGTTATAGCATTTATGTTCAGAAGAAATTTGCTTATTTTAGATCAGTTTCTTTTAAACAAAACAACAACAAAAAGTCAACAAGACGGTATCAGGCCTGGCCAGTATCGATTAGGCAAGCGCCGCGCCACCTGTCTGCTTCCTCAACAACAACCAACATATACTACAAATTATACACGGATTTTATAAATGAAAATTTGAATACCAATGGCAATTTTATGGGCAAACAGAGAAACATCTCTTCGACTCGAAGTTTTTGATTGAAAATAACCATTTAACATCTTGTAAATTGTTTTAAAAATATTATGCTTTTATTCGCTTTTATAAAAAAATCCTGACTTTAAACTGTTTAAACAAATTTTGAGAATGGCAGAAACGTCGTACCAACAGCTCAAATAAACATTATAATTAAATATTTTGACACACTAATTATGCTAATTTCATAATGATCTCATACATCAGTGCTGATACATCACAAGATTTACACGGTCATATTTCACAAAGAGACGCTAAAAATATTTATTTCATTCGCAAATGAATCTTTGGAATTAGTCACCTGTATTAATTTAGTGTAAAATTACCTCTTTGAATTTTGGCCACTGTTTTATTGACTGAGATAATGTCAGATTGATATATTTTAAATTTAATAAAATAATTAATTATGAAAATTAAAAATAATTTGAGAGAGTAAATACTATAAGCCGAGCTCCTGTGGTGTAGTGGCTAGCCTCTAGTTGCTGCCTCACAACCAACCCAGGGGTCCCGGGTTCGATGTTTGTGTCGTCATGGTCGCCAATACAGGGATTAAGACTGTTACAGGATTGATACGCTGACCACGTGTCGCTTCAAATTCGGAATGTGCCATACAAGGTGACAGTCCGCAGTCGACTCGGTAGGCCCAGGCCCTCAATGAACTGTAGAGACATGGAGGAAAGAATGAAGGACATAATTTCAATTAAATAGTGATGTTTCTCGTTTTAATTTAACTGTATTATCGGAAATAATCGATGATTTTATACAACCAGATAGTGCACTAAAGAGGGAATCAAGTTTCCTTCTAAGGCAAATTAGTGTTGAAGCGATCCTGAGATATCTTGACACTGTTCCTAATAAGACGAGAAATACGTCCTTATGATATTTCATGTCTTTATAAAAAATTATAATTCATAACACTCCGGCTTCATATAAAAAAGTTTTAAAATTATTTACATAGGAATTAATTTATTTCTGTACGACATTTCTACCAATCTCAAAATTCGTTTAAATAGTCAGCAGTGAATTAAGCTTTCATATTTCCAAAAAAAAAATTTAAAATATGTCACGCAATTATTTTTAATGAAAGACTTTGCGTCGACAGCTTAAAAAATTATATTTCAGTAATTTTAGCGTTTATAATTACTTTTCTTTCAAAATGTTTAAATAAGGTATTCAAATGTTTAATTGTAAATGTAAAAAGGTAGCATTTCAATAATAGAATAAAAGTGTTTCATTTTTCAAATTCTATTCGGTTCAATCATATACAAAATATTTTATTTTCCCAATTTAGGTCCTAGGAATAATATTTTACATTCTCCTTCAACATTTGGGACTAAAAAATTATATATTTTTAACACTAAATTGATTATATAACCCACAATGTTGATTACAAAACATGCTCACTTTTCTAATTCATCCGTATAAATTTTTAGTTTTAATTTTGTATATTTTGAAATACAAAGTAATAACCCCTTTTATTTGTAGTGACATCTATTTCTGTCTACGTTCCACGCACTTTGCTGACTGAGTGCCGGGGGTGAGGGAGGCTGGGGGCTGGGGGCTGAAGCGAGTCACCCCTGACATCAATTTCCCAGAATAACGATATTGTAAACCGCTGCAGTCTGCGATAATTGATATTAAAAAGAGAAACGTCGCTCTGGGAGCCGGCAGCCATGTTATTGAACTTGCCTGAGGATAGATTTTAGCTGAAGATTTCCTACACATCCTCAGTTCAAAAAATCGTACAGACTTTATTATATATTATATTTTAAGAAGGTAAGTTACTCGTTTCCCCATTAAAACTAACGAGGCGCATAATTAAGACGCGGGAAAGACAAGGACCTACCTAAATGCAATTTAGTTGATTTCTTCAATAAACCTCAAGTCTGATATTGGGAGTAATTGGGAATGTAAACAGATCCTGCGCAGCTTCCATAGTCAGGACTTTAATGATTCTTGGAACTCACCGCAGTAGCGTTACGAAACTATAATTTGGCTTTTGGTGACTTCTTGAAGTTAATAGGCGATTGATATTTACTTTAGATATTTAAAAAACGCACCAATAAAATGGAATAACATTTAATAACAAGTGTTTCGAGCAACAATTGCACAGTAAAACACGTTGAGACGATATTTGTGGACAACGCACTACAGTGGCTTATGACCCAAAATTTTAGACCTTATTCGTCCTGACACCAAAATTACAGCAATTTGTGATGATTCTAATGATGTCAACTAGAAAACGATATCTGGTTTCCCTATCAACGATTTATACTTCTGAAAAAGACCATATTTGGTGTTTTTCACTTTGGCACCAAATTCGTCCAAGTATATTTCCTAGAAAGCTGTAGACTTGACAACTACGAAGTGTCTACTTTAATTTCACAAGAAAATTCTATTGAAAATATGAAACGAATATGCTTTATTTTTTTTATAATTCAAAATGTGGTAGTTGAATCCACTACGTCATTCACGACTAACCAAAAATATAATCTTGTCCAAGATATAAGATGTAATGAAGTGCACAGAAATGATCCCGACTTACCGTCCTGTACTAATTATCTAATTCTTCAGCTGGAGTGTTTTCTTAACCCGTGACGTATTCACTCACCTGACGTAAACATCGTTACAGCTTCAAGTCCTGACAAATAATTCATCTGTCTCTCTTTTTAAGTCTATTTTGGACCTTAACACCTATTTTCCTTAATTAATTACAACTTAGTATTGACCAAAATTCGTCTTCTAATAATATTCTGTGCATGTTACTTATAGTTAATTACAGCTAATGTTTTACTGACTTGCCCGTGATACTAAATCTAGTATTCCCCCTGGAAGGAATTGGGCAAATGAATTTGACTGCAGGTTAATCACCTTTAAAATCTTTTTGTTTCACATTGATTGTTCTTGTTGACATTTAGAAAATGCAACGCAAGTGATTCCATCGTCTTTAAGCTTTAAAACTCACGTTCTTTGCACGTTTCACTATCTCAATACTCTAAATTGAAACAAGTTCGTCATCACTAACCCTATAATGTTTAAGAGTTACATTTTGCAGCCCAATTCCACAACAGGACACTGCAAAATTAATGTGAACCAACTCCATGGTTACCATAAAATTTGGTTTCTAAGCGTTACAGTCAGCAAAAAAAAGTTTTCCATGAGCAGAGAATTGTAATATAAGATAGAGAAACCACAGACCTCGAGATCTGCCAACAGATATTCCATTTGCATCTCAGAGGTTAACTTGTGTTTTCCCTAATTCATCAAAGTAACGTTTTGTAGTTTGCTTTGTTCTTCCGTTCTATGTTTGAGGATGTAGAGCCCATGGTTCATTTCTCCTACGAATCAGATGTACAGGATCGTCGTCATTAATTACTCAGGCCTGGAAGGGAACGGATCTAGGTTATAAATGTATTAGGGCGGAGTTTAAGCTTAGGAGTGAAGGTAGAAGTTAATATTATTGATAATAAATTCCTTAAATGGGAGAGGTGGGAAATGCAAATCAGGGACTGTCGAGTAAAGCTATGGTTTCCTAGGCAAGCGTTGTCCGTCAGTAATGGACGTAATGCTGCACGGTTGACAGAAACGTCCAATCTGGATATGTAAAGTTAGAACGACGTTAACTCTGACGTCAAACAGTAGGTATAAGGGTTGACCTCTGAGCAGCTAGCAAGATTCTCTACCAATATCTCTTGATTCCAATTGTTACGTCTCATCCTTACACAGAACCGTTGGTATGTCTTGTTTTGGTGCAACATAGAACCACTCCTTGCTCATATACAGAGGTATAAAGAATGTTTGTTTTAGTTTTACGATCCTTGTTTCACAATCTTGGGGAACAACTATTGTTGAGGGGTGGAGGAGTTTAGCTTCACATCCTCAATTAGGACCCAATGTGTACACATACTGCACAGGATTTGGATGGATACAATTCATCAGTTCACTTACCGAAATTTTTCCAACATTCTGTCTGACAGGATCACTAAATATATATTCCTTATTGGAATTTATTTAAGTATAATGATTTGAAGTTGTAGGGATTGGAAACGGTGCTATTCTATTCACATGATAATTAGTAGGTGAAGGTATTGTAAACTAGATTTTTGGAGTTTACATAAGCATGGGGTCTTACTAGGTTTTTTAAGGTAAAATCTGCACCCTGAAATTTAGATGAATACTTATGTAACTGTTGAAACGTTGATATGGTGATGTTATGAACATTTGATGCAGGGTGGTGTAACATCCTCTTTCTCTCTGCTAAAGGATGTCGTCGAACTGCGGAGGTTGAAGGCTTTCCCACCAATTCCGTACAGGATATTTAACGATACGTGTTAAAACACATCCATTGTTGTTGTAAATAGAACTAAAGTCGATTTGATAAATTTCAAATGGTTGAACCTGATAATTTTGTTCCATGGACCGCGTCCTCTGGTAATTACGATCGAACTCTAGTCAATGCTGACAACTTTGCTACATTTTTATTTACAAAACCATTACAGTTGTGCACGAGGCAAAGTGCATTGGCAGCCCCAGAGTTAGAGTTGCAGGTTAACCAGGCGACATGTTATCTATTGACTGTCGGTTTACATTCACCTGTTATCAGGAGTGGCTTTGTACAGAATCAGCTTCACATCCCTGATGAATCCCCGGACATACTCAGCTTAATCACTGGCCGCTGCATTCACTGAAGACAACGTAAAATTCAATACTCTTTGTTCACGTCTGCAAATTCAAATTCAATATTCAAATATACGCACCTAAGAAAAAGACGAATCTTAAAAGCGGAGTTAAAATAGACGACGTGAAAATTTAAATTTTTTAAGATTAAACAAAACAATTACTTTTGTCCAAAATACAACAAGTGTAAACAGGTTAACAGATATAGATGCAAATTCTCAGGCCAAACATTATAAATACAAATATTACTTTAAAACAAAAACAATATAAAAATTAACATATTGAAACTTGAAAATAAATTACGGGATTGGAATATAACAACGTGCATCGTCAGGATCCATAAATTAGAGCAAGTCGGGAATTTGGTTCGATAATTTTCAACATCTGGATTTTGAAATATATTTAGTTAAAGTTATCGTATCATCACTTTATTTATTAAAACAGTTATTAACACACTGAACCTAAAAATTAAGTTGCAATTACCAATTATTTTGTAAAATCATAAACAAACATTGAAAGCTAAATAGAGAAATAGTACAGCATTATCAAGGCACGTAAAAAATAACAATCATGAATTCGCATTCGCTAAACACGTATTTTATACATGAAAAATTTTAAGAGCAAACTCAGATGCGCAGAATCAATTTTTATTAATATTTTTAGAGATCTAATAATTAATTTGAGAAATGAAGGAAGCGAAATTTTTAGATATTATATTGAGACCGTCTATATACTCAATATTACACGTTAATTAAATATATATATATATATAATTCATTATGTTACTATCCATGTATATATACATAATTTTGATAACATACAAAATTAAATTTTCTACGTTAATCATAAAGCAATAGTATATTTTGTAACGAAACATGTGTTGAAAAACACAATTTTTTTCTATATTAACAACGTAATTTGTACGTAAAAGAAGGATAGTATATAAAAATAGTTTGTAAGTACAAGGTATATAAAAGTATTTATATCCTTTTTTCGAGTGGTGTAGTGGCTAGCCTCTAGTTGCTGCCACACAACTCAGAGGTCCCGGGTTCGAATCCTGGCATGGGCTTGGATGTTTGTGTCGTCATGGTCGCGAAGACCGGGATTGAGACTGTTGCAGGATCACGTGTCACTACAAATTCGGAATGTATCATGCAAGATTACAGTCCGCAGTCGACTCGGTAGGCCCAGGCCCTCAATGTGCTGTAGAGCCATGGAGAAAAGAAAATAACCTTTTAAAGAGAGTTTAGATCTTATATTATATAAAGCCTTTTAAGAATTGAATTATAAACAATATATTGATTGATTTCTATTATTATTTTGATGAATACTGCCGAAAGTAACCTCTTTTAAAATATAATAACTTTCAAAACGACGACCGCAAAAAAGTGTTTCTACTGCACATAACATTAAAATTATTTAATTTATTTATGATTCATTAAAGGAGTAAGACAAGGATGTAGACCGTCGAGCATGCTGTTTAACTTATATATAGAACAGGCGATAAAGAAAGTTAAAACGGAAAACGGAATAGGATTCATACTGCAAGGAGAAGAAATGAAAACCTTACGCTTTTCAGACGATATTGAAGTATAAGGGGAGTGAGAAGAAGACTTGGAAACAATAATAAATGGCATGAACGTAGTCCTGGAGAAAGAGTTCAATATGAGGATTAACACAGGGAAAACCAAGGTAATGGAGTGTAGTATGGGGAACAGTGGAATAACAAAGGCTGTTAGATTGGGAAGGGATATTTTTATGGAAGTTAAGGAATTCTGCTACTTCGGAAGCGTAATAATTAGAGTAGAATAGCACAGGCAAGGAAGGCTTTTGCTAAAAAGAGGAATTTCTTTATGGGTAATACAAGCTTTAATATAAGGAAATAGATGCTAAAAATGTTGGTATGCAGCGTGGCGTTATATGGATGTGTAACGTGGAAGATAGGAGTTATGGAAAGGAAAAGAATTGATGCCTTTGAAATGTGGTGCTATAGGAGAATGAGATGGGTGGATAGAATCACTATTCACTGTTCTTAACAGAATAGGGGAAGAGCGAAAATATGGAGGACCGTTGACTAAGAGAAGGGATAGATTAATACGCCATGTTTTAAAGTATGAGGGTATTTTAATATTAGCATTAGAGGGAAGCATTAGAACAGAAGAGGATGGAATACACTAAGCAGTTTGGGGGGGATGGGGGTTGCGCGCGTTATAACAAGATTAGGTTAGAATGGAGAGTTACACCACACTAGTGTTAGGGCTACATACAACAACGTGATTCATTAAATTTTTGTTATTATTTTTGTTGTATTTTTAATTATTTTGAAGTTTAACTGTTACCACATCGACACTTTGTTGTTCTCGGATCACATTTCGATACTTTGTACTTGCCTGCGAACATTAATGCGACATTGAACAAATCAAGTGTGCAAATGTGATTTAGGCGCACGTTCATTCGGCGGCTTCATCCAACTTGATGTTTCCATGACAGGGGCGAATCTTGGGGAAGAAAAACTTCCAAACGTGTGACGATCTTTTGGCTGTTTTCGGGCAACGCCGGGCACCTAGCTAGGATAATATAAAGTGGTACATTGATTTGATTTTCCTGGGAACGTCGACATCTTAGTGTATCACTTCAAATTATGTTTTATGATGTTAATTAAGACGCGAGGATAGACAAGGACTTAGAAACAATTTGGTTGATTTCTTCAATAAACCTCAAGTCTGTTATTGAGAATGTAAACAGATCCTGTGCAGCTTGTCATGTACATGTGTTGTGCAATTACCCGACAATAGAAAGTACCTGGGTGCCCGGCGTTAACCAGGTACCGATACAGTATTTTATTCCACAATATGGCTGAAACACTTCTTTGTGCTGATTACCGTCAACTACTTCCTATTTTAATGAACATTCTATTTCCTAGCGCCTGTATTCCGTATGCGCGTTTTTAATTTGTTCTAAATTCAGGGCTTATGCTCGTGTATATTATTGTCATTACATTTATAAATCCTTCCGTTTCATACGCCTGACCAACGGCGACTCGTGCTACCTCTGGCGGAGAATTGTGTATGCCAATGGGTGGAGCCGATTTGGATATTATGTGCAATATGCATTGCATTTGACGTTTAGAAAGAAGCTAATGATTAAAAATTAGTAAACCTTCGACAAAAAGTTATCAAAACGTTTGCAGCGTACCTCAGCGCCCTTATAATGTAATAAAAAATCCAGATTTGAACTTATATAGCTTCCGAATCGCCAGTGGGAAACTGATCGGCAAAAAGCACAGATTTCTCTCATTGTAAATAATTTTTGAACGGTATATCATAATGCTAATAAAATAATACATGTTTTTGAGAAATCTCTAGTTATTAGTGAATTAAATTATTTTCCGAATAAACAATACATCAAACATAGTTGATATACATTTGTAGCAAAGATATATTTCAGTATTATATTCATAACTAAAATGTTTTTCTGATTAACCTTTAGTGTATCAATTAGTATAACAATCAATTTAGATATATTTTGTAAATTTTATAATTACAATTTTTATTTGAATAGAAATTTTATAAGAATCTAAGAAATATTAATTATAATTTCATAAAATGCTTAACCATTTAACAAATAATGTTTCCATGTAGTTTTGATTTCTTAAATATCATTTCTTAACTTTGCTGTTATCTTATTTAAAATGTATACTTGTAAAATCGTTTTGTAAGTAATCTCGTGACGTGTGCCTCCTGGAGAAGAAGATCCCAAAACCGTGACAGTAATTATTCGCAAATCTTCCCTTGTTTTTCCTAACTTCACTAAAGTGAAAGCTTTCTAGCAATTTTCATCCTTTTTTATTTTAATGAAGACCAAATCTTCTTCTTCACACATTTAATAACTGACATTTACAAATTTAACAAACGTGTCCCAACACGCAATGCTATGTAAGTTTTCATTTCTACCTCAACTTTACCGATAGAGCGGCGCTACCATCGCATCGACACGGCATTAGGTTGGCATATTTTATACTTTTTTATACAGGCAACATGAGGCTGATCCTGAAACTCCCCTTTAATAGCATAGGAAGGGAATTGAAAAGAGGGGATGCGGAAGGTAGAGAAAAGTAGCCAATGGTTGACTACGGTCTCCAGATTATATTTTTAAGGGTCGTACTTTGTTTCACCAAAAGAAACGCAGCGAAAACCACAGAAAATCTGCATCTGGATAAATTTAAATTTCAAAATTAATTTTTTATTTAATAATTTAAACTGCAATAGCTGAATTCAATTTTGAATTTGAATGTAACTTGGGAAATATCAATTTTGGAAATATATTTTTATATATTTAAAACTTCATTCAATTGATTTAAACTTGATACTAAATTTTAAACATGGCTATCCAAAGTCATCCTTGATGGAAGCTGGCCGCTCACGTGCTTGCCTTGTCTTACGAACGAGTTCCACCATATAATTGGCCTTTACTTTTATGCGCATATCAACAAATATTAATCCAGTTATTTTCTTCTCCCATGGCCTTGGCCGACTGTGGTATGTCATCTTACATGCCGAATTCTAAATTTTAAAGTGTTATTTAGTCAGCGAATAGATTCTCGAATAGTCTTAATCCCACTCTGCTTGACCAATTTTGCAGTTTCTTAAATTAAAAACCCAAATAACTTTTTACAATAACAATAACAAATGCGTTTTTAAACATTTCTAACTAAATTAAAAAATGTGTCCATCTGATTGCCGAGTCTATTATCGGGCAACGCCAGGCACTTAGCTAGTATAATATAAAGTGGTACATTGATTTGATTTTTATGGGCACATCGACATCTTAGTGTTTCATTTTAAATTATATTTTAAGAAGGTAAGTTACTCGTTTCCCTATTAAAACTAACGAGGCGCATAATTAAGACGCGGGGAAAGACAAGGACCTAAATGCAATTTAGTTGATTTCTTCAATAAACCTCAAGTCTGTTATTGAGAGTAATTGGGAATGTAAACAGATCCTCTGCAGCTTCCTTAGTCAGGACTTTAATGGTTCTTGGAACTCACCGCAGTAGCGTTACGAAACTATAATTTGGCTTTTGGTGACTTCATGAAGTTAATAGGCGATTGATATTTACTTTAGATATTTAAAAAACGCACCAATAAAATGGAATAACATTTAATAACAAGTGTTTCGAGCAACAATTGCACAGTAAAACACGTTGAGACGATATTTGTGGACAACGCACTACAGTGGCTTATGACCCAAAATTTTAGACCTTATTCGTCCTGACACCAAAATTACAGCAATTTGTGATGATTCTAATGAAGCAACTAGAAAACGATATCTGGTTTCCCTATCAACGATTTATACCTCTGAAAAAAACCACATTTGGTGTTTTTCACTTTGGCTCCAAATTAAGCCAAGCTGTAGACACGACAACTACGAAGTATCTACTTTAATTTCACAAAAAATTCTATTGAAAATATGAAACGAATATGCTTTATTTTTCGCTAACTTTAGGTGGTTTCACGCTTGCCTAGGGATGATATTTGTTAAAATATGACTGTTTTGTAATGTATGAAACTAATTTTCCACTATAGAAGCTCATAAGTGGCATTTTCAAAAGGAAGTATCTCAGACGTAAATGCATACTAAGATCTGAAATTTGTCCCATGTCCATCTAAAGCTACTTAGTAGAAACTGTCACGCGTTCACTCCTTATGTAAAGAAGCTCAAATGGTTCCGATGAAGATCTCGTTCCTCAAAAATATTCAATAGCAGTCGAAATTGCGAAAAATAACTCAAATACTTAATTTACTGTACGTAAAACAAAATACTGTCCTCCAGTGCAGCCAGCATCTGATAGTAATTACTACATCTTCGTCAAGTGCTGAACCTCTTTTCCAGTAATGACTATTTATAATTCAACATGTGGTAGTCATTCACGACTAACCCATAATATAATCTTGTTCACGATATAAGATGTAATCAAGTGCACATAAAGGATCCCGACTTACCGTCCTGTACTAATTATCTAATTCTTCAGCTGGAGTGTTTTCTCAACCCGTGACGTATTCACTCACCTGACGTAAACATCGTTACAGCTTCAATTCCTGACAAATAATTCATCTGTCTCTCTTTTTAAGTCTATTTTGGACCTTAACACCTATTTTCCTTAATTAATTACAACTTAATATTGACCAAAATTCTGCTTCTAATAATATTCTGTGCATGTTACTTATAGTTAATTACAGCTAATGTTTTACTGACTTGCCCCGTGATACTAAATCTAGTATTCCCCCTGGAAGGAATTGGGCAAATGAATTTGACTGCAGGTTAATCACCTTTAAAATCTTTTTGTTTCACTTTGATTGGTTTTGTTTTAAACACACGTTGACATTTAGAAAATGCAACGCAAGTGATTCCATCGTCTTTAAGCTTTAAAACTCACGTTCTTTGCACGTTTCATTATCTCAATACTCTAAATTGAAGCAAGTTCGTCATCACTAAGCCTATAATGTTTAAGAGTTACATTTTGCAGCCCAATTCCACAACAGGACACTGCAAAATTAACGTGAACCAACTCCATGGTTACCATAAAATTTGGTTTCTAAGCGTTACAGTCAGCAAAAAAAGTGTTCTATGAGCAGAGAATTGTAATATAAGATAGAGAAACCACAGACCTCGAGATCTGCCAACAGATATTCCATTTGCATCTCAGAGGTTAACTTGTTTTTTCCCTAATTCATCAAAGTAACGTTTTGTAGTTTGCTTTGCTCTTGCATTCTATGTTTGAGGATGTACAGGATCGTCGTGACTTACCGTAGCTCTCCTCCTCTATCTCTCCTCCTCCCCCCAAACCTCCGCCACATTCACCTTCTTCACTTTCTTTCTTACCTTTATTTCAATATACTGTAGGTTGCAGGGTGGCAAACCCATCCTCTGTGAAACATAATTGCCGACCGCAACCAACATCTGCAAATATTTTTAAATATCTATATGCAGTTGAAAGTTCTAGTTGATTGTGCCTGAAACAGATAAGCAGCAGTGAAAAATATTTTGTGTACTCGAAATCATAATCACAACGAGGTTCCAACTTTTACGTATTCCATAATCCTGGGGAAGAAAGTTTCCCTACGTCAGTGTGAACGACTTGGATGTGCTATGTAATATATTTCCAATTTCTAGCACTTTATTGGTTTCCTTACTTTATCAGCTGTGTTTTGACGGGATACTTTTATTGGCTTACAGTTATTTTAGTCTGTATCGAGTTGAACGTATATGTTATATATTTCTATTAGGAAATCATTCCTAATTTTTTATGGGGCTTGGCGTATATGGGTGCGAAACGTGGACGATAGTAAAGTATTTGAAAAGTGGTGCTATAGGAGAATGAGATGGGTGGACATAATCACTAACGAGGAAGTTCCAAACAGAATATGGGAAGAGCGTACTGTGTTGCGCGTTCTACAAATTGGTAGGTGGGAGAGAATGAATTTAAGTTGTTTAATTAATACGGGATATAATTATAAGTTTTAATGTTAACAAATACTGATTTATTAAATTAGATATTTAAGGGGATCCTCGCTTACTTCATCGGGAACATGATTTAATCTTTATCTCAGGGAAATCTAAATGCTCAGTGGGTATATAAATAAAATATGGGGGAAAAGCGAACACTTTATATACAAACGACCAGAGGCGAGAAACAATAAGGTGGCGTCCTTGCTGGGCGTCGTCTCCCAAGCGTCGGAGGTATGCTGGGCGTCGCTGCTCCTAGACTCCATACTTCAGGTTCTTCAAAGATGGACGGATGGTTAGATCAGATTTTACGTCCAGTGAAACTGACGTAACTATTTAAATTTCGCAATGTTGTTTTCTAAAATGCGTCCAAAAATGTTTCTGTAAACTGCTCCTCGTCTCCTAGTGCACCCTGGTTTTGTTCTTCTCGCCCCGCCCAAATCTCTCCTGGTGGGGGTGCACTTTCTACTTCCTCCATATGGAGGGTAGGATTCTGAAAATTGTTATTTCGGCATAATCTTGGACACTGCATAACAAATTGTTGTTATGAAGTCACTTGCCCGTATTGTTTCGGCTTTCAGGGACATAAGTAGCAGGTAGCAAGCAGGTCCAGGCGTCAGGTCAATTCTTCCTTTTCCCACGGCTGATCAGATGGATTCCTGGTAAATACCATCTGTCGCCCATGTCTAGCCTTGACGCTATATCGTCTAATAATATTTACCGAACCTTAATGTTTCCGTTTTCTGGCCGAGAAGATGACTGTAATTCGTCATTTAATTAACCTATCGCGTTCATTCATGCTCCCGAGTTCGTCCTGCTTAGATCTGAATACTTATGTACATTAAAATAAGAAATATAACAATACAATTTAATTAATATAATATGGTGCCAGGCAATCGCGTACCACAGTACAATATGGAGGACGTTGACAAAGACAAGGGATAGATTTATAGGCCACGTTTTAAGATACGAGGGTCTTCTAAATTTACCATTAAGGTAGAAGGCGAAGGCCAAGGACGGAATGCGGAAAGCACATTAGGGACGATGTGGTAGTTATGTAGAAATGAAAAAGCTTGCGCAAGTTATGCTAGCATGGAGGGTTGCATCAGACCAGTCTTAGGCATGAATACCACAACAACGCCTCATTTTCTTGTATTTACTTTTGTAATAGCTGAGTCTGTCCATAACTATATTTTATATTGTTTTACTAATTAGTTCGTATTAAGTCTAGTAATTTTAAAAAGTACTTTAGAGAACATATTTGTTAACAATAACTTTTGCATAGGGTTTGGATGAACCATTATCCACTCATTTCACCGCGTTCTTTTCGGGAATGAGATGAATTATCTGTTGTGCTTCCGCCTACTTCTAACTGTGTAGAGAAGGTTAACATTTTAACTAGTCATATAAAGGACGCAAAAGGAAATATGAACCGCAGTCAAGTTAGGTCACGAATAATGTGATTTAGTAAATGGATGTGTATCAACCAAAGCAGCTCGGAAATATTCAAGGCTTTTTGATAGGGATTCCCTAATTTAGCATTTCTTTTAAGTGAAACATTGAAGATATCGTGCACCCGTATACCACTTCTTAGTTTCTTATGAATATAGACCACTGAAAGCAACCATCAAAATTTAAATTTACCTTTTATGTAAGGCATCTATGTCAGTTCTACGGCGCCTGTGGACAGGAACAGAGCTATGACACGTGCAAACAACTAACAAACTTCCTACATGAGCCGATGACGTCACTCCTGTGAATTGATACTTCTCGTACCTACAGTCTTAAAAATAACATTATCCTTAAAAGACAAACGAGCCTATGAAAATAACATCTTACAAGTTCTCATAAATTTCTACTACATCAAATGGTCATTTATTTAAATTTGCAGTTATATTTTGATGACATGTTACTTACGTCATCTCTCTCGTCACGTCCGGCTAATAATCACTGTCCATTTCCATGGCCAATATTTAAAATAAAATACTCTGGCATGTGATTTCAACAACTCAGACTATATCATTATATTATATATTAAATAATTTCTTACTTTCTGAAATTGTTTCCACATAGTGATAAATTGCTTCATTCAGATCTTTTTAAAAAATTCTTAAGGAGGGAAGATTTTCCGCTGAAACGTCGTCGTCTTGGATACCTTCAAACAAATAATAATAAGTCTCAGTATTACTCTATTACTCATTATTAGTAGAGGTGGATATTTGGTCGGTGATATTTTTTTGATAAAATTAAAGTATAAAGCTAAACTGAAAATACAGTTATAAATTACAGAAAAAAAATACAATTTAAATAATTTCACGTCCTTTTCTTTTAAAATATAAGCACTTAACTTCTCTGTGTTTTTAACTTCTTTTTGACAACATTTTATTCTTAGGAAAAGTCTAGTTCCCTTGTAGGCAAAGCGTTCCTGTCCTTTGGTTCCTTTCCTTTATGCACCGATCAATCTAATAAGAATCACAGATTAACAGCTAAAAGAACTTAATATTTCATTTATATGATATGTCTGTACTATCTCTTCAACTATTTGCCAATTAATATATATATGTATATATATAT